>CM052809.1:94931064-95180508 GCA_028533885.1 Nasua narica
TTGGGGAGGGTATGTGCTATGGCAAATGCTGTGAAATGTGTAGGCCTGATGATTCACAGACCTGTACCCTGGGGTAAATGATACATTATATGTTAATAAAAAAATTTAAAAAAACATATAAATAAACAATAACCAGTTAAAAGATATGATGAAAAAAAGAGCATATTTATATTAGCACAACATAAATAAAATCATTGGGGATAAATTAACTATAAAAATGTGACACTAAAAAAGAAGAAAATTTGAAACAGCTGAAGGATATAAAATAACATTTAAATAAATTAAAACACCATATTTTTGGACAGAAAGACTCAATAAAATGAAGATTAAAATTCTTCTTTTGTAAATTTATAAATGTAATGTAATCCCAATTTTTTAAAAAAGTATTTTCTTGTGGAGTTAGTTTGGAATTAGACATTCTCATTTTATCTTCATATATATATATATATATATGTAATATATGTGGGTATGTGTGTATATATATGTATATACATATATATATATATGATGACCAGTAAAACTTTGAGGGCAGAATCTTTCAAAAGCAATGAGAGCATTCAATCCTTATCAAGTATTAAAATATAAAGACTCCATACCAGCATAATGCTTTTTAAGTGTTGAAAGAAGAAAATCATCAACCAAAAATTCTGTATCCAACAAAATTATCCATTAAAAGTGAAGAAATAAAATCTTTCTCAGATAAACAAAAATTGAGAGAATTAAACCTAACTTGTAAGAAACATTAAAAGAAGTTTGTTTTCTTTTTAAAGATTTTATTTATTTATTTGACAGAGAGAGAGAGAGAGAGATCACAAGTAGGCAGAGAGACAGGCAGAGAGAGAGGGGGAAGCAGGCTCCCTGCTGAGCAGGGAGCCCGAAGTGGGGCTCGATCCCAGGACCCTGAGATCATGACCTGAACTGAAGGCAGAGGCTTTAACCCACTGAGCCACCCAGGCGCCCTAAAAGAAGTTCTTTAGGTAAAAGAAAAATAATATGAAATTCTGATCAACATTTAAAAAAGATCATTAGAGAAAAAATAAAGAAGGTAAAATAAAATCTTTCATTTTTTAATTCATCTAATAGATAATAATTTGTTCAAAATAATAATTACAATTTATATTCAATGATTCTAGTTTGTGGATAAGTAAAATGAATGACAGTAATGTCATAAGATATAAGAGGGAAGAACTGGGAATACTGAGTTATAAAATAACCTCATTAACCATGAAGCAGCATAATTAATTTTTATGTATGTAAGATATATAAATGGTATATGTGTCCATAGTATAATGTTTATATATGAATAAATTTAGATATATTATATATTGCAAACTTAGAGAAACCACTAAAAGAATTTTAACAGCAGAGTGCCTGGGTGGCTCAGTCGATTAAGCATCTACCTTCGGCTTAGGTCATGATCCCAGGCTCCTGGGATGGAGCCCTGAGTTGGGATCCCCACTCAGTGGGGAGTCTGCTTCTCCCTCTGCCCGTCCCTCTGTTTGTGCTTTCTTTCTCTCTTTCTCCCTCTCACAAATAAATAAAATCTTTTTAAAAAATTAAATAAGTAAAAGAATTTTATTCTAATACTTTTATTCTATTCTATTTAGACTAAGAAAGCAAAGAAAATGAAATCATATGAAATGCTCAATTAAAGCCAGTGAAAGAAAGGAGTAGAAAACAAAAAAGATACAAAGAACTAGTTAAATGAATATAAACTAATTAAAAATATAGTAAATATTAATCCAAATATGTCAATAATTACTCTCTAATTTTAAATATTTTATTTATTTATTATGAGAGAGAGAGGGCATGTGCACATAAGTAGGGGGAGGGGCAGAGGAGGAATGAGAGAGAGAGTCTCAAGCAGAATACACATCGAGTGTGGAGCCCAACGTAGGCCTCGATCTCATGACCTTGAGATCATGACCTGAGTTGAAATCAAGAGTCCGATGCTTAACAAACTGAGCCATCCAGGTGCCCCTCAATAATCACTTTAAATTTGAATGGTGTAAGCAAAAAAAACAAGACCTAAACATATGCTGTCTATAAGAAATTTATGTTAAGCATAAAGACAAATAAAACAAGGATAAAGAGAGACAAAACATGCTACTATTAATCAAGGGAAAGCTAGGGTAACTATATTAATTTCAGACAAAGTAGACTTCAGAGCAAAGAAAATTATCAGTGATAAAGAGGGTATTAGATAATGATCAAGAGGTCAATGCTCCAGGAAGACATAACAATCCTTACTGTGTATGTGCCTAACAGTGTCAGAAAATGAGGTAAAAAGTGATAGACGTCCAAGAAGAAAAAGACATATCATCTATTGTATTTGAAGACCTCAACACCCTTCTCAGTAATTGACAATCCAGCAGGTAGAAGACCTGTGAATGTATAGTTGACCTGAATAGGACTATCAATCAACTAGATCAAATAGACTTTTATAGAATACTTCCCCCAATAACAGCAGAATACACATTCTTCTCAAGCTTGCATGGAACCACCTTCACCAAGATATAACAAATTATGGACCATAAAACACACTCTAACAAATTTAAAAGAATAGAAATTAAATAAAGAATGCTCCCAGACCATAGTGGAATTAAACCAGAAATCAATAACAAAAAGATAGCTAGAAATTCACAAAATATCTGGAATTAAACACACTTCTAAATAACACATTGGTTAAAGAATAAGTATCAAGAGAAATTTTAAAATATTTAGAACTAAATGAAAATAAAGATACAACTTATAAAAATTTAAGGGATGCAGTAAAAATAATGTTTAAAGGGAAATTTATAACATTGAATGCATATATTAGAAGAAAAGAAAAATTGAAAATTAACAATCTAAACTTCCATCTTAGGAAACTACAAAAAGGAGAGCAAATTAAATCCAAATTAAACAGAAAAAATAATTTTAAAAAGTGGAGCAGGAATCAAAGAAATTGAGAATAAGAAAACAATAAAATCAATAAAACCAAAAGGTGTTCTCTTTTGGAAAAAAAAATCAATAAAATCCACAAATCTCTAGCTAGGCAAAGTAAGAGGAAAAAAAGAGAAAACACAAATAACTAATATCAAATATGAAAGATGGGCCATCACTCTCAATCTTATGGACATTAAAAGGATAATAAAGGAATATTTGGCAATTCTATGCCCACAAATTTGATAATTTAGATGAAATGGACCAATTCTTTGAAAGGTATAATGTATCAAAATTTATAAAAGGATAAATAAGTAATCTGAATATGCCTATATGTATACAGAAATTGAGTCAATAATTACTAAACCTCCAAAAGACATAGCATCAGATCATTCATAATAAAAACTCTCAGCAACCTAAGAATGGAGTGAAACTTTTTCAACATAGTAAAGAACATCTACAATAGAGCTAACATAATACATAATGTGAGTTTCTAGATACCTTCCCCTAAGAATGTGAACAAGGCAATGAGGTCCCCTCCCCGCATTGCTTTTCAACATCCTACTAGATGTTCTAGTTAATGCAATAAGGCAAGAAAAAGAAATAAAAAGTAAATAGATTGGGAAGGAAGAAATAAAATTGTCTTTGTTCCCAGATGACATGAATCATTATGTAGAAAACCTCAAATAATCATTAAAAAAAATTCTGGAACTAATAAGTGATTACAGCAAGGTTGTAGAATACAAAGTTAATATACAAAAGTCAACCACTTTCCTAATATTCCAACAATGAAAAATTATTGGAATTTAAAATTTAAAACATAGCACCATTTACATTAGCATCCCAGTCCTCATTAAAATGAAAATGTATGCAAGATCATATAAGGAAAATTCCAAAACTCTGATGAAAGAAATTAAATATCTAAATAAATAGATATTCACATTCATATATAGAAAGACTCAATATAGGTAAGATGTCAATTCTTCTCAAATTGATTTAGAAATTCAATGCAATCCCAATAAAATCCTAGTAAGTTACTTTGTGTATATTAACAGGGTGATTCTAAATTTTATATAAAAAGGCAAAACACCTAAAAGAGCCAACCCAACTCTGAAGAATAATAAAGTCAGAGGAATAACTTTACCTGAATTTAAGACTTAAATACAAAGTTATAATAATTAAGATAGTATACTGGCAAAAAAATAGATAAATAACAGAAAATAATAGAGACCCCAAAAATAGACTCACACAAAAATAGTCAGCTCATCTTTGATAAAGGAGAAAAGGTAATTCAATAATGAAAGGATTTTTTTTTAAACAAACCATATTGGAACAACTGGACATTCACACATATAGAAATAAGCCCAGTCCTTGCACTTTTCATAAAAATTAACTCAAAATGGATCATAGACTTAAATGTAAAATGCAAAACTATAAAACTTCTAGGTGAAAACACAGGAAAAAAATCTAGGTGACATACATTGGGGAGGGTATGTGCTATGGTGAGTGCTGTGAATTGCGAAAGACTGATGATGCACAGACCTGTACCCTGAAGCAAATAATACATTATATGTTAATTAAAAAAAAAAAACTAGGTCACTTTGGGTTTGGTGATAAGATTTTAGATACAACACCAAAAGGACAGTCCATAATGGGGAGCTTGGGTGGCTCAGTCAGTTAAGTGTCTGCCTTCGGCTCAGGTCATGTTTCCACACTCCTGGGATGGAACCCCGAGTTGGGAATCCCCTCTCAGTGGGGAGTCTGTTTCTCCTCTGCCCCTCCCCCCCGCTTGTGCACTCTCTCTCTCTCTCTCTCACTATTTCTCTCTCTCTGGCAAATAAATAAAATCTTTAAAGAAAAATGTACAACCCAATGAACCAAAAGCCATTCTAAAGAAAAAAATTATGTTAGACTTCATTAAAATTATAAACTTCTGCTCTGCAAAAGATACTTATGAAAATGAAATGGCTGAGAGAAAATATTTGCAAAACATATCCAATAAAAAACTTGTATCCAAAATATACAAAAAACTCTTGAAGCATCTGGGTGGCTCAGTTAATTGAAGCATCTGATTCTTGATTTTGGCTGAGGTCATAATCTCAGGGTCCTGAGATTTAGCCCTGCGTCAGGTTATGCACTGAGCATGAAGCCTGCTTAAGATTCTCTCTCCCTCGCCCTCCCCCCCACTCGGGCACTCAGTCTCTCTAAAAATAAATAAATAAATAAAATTATTAATTAAAAAATAAAAATTTAAAAAATTTAAAAGCCTCAAATATACAAAAAACTCTTAAAACTGAACAACAAGGAAACAAGCAACCAAATATAAAAACAAGCAAAAGATCTGAAGCGACACCTAACCAAAAAGTTCTACAGATGACAAAGAAGCACATGAAAAGATGTTCAATGTCATGCCATTAGGGTATTGCAAATTAAAACAACATAAGTACACATCTTTTAGAATGACTAAAATCTAAACTCTGACAATACCAAATGCTAGCAAAGATGTGGAACAACAGGAACTTTCATTGACTGCTGGTGAAATGCAAAATGGTACAGAAATTTTGGAAGACAGTTTGACAATTTCTTATAAATCTAAACAACACTTAGCATATGATTCAGCAATTGTACTCCTTGGTATGAAACTTATAACCACATAAAAACATGCACATGAATGTTTATAGCAGTTTTATTCATAGTTGCCAAAACTTGGAAGCAACCAATAAGTCCTTCAATAGGTGAATGAATAAACAAACTGTGGTACATCCATATGAATTATTCAGTGATACCAAAAAAAAAAGTGATCAAGCCATGAAAAAACATGGAGAAATTTGCTATGCACATTGCTAAGCAAAAGAAGTCAGTTTGAAAAGGCTACATACCATATGATTCCAACTATATAACATTCTGGAAAAGGCAAAACTATAGAGATTTCAATAGTTGCCAGAGAGGGAGAAAGAGATAACTAGGTGGAACACAAGTAATCCTTAGGGCAGTTAAACTATTTTGTATGATACTGTACAGGTAGAAATAAGACATCATGTATTTTTCAGAACTCATAATAGTGTACGACACAAAGAATAAACCCTCATGTAAATTATGGACTTTTGTTAACAAAAAGTGTATTGATAATGGTTCACCAATTTTAATAAATGTACCACCCAAATGCAAGATGTTAATAATAGGGGAAATGTGGGGGAGGACAGAGGAAGCACAATATGGGAACTCTGTGCTCTCTGTATCTCAGTAGTTTCTATCAAATTTTCTGTAAACCGAAAGCCATTCTAAAAAATAAAGTCTATTAGCTAAATATTTTAAAAGTAGTGACAAAGCTAAGCTATTAATATGAAAAGACCTATCAGGTGCATGAGTGAGAGAAAATAGCAAGAGCAGAATAGTGCACAAAATATGTTACCTTTTATGTGGAAAAACAGGGAAGAAATAGGAAAATACATTCATTTTTGTCTGTTCATGCATAAAAAGCTTCAGAAGAATATCTAAGAAACTAATAGCGGTAGTTATCTGTAGGGTCTGTGGTTTAACTGTCTGGATAAAGGATAGTAGTAAGAGAGCAAACATGTAGATCTGTCATGTGATTATAGCACTATTTTATTTTTTTAATTATGATTTTAAAAAACAAACTCCTGGGATGCCTGGGTGGCTCAGTCAGTTAAGCGGCTGCCTTCAGCTCAGGTCATGATACCAGGGTCCTGGGATCGAGTCCTACATCAGACTCCTCGCTCGGTGGGGAGCCTACTTCTCCCTCTGGCTGCTCTGCCTGCTGTTCCCCCTGCTTGTGCATGCTCTCTCTCTCTCTCTCTCAATCTCTGATAAATAAATAAAATCTTAAAAAATAAAAAATAAAAAAAATTAAAAATTCCCCCAAAGGTTTGTCTCAGCTCTTGGGAAACCTGAACTTGAACATCCCAGAACAAATATGATATTTTCATTCAATACTCTGAATAACCCTCTAGAATTTGCCCTAAAGACACTTTCACATGTGCACAGTATAATACTCAAAGAAACTACAAAGATATTCATTGCGGCATTATTTGTAATGGGCAAAATTTTGGAAACATCTAAATATGCATTGACAAGAAGAACTGGTTAAGAGAATTGTGTAATAGAGACATACTAGAAATTGCAAAGGACCAATTCAAAAGAATAAAGTAGACTTACATGCATTGATGTGGAAAACGTCATGATGTATTGTTAAGGCACAAAATAAAGTTGCAGAAAAACGTGGACAGAAATTTTTCAAGTATAATATAATTTTGTTTGTAAATGCAATAAATAAAGATCTGGAAGGATATATAACAAACTGAAAACAGTGCTTACCTCAGGGGAAGTATGTGGGATTTTAAAGGTAGAAAGGGAGAGGTTTACTTTTTACTCTTTCTACTTCCTATTATTTGACTTTTTTTCCTCCCTGCAACTAGGATGTATTGCTTTTTATACATGAATAAAAATATAAAGATTTTTAAAAACCCAGTGGAGTGTTCATGTCCAGAAGCAGCACCCATCTCAGGGGCTGTTTGCCATTACTCTGTTCATTTCTTTTATATCAGGAAGGGCTAAAGGAACCTCAGTGTTCTCTGTAGCATTGTTAACCGGGGCACTGAATCTAACTTGCTATACCCTGTAATTGGATCCTTCCAGTAAAGCTGCCTCAATAAAATGTCCCAAGTGCTGCAGCCAAGTGTTTAGGAGGCACATAGGACCCTGGTGGCAGCTTTGGGGGTGGGAAAGGGGGCCTGGGTCTGGGGCCTGGGTCTAAAATGCTGTAGGAGGCATGCATTAACATCCCAGCAAGCTTAACTAGCAACAGAGGAGCACGTCTGCATTTTCCATGCAGGCTTAGGGAGACTTGTTTGCAAGGCTCAGGATCCCTGGTGAGCAGTTTTCTGTGGCTTCAGTTACAGCACAATTGCAAAAGTATTAATGCAATGAGACTTTTGTATAACTACATTAGGAAAGGGAAAAATTAGCTCTGCGGTTCCTCCAGCTTGCATTCATAACTGCTAATAATGAATATATCTCAAGAAGGAAGTGATTGTTGAGAATTATCCCCTAAATCGCACCTTGCACCATACCTAAAATGATGGACAGAGAAAGGCCTACAACTTCTTGTTTCCTTGGCCCGAAATCATGATGTAAGTTCCATCCACATGGTCTTTCCTTTTTTTTTTTTCATCTCCAGGGGCCACCAATTCCCTTATGATCTAGGGAATAAGTTCCCTACCTTGGTCATTTTTGTTTTAAGGTTTCAAAGTCCAAGAGCTGAATCCAGATGTGGCCTTTTAAATCATGCCAGCTTAGAGTCTCAGAGTGTTTGTGCTTAACACTTGTCTGTCTCACTCCCCCTTGTTCACACAAAGGGAACAGAGATCTTCAAGGATGAAATTACACAGAGGTGTCAGGCACAGACTTGGCACTGAATTCAGATCTCTGGAAGATTATTCCCAGATTTCTGGGGTCATGTGTTCATTCCTTCATACTTTCATTCATTTCTTCATTCAGTAAACACTTACTGAACAACTATTATGCATAGAAGAAAGATAACATTACAGTTAAAAGCACCAACTTTGGAACCATATTGTGTAGGTTGTTACTTGAACTCCAGTACTTTTTAGCTGTGTGACCTTCATTAAGTCATACAGCCCCTTTGCATCTGCTTCCCCATATTGAAGCGGGAATAATGGCACAACCTCATAAGATTGTTGAGAACACATGTAAGGGACTTAAAATACCTTATAGTATAAAAAATGGTAGCAACTACTTTGATTCTTATTGTTATTCCTATTCTTACCATTTTTATCATTATGTACCAAGCATTGTGCTGTGAACTTTGAACATGATGATAAAAACAATATGGGATTTGCTTTTACAAAATTTACAGACTAGTGGGGGCCTGAACATTAATCAAATATGGGGAGCCACAAAAACAAATTATGAGACTGCCATTGTGACTGGTGTTTACAATGAGATATGCTATGTGTGGTGCCTGGGATGGAGGCAGGAGAGAGTGGAGGTGAAGAGAGCTGGATTTAACCTAGTCAGGATAGTCAGATAAGGTTTATCTGGGGGAAATAATATAGTTCTAAAGTGTAAAGAAGGAATTTAATAGACAAAATGGGAAAAGAAGAGTCCTTGAATAAAGGAAAAGAATGTGCAAAGGCCCTCTGGCAGCTGGGACATAGTACATACGTGGAACTACAAAAATGTGTGTGAGGTTGGAGTATAGATATCAAAGATGGGGCAAGATGAAGTTGAATCCTTATAAACATCACATCTCCTGGGGCCTGGTAGGCACTAACAGATTCATCATTATCCTAGTTAAATCCTAAATAGGAAGTCACTAAAGAGTTTTCAGCCTAGGAGTGCCATGATTTCCATTTTGAAAAAATCACTCTGGCTGCTAAATAAAGAATGGATTGAAGGAATGATCTTTCTTGATTATCCATTGTCTCTCTTTCTTGGCACTCATTTCACTGTATATAAATGGAAGAGGGTGTGCATTCCAGAGAAGAAGTCAGTGATCTTTACAAAAGTAGAAACCAGAGAGACACCTAGAAATGTTGAATGTGGAAAGTGGGATAGGAGAATGCAAATTTAGCCTGCTTGCCAACTTAGGAAATTGCACACCCAGTCTTCCTTCTCCAAATAATCACCACATCAAACAGGGCAGGGGTAATTTGTTGAAAGCAATGAAAACTGGTTCAGGACACCTATAGCAAAAAGGGGATTTGTTAGAAGATGTAGAGGTAGCTCAGGATCAAAGGAAGGCTGCAAAACCAGGCTCAAAATTATTAGAATCCAGGTGACTAAAAGCACCTTGGTAGAGGAGTCAATGGAGAAGAAATCTCCACCTCTGTTTTTCTCCAAAAAGAAACTGGAATGGATGCTAAACCACCAAAAAATTGTCACCAAATAATAGATAATCATTGGAGTACTGGTTCATGGAACCATCTTCATCTCCCCACACCTAATCTTCTCTACCACCCTCCCTCCAAACTTTCCCCCATGAATGCCCTCAAACATGTTTTCCCCACCCTGTCAGACTGCGTGCCATCTGATCCATCCTTCTAACTGATACCATGAAGGAGTGCCCCTATACTCCACCTTACAGTCATGGTCTCCCACTTTACCTGCAAATTTCCATCACGCTCACTGCTTGCTGATGATGAAAATCCCTCTCTCTCTCTTGGATTTTTAAAGACAGTAACCTTCCTGCTGGCTACTTTCAGGGATAGGCCGTGGAGTAAGAGAGAGAGCATTGGGTTCGCATATAGAGAACAGGATGCTGTCTTCCGTCACCATGTGATCTTAAATAAATTGCTTTTCCTCTGTGAACTTCAGTTCCTTCATCCATGAAATGGGGGCAGCAACAACTACCTCACAAATTCTGAGACAATCAAAAGGAATAATGAATGTGGAAATATTTTTTAAACCAGTGGTTCTCAACCCTTGCTGCACTTCAGAATCTACTGTTGTTCATTTCTTGAAACACAGATGCCTTTCCCAGATCTGCTGAATCAGAATATTCAAGGAGAGACCCCAGGTAGCTATATTTCTAAGAAGTTTCAAATGTGATTCAAATGTGCAGCCAGGGTTGAAAACCACTATGAATACACATTTTAGGACAAATACATTCCTTTTTTTTTTTTTAAATAGTTGAGCTTACTTTAAGAACATGCACTCTTCTGTCCAACAACACTGACATTTCTGTAGTCTGGCTACGATGCCTTAACCCTTCTCCCTGCTTTATTCCTAGGCCTTTCCCTACCACCCTCTACTGAACCTGCCCCAGGAACCTTCAATCATTGTCATTTAGACATCAACGGTCTCGCTTGAATACTCCCAAGTGCCTCTCACTGCTCTTAGGTTAAAGAATAGACTCTTGAACATGAATGACCAAAGGCCCTACATGGTCTGCTCTGTTGACCTCTGACCTCAATCCTTCCCTCTCTCCCTTCTCTCACCAAACTCTGGCCCCTGGTTCTTTCTGGTTCTCTAACACACCAAGTTCTATTTCCATGGGGTCTTTTGCATTTGTTCACCCTCCTGTCCAGAACGTTTTGCTCTAGACCTTTGAATGGCTTTTTCTTAACATTAAGGCCACAGGGAGAGCTTCCAGACCATCCAATTTCAATTACTCCCTCTCCACCTGCCACCTTCCATCAGAGCACTTAATTGGTGTTCTTCAAGTCACTTATCACCCTCTGAAATTATTCATTTATTTGTTTTCTTAATTTTATCCATATTCCCTAGCTAGACTCTGTAAGAGAGGACTATTACAACTCAAAGTGACTGCTTTATCCCTGTTGCTAAAAGATGCCTGGTACATAGTAGGTACTCAGTAAATTAATTCAGTGAATGAATAAATAAATATACATTTTCATAGGCAAAGGAGACTCATGCTTTGTCATCCCCAATACTTTATCAGAGGTATAAAATGACCAGAATTTTTGCTGTGATTCATCTCCCATTTGCTGAATTGCAATTCCCAAAATTCACAGCCAAGTAGTATCAGGTGACCATAGACTCAAAAAGGTATCATAAATTGCTTAATACGTTTTCTTCGGGGGCTTAGGCAATGAACTTGATATTTACTGTTTGGCAAAGCCTTTCTGTTTTTCTTTGTTGGTAGGTGTAAGTTGATTTTTGCGGCCAAAAACACCTCCTTCTGGCTGGCTTCCCCATTTTTCTCCCTTTTACTAGCATACCCTGGAGTAGTATAACCAAGCTGAGGTGAGTTATGTGCAGGGAAATGGGCCTTAATGAATAGAAAATCCATGGAATTCATTTGATGTTAGCACATTAACACTCTCTTTGCCAAGTCTTCCAAATTTCAGCTTTCTCCCACCAAAAAAAAAAAAAATAGTGGAGGAGGGAATATCTCTCTCAAAGATCATGATCTTGGAATTACATAAGCAATTCTATACATTTTTTTTTAAATGAAATGCACTACAAAGCAGCCAACTATCAGCAATGAACTCCAGATTTAAACGTCAACAAGCCCCATTGGTACATCATATGGGTTAGGAGCTTGGGCCATGACATCAGTTCTACTTGGTGCCGTGGTTTACTGGCTATGAATCTGGAGCAAGGACTTAGATTCCTCATCTGTAAAATAATGGCAATAATAGTACATCCTATTGTTAACCATTGTTAGGATGAGATGAGATAGTTATATGTCAGGTGCCCAGCACAGGCTCAGAATAACCATTCTATGCATCTTCACTAAAAACTACATAAATAAATGACATTCCACCCTTCCCACCTTTTAGTCTCCACTTCCCACAATATCCTTCCATGCTATGCTCCCCTTCAGGAATACTGACTAATGGGATCAATTTGGCCAGAAAGTTGGGTATGACCGTGGTTGTGCTTCAGCTTTCCTGAGTCCATGCTCCTGAAAAACAGCAAATATTTCTGTATTAAAAATGCCCTGCTGGGGCATGTGGGTGGCTCAGTTGGTTAAGCGACTGCCAGGTCATGATCCTGGAGTCCCAGGATTGATTGAGTCCCGCAATGGACTCCCTGCTCAGCAGGAAGTCTGCTTCTCCCTCTGACCCTTCCCTGTCTCATGCTCTCTCTCTCATTCTCTCTCTCTCAGATAAATAAATAAAATCTTTTAAAAAATTTCTATTAAAAAAAAAAGAAATGCCCTGAGATACTCTAGGCCACCATCTCTCTCCCATCAAATAGAGATAATACTATATCCTACAGGCTGAATGTGGAGTGCAAGTATTCTTCAGAGTCTGGTCCTTTGCCATGTCCTTCCCCAGGTCCTGAACATATTATACTAAGACATGGGCATTGACTCCATGGGTCTCACAGGCTTGCTTCAAGTCTCAACTCTGCCACTCACTAGCAAAAACATGGGAAAGTCACTCATCTTGCTCAAGCTTGCTTCAGTTTTCTCCTTTACAAAATATACAAAGAGATATCTGGAATCCCATACTCTCAGTACTGAAATGGGACTGAAATAACATAAAGTTTTTCTAATGATCAGAGACCACTCTGGCTAACTTAAGTGGGAAGGTACTTTGATAAGTATGTCAGATGACTCAAAGTATCAGCTCCCAAACTCAAAATCCAGGAAAACAAGCTATATCTAAGAGATCCACAACTATTTTCAAAAGGAACACCTGAGGGAGGACTTGACCATTGCTAGAAACCAGTGCCATCAATACAGAAAGATGCAACCGTTGCCACTGGGTCTACCACTATGAATAATTCTACCTAAATTTCATCCCCAGCTCACAACCCAAAGGGCCAGGCAGGAACATCCAGTTGGCTGACCCTAGATCATCAGCCCACTTTCTAGTTTCCAGGGGTTGGTGAGAAGGGAACTAGATCCGATCAGCTTCCAACGTGGGAGGTGGAGCACTACTTTTCTCCAGGAGTTATATAGGAGAGATCTCTACAGAGGAGGGGTATTTGGGTGCTGAGCATTCTCCCAAATGGTAAATACCTCCTTGAAGACTATAAATATACTGTGCACAGAGTTGTTGGTTATATCTCTGAATCATGCTGACTGGACAGAGTTTAAATGCCTATGAGTGGGGTTGATTAGGACTTACAGACCTAAGGAGCATGTTCATTGTGTTTTAAGAGAAAGAAGGATGAATTATCCATATATGAAAGAGATTTATTGTAAGAGCCCATGGGCATTTCCTAGAAAAATTCCAATAGTTTCATGCTGTTAGGACAAGTCATTTGTGTAACTTCTACAGGGGAAATGGCTTATTGCTTTATTCACTAATATCAACCTGTCATCTCGTTACTATTGATTAGTACTGAATGGCCGACGGCATGTTGGCAGAGAGCTGATTCCTCCAAGATTGGCCCTGACCTGCAAATCCTCCTACCCAGCATCAGGTACTTTCTGAAGGCCGTAAAAAATTCTCCAGCCAGTCAGTGATTTCTTCCCTTATTTCCTTCTCTGCCTCAGGAAAAAAAAAAAAAAAAGAAAGGAAAGAAGAAAGGGAGAGAGCGAGGAAGGAAGGGAGGGAGGGAGGGAGGACGGACGTATATGAGTTAAGGGACAGATGTATTTTAACCTTGCTGGGAACTGTCTTAAAGGCTACCTTCACTCAGTAAATATATTTGTTATGCAGTACTGAAAAATTTTAGAGAGAGGACAGTAGAGGGGAGAAAAAACAGCTCTGGAGCTTGAGTCTTGCTTGGAGTCCCCCACCACCCTGGTACCCTGCCAAAAGCATGATCTTTCCCCACCACCGCAATCATCCTACGTACCCCTATATCCCTTTATAATAAGCAGCCTAGAGTGCTGTCATTTAATACACATACACAGGGCTCCCCAGAGCTTGGAAACTCTCGCGCAACTGTCTCCTTGATAGGCATCTAAGAAACAAATGAGGAGAAAGGATGTCTAAAGGCTCCATTAACATTGTTAGGTTAGAAACGTTGACAATAAGTCAATTCTTTTTGACATGACTGTCCTGGTAATGAAGGGACATTTCTACATGACTCTTCCTAATGTAAGATAAGATATGGATGGGCTCTGATTTTTTTTGACACATGTCCAGTATATCAAAGGGGTGGGAACTGGTATCAAAAAAAAAAAAAAAATAGGTTGCTTCAGTGACACATTAATAGGAGCCCTGGTTGGGAGATTAGTGATAATGCTACTTTGTGCTTGAGTGTTCTGGCAGCTCACCTGGGAAAGAATGATTCCTACAAGAGGGGCTAGAAAACCCAGGGACCTCCACCTAATATCCAGATGGAGTTCCCTCATTTGCCCATAATCCCAGAAAAACACCAGAAGGAGAGGATTTGCTCATGCTCTAGAACATCACTCTTCATCTGCCTCTGTCTGGGTTCTGAGTAAGGGTAACTGTGTGGGCCTGGTTCCAACTGGTTCAAAAACAAAAGGATCTGCTGGGACTGGCGGCAGACAAGAACTGAGCTATGTACGTGAGATAGGTCGCTGGAGCAGTGGAAGCTGGCCCTTTAGAAGGCAACAGAATGGAGAACCAGCCAAGAATGGCGGAAACATAGCTCTTTCCCCATCTACTTATCTCCAGATGCTCAGGTCTGCCTACAGAGCTCCAAGAAGTATTAAGAAGGTCACATTTGATTGAAGACAAAACAAAATAAAACCCAGCCTCTGTGATCCCAATTCTCGTTACCCTGCCCCACATTTTTTTTTTCTTTTTCCATGGCACTTACCACCTTCTGACATATAATAAAATTCACTATTATTGTTATCTTAGCTCTGTCTCACGGCATGGATCTTTGTTTTGTGTGTCCCAAATGACCAGAACAGTGCTGGCACACGGTGGGCACTCAGTAAACACTTGTTGAATAAATGACTCATTCAAGAAAAGTGCCAAATGTCAATTTTTTTTTCAAATTTTTTTTTTTTAAAGATAGTATAGCCCAGGGGCCCCTAGGTGGTTCAGTCATTTAGCATCTGCCTTCAGCTCAGGACATGAATTCCAGGGTCCTGGGATCGAACCCTACATCAGGCTGCCTGCTCTGAGGGAAGCCTGCTTCTCCCTCTACCACTTTCCCTCCTTGTATTCCCTCTCTCACTGTCTCTCTCTCTGTGTCAAATAAAGAAATAAAATCTTAAAAAAAAAAAAGATAGTATAGCCAAATAGCTCGGTCAGTAGAGTATCAGACTATTTAAAAAAACAAATAAACAAACAAACAAACCAAAAAACCCCAACACCTTTATAAAGTTAGTTAATTCGATTCTGGCAACCTAATTCTACTGTTTGAATGAGAAAATGTATTATTATTATTATTACTAAAGAAATAATTGTCAAAAAGATTCAAGAGCAAAAGCAAGTACTTTGGAAAAGGTGAGCATTCTATAGGTTACTAAAAGCAAAAGATTGACTATTGAAAAGCTGCTTGTTCATTCTCATGGATTTATTCCCCTTTTGATAATAATACAAACAGTTCTTGTACTAGGAAAAATAATAACAACCAATGTTTATGAAAACTTGACAACGACCCAAGCAGGAGGCAAAACTATTTCGATCCATTATTTCACTTAATTATCTTAGCAACATACTGGAGCACCTGACAAGATTATCATTGCTGTTTCACAGAGAGACTGAACAACTCCTTCTACATCATACAGTTTGTGTATGGTAATGCTGGGTATTAAACCAATGTTTCTCATTCTGGGCTGCAACTTTAGGCCCCGTGTCATACTTTTTTTTTTTTGCATTCTCTCTTACTTTTCTTTTTATTTTATTGTTATTATTATTATTATTATTATTATTAGGCTTTTATTCACTGTGTTTTCCTCTAGCCAAGACCAGTAAAAAGAAAAATTAAGGAAGGGGAAGAAGTAAGTTTTTTCTAGGAGTGGGGAAAGCAGAGAAAGTGGATACGTAATAAGAGAACCCAAACATAATTTCAGCCAACCTTCCCTAGAATACATGATACTATGGATGCAGTTAGGAGATTTATATGAACTCACATATGCTTATTTGACTCTCCTTTTCTTTAATCAGTTTAATCTCAACGGATGAAGAATGTACTCCTTACCGAACAGCATGTCCCACCTGTGACCTGTGTACCTGATCTAGCTCCCTTCTCATGTTGGCTCTTAGGTCAGTCAGTTGCAGTCCCACCTCCAGCTTCCCAGGGCAGATGGTGCCAGATGGTTCACTTACAAGTTCTGCTATTGAACTGCTGAGCTGTTGCCAAACTAACCTCCTTTGAGCCCTAAGAGTTATTCAAAGATGCCTCAGGTGTCCCCAGGGAATAGGCAGGGGACACTTTCTCCACAAGGGCTCTGCTTTTATCTACTTCACACCTTAAATTTCTGAACCAGATTTGTCTATAAAGATTCATCAGAAATAACAGAGAAAAGTATGATATCACAAGACAGAAAAGCACAGTGTACTAGAAGGAGCCCTTGGCTGACAGTCAAGGAAATCGGGTCCTGGTTGTCCCCTTGCCATGGGAAGGGACAAAACATTTAACGTTCTGGGACTCAGTTTCCTTGTCTGAAAAGTGAGAAGATTATGCATTAATACTCGTTAATCAGTTGTGACGAATGTACTATAGCAATGTTAGCATTAAGGGAAATTGCAGATTACAGGAACTCTCTGTAATTCCTGCAACTTCTATATCAATGTAAAACTATTAAAAATTCTATACATTTATTAAAAATGTTTAAATAGAATTTATAAGATCTGTTCCAGCTTAAAAAATTGCACTTGACATTAACCTTTAAAGAAAGCTACCTTGGTAATTTATCACTTATGGACTTTTTTTTTTTTTTTTTGGACTTTTAACTATATCTGGAAACTCAGAGGAAAACTCTAATTTCTGAAACAGTTTCAAATATTGGTTTATCTTGGAAAATTATGTTCATCTGGATCCCAGAGTTTGCTACTTTGGGTATCTTTTTTTTTGGAATCGGTTTCTTCAGCCACCTTTGCTCTCCTGGTCCTCCTTCTCCATCACTGGTTTTCTAGCTCTCCCCAGTTTCAATTCCTTTGGTACTACTTAAAAAAATAAATCATTTTCTATGCACCTACTATATTGGTTCATGATATGAACCACAATTATGTATGGTTAGATAGCCATAGACAAGAATGTAAGTATAAACATAGATACAGATAAACATACAGATAAATACATGTATAGATATATAGATCTTTATCTTTACTGTACTAAAGCTATTCCCTTAAAGTCCTGCTGGTTCCAAAATGAAGCAGACAGTTGAAGACTTGACTAAGTTTAATAAGACAAGTCTCAGTTATCAAAAATAAACTTTTCGCTATCAAATTTCAGCCATTGCATTTTACTGTCATCTTCTGTGTTCTTTCTGAATCCCCCATCAGCATGCAACTGTATTTTGCTGGTTCCCAATTCCTCAGGTAAGAAGTATGCATTTAAAACATTACTGATATTAACAGACAATTTAAATATATTTTGGGGTTTTGAGAACATAGGGTGAAAAGAGGAGTGTTTTTGGCTCTACCACTTCATTTCAGTGAACTGCCCTTCTTGGCAGGGCTTTCTGCCCTCTTTCCTGGCCCCCAATCCCTTAAAGATACTTAATGACAATGCACAGGCTTCCAAAACTCCCCAAACACAATCAATTCTGTGGGGCTTCGGTCAATCTATAAATCGGGTGTTTGAAACCAAACTGCACAGCTATCACTGACTAGAGTAGCCCTAATGAAATCTTAGCTATTTGACCTGCTAACTTGAAAGGCATTTAGAAAAAAGAAAATCCATTAATCAATTTGTTTCTTGAGGCAACTTAGCAACAGGGATCCCAGTGGTGGATTGGGTGCTTTTGCTAACAAGCAAGTTGGACTGAATGAATATTTAGTTGCATAAACTTAATTTCACTTTTAGCATATTGATTTTCATTAGGAAGATCCAATGCAAACTTCTCACCTTTATCTGAAAAAGATACAGCTATTTTTTCCTTTGAGATGTTCTATAATTCATATATATTTCATGCTCTATATAGAATCTCTCCAGAAGCCCCTTACGACATGGGAAAATTTGTGGAATTTTGTCTGGCACCCAGAACTCTCCTTTGTTAGGAAACCAGGAGAGAATGATTTCAAGTCCCATACTGCAAAGCTCAATCCCCAACTTTTTTTTTTTAATTCATACCCACTACAAAGCTTTCTCGTTGCATCTTCTATACATCCCCACTATTCAAGAACCTTTTGGTTTAACATTCATTCATTTATTCATTCATTCCTTTACTTGTTCATTTGTTTGACAAATATTTATTTAGCATCTACTATATCTAGGCACTATGCTAGGTGCTAGAGATACTTTGGTAAGGAAAAGAGCCTGTGGAGCTTATAATCTAGTGAGGAAGACAGGTAACTAACAAGTAAATAACTACAGAATTGCCTTACATAATTGCTACATATAAGTGTGGTAAATGCTTTAGTGGAAACCAAAAGGCAGCATAACAGAATAATAGGGGCAAACCAGCTTAGATATGATGGTCAAGGAACAATAAAAACTAGTATTTGCTGAATGTTGTTCTACATATTTTACATATATTTTCTTATTTAAACCTCCAAATAATCCTATGGGATAGATATCGTAACAACCCGCATTTTTTAAAGAGGAAACTGAATAACAGAGAGGTTAAGGAATTTGCCCAAGATCACAGAGCTAGCAGTTAGCAGATGTGAATTTCAATCCTGGCAGGCCTGCTCCAGGCTCTACACTCAACCAGTACACGATCCTGCCTCCCTGGAGAGGTGTTATATATGCTGACACTTGCAAGCTTACAGCGAGGTGTCCATGCAAGGAGAAGGGCAGAGAATTCCGTGAAATCTGAACAGTGTGCACAAAGATCCAGAGGCAGCAAAGCGGCCGGCATTCAAGAAGGCAGGCAAAGCTACAGCATGATGGGTAAGAAAGGAACTTTATTTTCTGTATGTGCACTGTGAAAACATGTTAATATTTTCTTAAAACCGTGTATCGGTCCCAAACCAGACCTTCTGAAACACCCCAGGTGAAGGTTATCAGAAATGGGCTCATTAAACCACTGATAGAATGATACTGAACTCCAGATCTTACAGTACCTACAGAGCTTCTCTAACTCTATAGAGTGAGCTCTTTAACCATTTTTTTGGTTTCCTAAGCCTATTTAATACCCATCCGTGAGACCGAATTTGAGCTTTGAGCCTCTTGAAGAGAAGTCAGTATCACAGTCATCTTTGTGGCCTCGGTCCCTTAGAACAGCGTATGGCACAAAGAAGTTGCTCAGTGAAGAAGGAGTAAGTGACTAGTAAATGAATAAATGATAGTGCCTTGGATAGAGCACAAATCAATAAATGTTTGAGAAAATCTGAAGGGAAGAGTAGGGAAGAGCTTATTGTATCTCAGTGTTGGGGGCTGGGGGTCAGGGCAGGGAGTCACCAGCGGGAGCTGGTTGGGGGATGAAATTGTTCAAAGTTCAAGGTAAACATCCCCACACCTATCCATGGGCTGGAATTATAGGAGTACTGCCTTGGTTTTTGGTTTCCTTCTGCCTGGCGAGAACTGTGTTTATGGACCTATTCAGCTGCTGGGAGTTCCAGTGGGAGATGACTTCAGAAGTGTGATATTTAAGAGCAGGAGGAAGGAACGGCTCCATAAGGATGCCGGGTCTCTATTTATTCCACTCCGTATGCCAGGCTCCAAGCCTTCTCGGCTGATTCCCATTTGTCTTTCTCCTGTGGAATATTTCAGATTTACAGTGCCATCTGTTGAGGAGCACAGGCCCAGGACGTCACGGTTCAGCCTGCAGCCCTTCTGCCGCCCAAGGCGGGGAGGCGGCCCCAGAGCGCAGTGGCTGGTGCCAGGCTCGTGACTTCCCTGCCCGTGCCAGGCTGAGTGATGGATTAGGGCCCCCACCAAACCTTATTTCTGCATCTGGATTGGTGGCCTAGGCTCGTTTCTGGTCCTCCTTGAACAACTGCATCTTACATTCATATTCTCTCTCTCTCTCTCTCTCTGTCTGTCTTCCTCTCTTACAATCTCTCCCTCTCTCTCTCATTGTCTCCTGGCTTGGATCTGGGCTCCCTGGGCCTTTGCTCTACTGCACCGTACATTAACTCCTCTCTCTTCTGGCATTTTCAGAGACTGCCTTTGCCAGGGCTCTAGGGGGTGGCTGCTGAACTCTGCGACTCTGACTAAGGAATACTGTCATAAAATTGCTAGGTGTCATTCAGACATCGAAGGGCACAATGCTTCAAACATTTGGATGCTCTTTTGGAGGATTTGGGGTCTATCCATGTGTCCCATCTCACTCAGGAATGCCTCTCTATTTCCAATGCCTCTCTATCTGCCTGCAATTAACACATAAAAATGTACCCCAGGTCCTTTTCCATGGCAGACACCGGTGCAATCAACAGGCCACATGCATGCCCTAGAATTTGCAATTGGGCCACCTCCAGCATCCCAGACTAGAGAAGTAACAGGCGGAAATGCAGGATTAATGGGCAGGAACCTGCTCTGTCATTCAACTTGCATCACCTCCTGCCTGAACAGCACATTTATCTTCTCAGAGTGCCTTCTTTGGTCCTTGCTGCTTCTAATAGATTCCCATAATAACCCTGGGAAACACACACAGTGGGTCTCATCACTCCCGTTCTCATTTGGCTGATGAGATTCAGGGAGGTCAAGCTTGACCAAGGTCAAGCTTTTTTGTTTTCTGGGGTTTTGTTTGTTTGTTTGTTTGTTTTTTGGTGGCACATCTTCCAATTCGTAATCCACTGCTCTTCCCTCAGTATCAGATTTGTACTCCTCATTTCTGCTTTTCTTAACCATAAAATATTCATGCTTATGCCAGTACTACCTGACACATAAGCAAATGCTTGATTTTACAGTTCATCTTTGAGGATCTCAGAGCCTTAATTCAGGAGTATTTGAGTAATTTTAGTAATTCATACATGACCAGGTTAGAATCATGTGAGCGTGGACTGGCCCAAGTTTCCCTTAAACTACCTCTGCAAACGTGTGTACTGGGCAATTTGCTGAACAACATCCGTAATAACAGCAGCAACAGCTAACAGTGAATAAGTATTAACCCTATGCCAAGAAACCTTCTGCTCTCCATGAACTTAAACTTCACCATGACCCTACAGGGTGGGTAATACTCTCTTTACCATCTTACAGAGAAGAGAACTGAAACAAACAGGTCAAGTCATTTGCATAAAAATCACACAGTGATTATCGGTGAGGCAGGATTCAAACTCCTAACCACAGAGGCCAGTCTCCTAATCGCTTTCACTATAAATTATTGTCCAAGGTAAAAAGAAACTGAGGGAGCAGATATTTAGACAACAAAAGAAAAAAATGTCAAAAATTCTTAAATCAGTCTTCTGTACGTGATGGACTATGTATAAAAAATTCTTCTCTGGGGGCACCTGGGTGGCTCAGTGGGTTAAGGCCTCTGCCTTCGGCTCAGGTCATGATCCCAGGGTCCTGGGATCGAGTCCCGTGTTGGGCTCTCTGCTCAGCGGGAAGCCTGCTTCCCCCTCTCTCTCTCTGCCTGCCTCTCTGCCTACTTGTGATCTCTCTGTCAAATAAATAAATAAAATCTTGAAAAAAAATTCTTCTCTGTTCTTTAAAGCAGGCCCTGAAAAATCATACCTAATATCTATTAAGTCAGATAATATTAAAGACATTCCATGTTAAAAATCAGAAAAAGAGATTAGGGAATTGTTTTGGTTTTTTTCCCCCCTAGTCTGACTAGCATTACTGAATTACTGTGTTATCTACTCTCTACTTGGATTCCCACCACACCGTCACCCTGCCTGTCATCCAGGGTGTGTTACACATTTTATAGCAGCCATGTAATAATAGATAAATCCCAACACACAGTCTATTTACAGGATCCCTCAGCCCCCTCTCCATCTGCATGTTCAAGATTACAACTTTATCAGTGCAAATAAAACATTATGTACTAAAAAGAGCCACGAGATGTGATCAAAAGCCAATGGGCCAGAAAAGGCAAATATGGCAAAACAAGTTGCTCACTTCCATGAAAACAAATAAAATTTTAAGATGTAACAAAGTCAGCAATTTCTTTTACTGGCAGCAAAGATTATCTCTCCATTCCCTGGCGCAACAGACCCAACTATATGAAAGCCCAACTCTGAGACCTAGAGCAGTGTCTGAAAACAGTGGAGCCAGGCTGGCAGAAGAGATTAAAAGGGCCAACAACCCTGACTCAACAGGAAAACTTTCAAAATTCCTAACAATTCACAGGAAAAAAATGCAAATAAATTCATCATTAGCCTCGTCCTAAGTTTAACAGGTTCTCCCCAAACATATACTTTATACATTTTGAATGAGATATAAATTAACATCCTCTTTTTTGTCCTTAACATTGAGTAATGAAGACTTAATTCAAGCCAATGCCTATGAAAATATCAGGGAAAACCATTGAAAAGGTTTGTAATATCATGTTCAGATCTTTGCAAAATTTCTATTTTATTTTCAGGTTTGCTTCTCTTTAAAGTGAAAACAGTTAAGGCAGAGAAAAGCAGATACAGGTTATGTGAGCTTACTTTTTCTTAATGTATTCAACTTTTTATACTAAATTTCTTTGGGGAAAAGAATGAGTCTAAGGATAGAGGGCCCACTGGGGTATTTTAGAGTGATTCCAAGGTAGAAGAAGATAAAGTATCCCTCCAGAGTAGATAAAGAAAATGGTGCCAACCAATTCTCAGGAGCCTGAATTCCAAACATAATATGAATCTGTGGCCCCACCCATGAGGCCCAATTTCCCAACTAGTAAGAAAAAGGGGATTGGAGAGACTTATAAAGCAAGGTGACTCAAAATCCAATTTTGATGACTTAAGCATAAGTTCATCAGCAAGCTGTGGATTAAATTTCCTTTAATATACACCTAGGTCTAGGAATACTAGAAAAAGGACATTAAGGGGGGAAAAATGTGCTTTACATTTCCTTCTCTCAATGCTTGAGTAAAAAATGTCTGAAGACATTTAAAAATCAAAACACACAATGAAAAATTTACAAACCTCAAACAAATTTTGTTCTTATAACATCTGAGAGTGAAAGACAGAAGCATGAGCGAAAGAGAAAGAGAGAGAGAGAGAAGGAAAGAAACTTAGAGCTCCACTGAAATCCTACCTTGCATTGTGAGAGCAAAGGAATTCTGACACAGTATATTGTTTTTCTCTGTCATCACCACAAATCTGTATTTCAAGCTAGGAACCAGCATATTGTTTCCATTGAGTGGGATTAGCAAAATTTGTTTCCAGGAAAACTTTAAAACTAGCCCCAAGTTTCAGTCTCCATCGGTTAGGTCATAAAGAGCAGCAATCAATTCCAAACTTTGATGGCTGTTCATGGTGTCATTTGCTGCTTCACATCTGTTTAACTCGGAAGTGACGTTCCCAGTTGAGTGTGTTTTCGGCAAGTTCCCCATGAAATTACTTCAGTTTTATGTATAGATCATTGTGTACACTTCACAAATTCATATAGAGCTAAAATAAATAGACACTTCTAAGCTTCACAGTTTCCAATCTGATATGTTTCCAAATCCAGGAGAAAAAGAAATGGGCAGGGAGGAGAAGAGAGGAATGATTGAACATTGTGTCTTTGAAGAAAATATGGCAAAAAGTAGAAAGGATTATTTTGAAGCTGTAAAAGTTCTGGAAAGATTCCCTTTACAGATCATTATAGCATAAAGTATTATTGTTCTTTTTACAGAGACTGGCTCGTTTTTTTTTACTCTCTCCTATAGACGGTTCGGCTGTTATGTTCCAGAAGTCCCCAGTTTCACAGTTTCCTTGGCCGGCCAGGGCAGATGCTATAATTCTTCCTTGCTTTCCTATACACAAAGGTAGGACTGTCAGCCTCCCACCAACAGATGGGAGGCTTGTCTTCACTCACGGGTATTACCATTTCTGCCCAACAGTGAATTGATTCTTACCCCACTCCAGAGCAGAGCCTGGTGTGGTGGGAATTCCAGGTCAGAGGTAAAAGCAAATGTTTCTGGAGACACAGGAGAAGGGAGGGGGAGTTTAATCTCAATCCTCCTGATTTAGAGTCCTGGGGTAAATGCCGCTATAACAGGGCTCCAAACCAACAACAGGATGACATAAGCTCTTCCATTTCTAACCCAGTTACCCACCAGAACCCAAAGCATCCTGAAGCTCATGATGTATAAATTTAATTTCTCTTTTATGGCCAGAGCAGTATTTTCTATGATTTATAAATCATTTGGTGGGTGATTTCTTTGAAATCTTTGCCTCATTTATGCTCTTGACCTCTTGACCTCCTGATACATTTATTTATGCCAGAGATCTCTCTGCAGTGGTGCAGTTTAATGTCATTTGCCCGAGCCTGGGTGGCTGAGAGGCAAAGAAACAAAGACAAACGTTTACGGAGGTTTGTGATGCAAAAATGTGTGTTTAAAAAGAAGGATAAACAAAGGAAAATGTGAACACTTAAACCATATTATTCCTGCACTATTGATTTATTGCAGGAACCTTCTATTTATTGAATACTTTATGGGTATCTGATTATATGGCAGTTGATGGGGCAATGAGAGAATACTGATCCTCACAGCAAAAATATTTGCTGTAAATGTCATGACATGCCTTGTCTATAATATGATTCTTTCCAGATGGTTATTTTTCAAGTTTCAGAAATGGAAAAATATGCCTTAAGACAAGTATACATAAAAATGATGCCTTTCTTCTTTGTCTCTTCTTGATTTTCATTTATTAATCTCTGCTGTTTACTAGGAAGCAATGTGCTACAGAAATCTGGTCAGAATGACATCTGATTAATTGGGCAGGGCACTTCCTACATAGCTCTTTGCTGATAACCCAGCTGTCCAAGAACCATTTCATTATAAGAGATGCAGAGGCAGGCGACAGTCACAAAACCACTGGGAAGCCAGGTCTGCTCTAACAGATTGGCACAATTTGTATCACTGGTGCTCAGAACCTACAGGGCTTGCATAGCCCAGAGCCAAGGACAGGCTCTGCCTCTCGGGACAACCTGTATTTCTCTACGCCATTTACTCGTTATTGAAACCTTGTGAAGAAAATGGCTCCTCTTCAACACTCCCTAATCCATTTACCCGATACAGAATTAGTTACTCTGGTTTTATATATATAGTGAGATACGCAGGCACACATACACACACAGAACCAGATATTGTTTTACAGTCGTATTCTAGAGATAAAATACAATATTCGGGTAGCTGTTACAGCTAAAGTTAACAATGCACTAATGTGGAACAACCGATTTTCGATATTTTAGAAAGCTAAGTGTTTTAGCTCCTCTGGCTGCTCTGTTTTCCTAAGAACGTATGTCATTTGCGCATTCAATTACGTAAATTCAACCGCTGTCTATGGTCTTAGTGGAAAAAATAATGAGAGGGAAAGAGAGAACAATTTAAACAGTGTGTGTGATTTTTGTCCTCCATTCCTCTCAAAAGACACAAGTACCGCGGTTACTGTATCGGGGCATCCCGAGACTGCGGGTCTCCCTACCTTCGGTCTTGGTTTTCTCGTGCCTCTCACATAGGGAGCCTTTTGCCGCACTGAACCTGGCTCAAGGATAAAGCTGACTACATCATTTTTTTCACCATAAATGCTGATGCTACACATGAGTGCTTTAAAATGGGGCTAATTGCAGCCCAAGTCACAGCTAGGAATCCTGTGTGAACAGGCAGAGTGAAAGGTACTGAGAAACATCAAGTAACAAATCAGAGAGTATCAAGTCCAAAAGCAAAAAACAGAGACACCGAATAAGAATCAAGTTCAAAAAATCAGAAACGCAAAGGTCAAAGTCAGTAGAAAGTGACAAAATGTTGGCACAGGTGATTTCAGGGTAGGAACTGTTTTCTTCTTTATAGATTTCTCTGTTTTACAACTTGTCTGCAGTAAGCATGGGCTGTTAGTTTATGAGGAAAAGAAAACACACTGTGAAGACACTAACCATGAAAATGAGAGTGAATAAAGAGAGAGAGAGAGAGAGACTAGAATAACACAGCCTGGACCTGAAAGTACAAGGGATGGGAAGCCACAGAAAAGGCACTGAAAACCTAAGTTCATTTCCTTCCTATTTTTCTTTTCTTTCCCCTTTTTTCTTCTTCTTCTGCTGCTGCTGCTTCTTCTTCTGCTGCTGCTGCTTCTTCTTCTTCTTCTTCTTCTTCTTTAATTTACCATCTCTTTCCTTTTTGTTGTTTAAAAATTAGTTTGCCAGGCCAGGTTTTTAAGCCTTACCAGCTTGACTGCTAAATTTTAGGAGCCCCCCCCGCCTTTTCAGGGTTCCCTCACCTTTTGTATCTAGGAGAATTAGGGGTGGAGGGAGGGGCAGGCATAGGGAAGGGGAAGGGGAATTGGCAATTACCTTACTTTCCCCACACCCTGCCTCTCCAGCAGTTCCAGGTCTTGGCTCCATCACAGTGGCCTCAGAGGGAGAGCAGAAGTGAATCTACTCTGTAGTCTGGAACCCCCAAAATGCAAGAGGCCTTCCCCTTGATTCTACACAGCAGTACTAAGACCAGCCTCCAAGTTCTAATAAGACTTCATTTGCAGTTTAAGAAGAACAAAAGAAAGCTACAACAGAGAAAAACTTGCCTCTACCCCTAGAATAGGCTCAGATGCTTCCTCTGGGAGTCATTTACAGAGATATCCTTTCCCTAGCCTCAACTCAAGTGTAGCCAAAGCCATCTCCCTTCCTACAGCCCAGGTCTTACAGCCACGTCTCCCAAGGAGAAAAGAAGTGTCTCCTCACCTCAGACCATAATCTTCATTCCTAGTGGATACACTCTTAGCCAGGGTGATTGACAGAGGCTATGTCATTCCCACCTAGAGCAAATGCTACCCTCACCCACAAGAATGTGGTCCCACTCTTTGGCCCCAGCATGAAATTAATATAAAAGAACAATAATCCAGAATCAGAGCATTTCTCAAAGTCTGGGTTACTGGATCTCCAATAGCTCATCAAAAAACCCCGTCCAGCCCCTACTTCAAACCAGTCTGATCCTCCCGGGATGAAACGGAAGATCTCGTTTGCTTATCTCTCTGGAAATCACTTCCCCTGGAGGCAGTAGTTCAAATAGTAATCTCCAGGTCACCCCAGACACAAGTAACCATATCTAAGGCACTATGCTCTCTAAATCACCCAGAAAAAAGAAACATGAGGAAGTCTGGCTCACAAATGGGCAACAAATGTACATGATCATACAGGGCATTCAGTTTGTCAGTCAAGAGTATCTCCATGATTTTACAAGCCCCCCAAATAAGAGGTGGTCTTGCTTTACACTTGGGTAACGTAGAGACAATTTGGTGATTATCCTAGAACAAAAAACCAGTCTGACCCAGACAAGTTCAGAAGGCTGACTTTCTTATAAGACAGAAAATCTTTGCAGCTTCTAAATTACAGGATTTTTTTCAGCTTTTACTCGTAAATGTTTCAAAATCTTCAGACACATTTTTAGTTAGGTCATCCTGCTACACTCATATAATTTTTACATGGCTATGATCATATTCCAGATAAAATATTGCATTTGCCCTTTCTTTATTTAATATGATGCATACATAAGTTCATGTCTCATCTATATTGTTTAGAATTAAAATGGTGATATGAGTGTTGTAATAATAGTGATATTAATAGTGAAGAAGTCAGACTCTCCAAGTGAAAAGGGTGAAAGTCAGTGCAACCTTAAGCAAACTCTGTTAAAATATCATTCATTTTCATTCATTTTCATTTATCATTTATTTCCTTCTAAAACCTTCCTGTGTTCAGGTATCCACAACCCTAGCATTTGGTACAATGCCTAGAGCTAAGTAGGTATTGTTAAGTCTTTGTTGAGTAAATGAACAATTGAATAAAGAAGTGAATAAGTACTCTTCCTCTCTGCAATGACCACTCTGACTTGTCTTCTCTGCAGTATCTCATGCGTTAGACCCACTGAAGCACCTCTCGTCAACATAGCCCCATTCTGTGATCTCTGCAATTTTAAATTATTGCCTAATAAAAGCAAATTTTACAAACTCATCATTTTAGGAAGGACGTTGGATCCCTAAGGAGGACCTCCACTAAATAGGCCAATGCTTTTTGAAGAATCAGTGGCTTACTTGACCTGGGAAATTGTGGCCTGCAACGGATTAGGGTCAAAGTTGTTCCAGGTCTGTGTTTTGCATTTTCTGTTCTCTACACTCTTGTTCAATATTCTCCTGGTTTCTCAGGAGACATGTTTTCTCAACATAATGAAGAGGGGGATGAAAGGCCTCACTGAAAGCCCAAAAACAATGTGCCATAAAAACAGTGTTTAGAGGCATAAACTTTGGAGCCCAAAAGACTTCGGTTCAATTTCTAGAGAACGAGTCTCACTGTCTTTATCTATAAAATAGGAATGAATCAGATAATATATGTAAAGTGCAAGTACCACCTGGCATATATAAAGAACCCAATACATGTTAGCACTCTTTCTCTCTTTTTTTTTAAATAATAATGTAGGCCAAGCAGCAAATAAGGGGTGATCATTTTCAAGTACTTCAGTAAAACAGTGAAGAAGCTAGTTGGGGAATAGACATAGCATTTGCTATAGCTCAAACAATACAGTTTACATCACAGATATCAAATATACCATATCCTGCAACCATCCTCTCCTCCTGTGCCCATGACAGACATCATTAATCAAATCCAGACTTGGCCTCAATCATCTTCTCAGAGCTGACTCTACTGATCAGTATTGTCACAAGAAAGGAAATCTATTTGCCATTCCATGTTTATCTGTTTCCCTCCTCTGACTGTGCCAATGTTGGCCCAGGGAAGAACGCTCTTCACCCAGACAGTCGTATAAAAAAAAATTTTTTTTTAAATAAGGCATTAGGCTCAACTACTCGGTTATAAGCTTCCATTTACTTCAGGTTATAAAGCTACTGAGAGCCAACACTGAGAGCTAACAAACTCCTGTTTTTATCCCCAATGTAGAGCATTAATCCCTTACACTGAGGAGGTCTTCAATGAATAGCTGTTGGATTTCACGCTGTTCCAAACCCTGAAGCTGGAGTGTATATATTCACCCCTGCTCAAATTTAATTCCTTTTGTTTTCCTTTCTCTTCACTGCTTCTCTAAACATTCTCTCGATTGTCATTAGCTAATTTCCCAAATGAAGACTAAGTTTCAGGAACTGTGTATGTTTTCAGGGTGGACAATGCCTTTTTGAAGAGCAACCTGACATTTTATTAGACCATTTTCTGTCCCAAGATGGGGAGCAAGTAAAATAATATACCAATTCATTCTTTAACAGTAACAACAGTGAAATAGTTTAAATTACAGAAGCATAAGTGTTTTAGGGGAATTTTTTTATTGATATAACTCTTTTGAGGTCACAACTCAAGGTCTTTTCTTCAGGTTATAAAGGAACCATTTAGCTGAGCTTGTGTTTTCTTTGTCAATTTTATGCCAAATAAATACATGGTCCTAAGGCAAGGTGGCAAGGGACAAGATGATAAACACAGCTTCCAGAATTCTCTTTAAGAACTTCCATCTTACCTCTGCACCCTGGAGTGCCAACGCATGTGCTGGTACATCACAGCTGTGTTTATACAAGAAAAGTGAACTGGAGAGTTACGTATCCAAGCAGTGAAACCATTTCAATCTGGCTAATTGGGGTTCCTAACTTATCTTTCCTCACTAATATTTATTTTGGGGGAGGCTGAACACTTTTGAAAACAGCTATAATTATATTATCCCCATAAACACAGCCTAGGTGACCTGTTTTGACCATGCCTCAAGACTAATCAGCTATTTTCTTTCTTCTCACCTCTGTTTCTTTCATTGGGTAAGAAAATATAAACTGGTTTCGGATTCCCATAGTGATAGATAAGTTCCATCCTTCTTCCTCAAATACTTGCACATTTCTAAGCAGCAGGTAACAGACATCTGGGCAGAGTTCAGGGCTTGGGACAGTGTTTCTTACTTGGAGTTTTGTGTATTATCTTCTTGCAGCAAAAGGAAAAAAAAATTAAAATGCTTAAACATTTCTAGACAATGTTTCAGCCTATCTGCTGCATCCTGCCATCACTTGTAAGTGAACCATGCAACACGCATTCTGAATATAAAATTGCAGGGAAACCATGCTGGCTTTGATGAATGCAGTCCTGTGCTTTAGCAACCCCATATAACAGGCCGACAAATTATGTTCCATCTCCCCCTCTGTGCCTTGCACAGTCCCAGGAGGATTGCACTGTCGTCAGCTGAAAATCCCCAGAGTAGATAGCTGGGAAGCAGGGGGAATGGCATAGCAAGGAATAGCAAGAATATTGATTGTAGGGCCACCTCTCTAATTAAGGAAACACGGGGGTTGTGATTCTGAGAAGCTTACAGCACCAATTTCCCAAATCAACCTGACGCACTTGCTTTTCTATCTGATATCCCCTGAGGGTCTACCAAAGGCTTTGTATTCAGTGCAAGAGAAAGAAGCACAGCAACTGCACGAGGTCCATTTTACATTTTGACTTCTGAGTATGGATGCTACATATTAAGACCCAGTGTTTCAAATTGTTGTTCCCAAGGACCAGGCAGGACAAGCTTGAGGGAAGGGGCAACACCAATTCTACCCACTGTGGGTCTCTACATGGCCCACATGGTCCATCATAGGAAGACCACCACTTTCTGGCCTGAAATAAAAATGGGATGACTACAATCTAAGACATAGGATGAACAATATGGCATAGAGGTTACCAGTAGTCTCTGGAGTCCAAGCGTGCCATGTTGCAGTGCCAGCTGTTCCACTTACTAGCAAATTTCTTAAATTCTTTGCTCTCCACTGTGCTGAGATGTTAAATCAGGATAATAATAGTAGCTGCTTAAAATTGGGTTCCTGAGAAATTAATCATATAATTCATTTAAAATGCTTATACTATCATCCAGTAAATAGTAAGTGCTCAAAAATGCTAGCTGATAACTGACTCATCATTGAGTATATTGGGCAAGAGGATAAAAGTTCTCTGCTGAGATCAATCATGACTTAGTCTTGCTAAACTAGAGAATTGCCGAAGAGTGTTAGAAATAAGGTTTATTTGGCCTGCAGTTACATAATATTATGGCCAAGGAATCTTAAAATACTCCAATCTTACCTCAAACGGCAGGCATCCTCTCAACTGCTTCACTCAGGGGATTAATATGTTCAAGGAATAAGGGCAGATAGAAATCAAAGTAACACCATCATTAGAGACTTGGGCTCCAAATTTCAATGAAGAGAATTTGAGTGGTCTGGACTGGACCATATGGAACACTGCTTTTATCTAGTTAAGACAATCAATCTATCATACCTACCAGCTCCAAAATGAATAAACCCAGCATCCACGGACTACAAAAAAGAGCATATTTGCTTGAAATGCCCAACTTCAAGCTGGCCTGGGCTGTGGTCAGTGAAGTAGCTTGCACACCTAACTGCCACACAGGAGAAGAAACTGCAAAGAGATGACTCAACTTGTGTCTGAGGCAAAGACCCTGGCCATGCCACTACTTTGGTTGCATGGAAGGAAGAAGCAAAAAAGAAGAAAGGCAAGAGGAAATAGACAAAGAGACCCAGAGATAGAAAGAGGAGCAGGTAAAGACACCATTTGACAGCAGCCTTATGGCTCCAGTAAAGAGAATTACCTGGAAATCGAGAGAGAGAGAGAATCCCCCACTGGTAAGTGACCTTCGCCTACATCACTACATACACAGTGACTTGACTTTACATTAACACTCTTGGTTCAGTCATTATCCTTGATTTGCACCAAGCTTCATTAGCGAGAAGAGAAAAAACACTGGCCTGAATATACTTAACAAAGTCAGAGGATCTAGCGAAGAGTCCCCTGGAATAGAAGCCAAAAACTCAATGGGATTCCACTTGCTTTGGTAAACATTAGCTTATTACTATCTCAATATCTTCAAGTCAAGGCCATTTCTATCATTCCTATAGAGCAGAATTGTGACTTTTAGAACATTTACGCTATTTTATCAAGCCACATACACTATATCAGGATTTCTCAACATTGGCACTATTGATATTTTGTGCTAAATAATTCTTTGTCCTGTGGGCTGTCTCGTCCATTGTAGGATGTTCAGTAGCATCTCTGGACTCTACCCACTGCATATCAGTAGTACAACGCCCCCATCCCGAGTTGTGACAACCAGAGTTATCTCCAGACATTGTCAAACGTTTCCTCAAAGGCAAAATCAACACCCGGTTGAGAATTACTACATTAGGTTATGTCATTATAACAAACAATTGCCAATTCACAACCAGTGACCTTTATTTCTTGTTCACACTACATGTCCATTGTAGGTAGGATGGGAGCTCTGTTTCTGTATCAGGCTAATGGAGTGGCCACCATCTGGAGCATTGCTATTCATTCAGCAGGGCAGAGGGAAAGACAGAGTTCTTTGTAAATCATGCACTAGCAAACAAGTTTTCCACCCAGAAGTGACACATCCTCCTTCCACTCACATTTCATCAGCCAAAACAAATCACATGACCACACATAGCTCTAAGGGCAGGGAAAATGATATCCCATTAGCCCAGCAGTGGAAATATTTGGTGAAGAGCACTAGTGACAATCATGGCTAGCATGGGAAAAAGTTCAAAGCTTCCTCCTACATTAATTTTTTTTAAATTTTATTTATTTATTTGACAGAGAGAGATCACAAGAAAACAGAGAGGCAGGCAGAGAGAGTGGGGGAGGCAGGCTCTCCGCTGAGCAGAGACACCCCCCCCCCACCAACACGAGGCTCCATCCCAGGACCCTGATATCATAACCTGAGCCGAAGGCAGAGGCTTTAACCCACTGAGCTACCCAGGCACCTCCTACATTAATTTCTTTATTATCTTTACTGGTTCCTTGCTTCTATATTCTTTGTTTCTCATTTTTTTCTAATTTAATTAGATGTTTGCTTACTAATTTTTGGCCTTTCTTCTTTTCTATTCTAACCAAATATAACTTTTAGTTGCTTCTAGCACCATCTTTCTTATATCCCACAAATTTTAATATATAATGCTTTTGCTATTGTTCAAATTCAAGAATTTTCTAATTTTCATTATAATTTCCCTTTTGATACAAGTTGTTTAGAATTATGTTTTTCTTAGTTTCTATATATAAAATATTTTGGGCACAATTCGCTTTTTATGTCTTATCTATGGTAAGAAAATAGGGTCTATATGAATCAGTATCCACATGATGCTGATTTTTTTTTTAATGCTGATTTTTAAAAATTTGTTAGGATTTGGCTTACGGCCTAGTAAAGAGTCGATCTCCATAAATGTTATATGTATCTTTGAAAATGAGTTACAGAACTACATGTGACGTATAAATCAATGTTGTTAATTTTACTATTCAAATGTTCTCTATTTTTACCAATATTTTATCTGCTTGGTCTGTCAGTTTTTGAAAAAAGTTATGTTTAAATCCCCACTATGATGTTTGTCAGTTTCTCTTTATAATTCTTTCAGTTTTTACTTTATATAATTTGAAACTATATTATTAGGTACACACAAATTTAAGAACATTATCTTTCCCTGATGAGTTGAAACATTTTCATTTAAATGGTAGCACTCTTTATCCCCAGTAATGGTTCTGCCTTAAACTCTACGTTGTCAGATATTAACACAGCTATGCAATTTTTCTTTTGGTTGCTTGGTATGTCTTTTTCTATCCTTTTATTTTCAATCTTTCTGTGCCCTCATAGTTTTAGGTGGATCTCTTTTAAACAACAAACAGCTGGGTTTGTGAACGTGTGGTTTTCCTTTTTTCTCCTTGCCTTCTTTTCAATTGCTTGTGCTATCTCATTCAGTCTTTTTCCTGAGATTATTTTCCTTCCTTCCTAAGTCCATCTTTTCAAAATGATTTTTTTTTTAAGATGTTATTTATTCCTTTGAGAGAGAGAGAGCACGCACGAGCACCAGGAGTGGTAGAGGGAGAGAGAGAAGCAGACTCCTCACTGATCCAGGAGCCCAACAAGGGGCTAGATCCCAGGACCATGGGATCATGACCTGAGCTGAAAGCAGACACTTAACCATCTGAGCCACCAGGTGCCCCTCAAAGTCATTTTGTTAAGAATTGTTGGTAGCTTATAAATACTTTCAGTTTTTGTCTGTATGCAAGTTTCTTTTTTCCCCCCAACCAGATTTGAAAGACAGTTTAATTGGATATAGTCTATTTCTCTTAACATTTTCCACTTCTTTCTCTGTGTTGCATTCAGTGTAATTTCTTCAGGTTTATCTTCTAATCCACTAATTTTCTATTTAATTGTATCTAATCTGCAATATGACTCACCTAATGTTTTTTATTTCAATAATTCTACTTTTTTAAGTTTTATTTGCTTTCTTTTTCAAATTCCCCCAAGATTTTTATAGTCTCATATTTATTACTCTCAGTATAATTCTCTCTCATGGAAAAGTAGCATAAAAAACAGATATATATAAAATATCTCATAATAACAACAGCAATCAAGACGTGATGCTCCTTATACAAATACCTGTGAGGCAAATACCATGCCCCCTGAGTTCAAATGTAGAGAATAAAAGGTTTTCTCTTATAATGTTGTATTTCACTGGATAATAATAGCTATGCAGACACATTCTCCTTTGGCCCTACAAGTTTGAAAGCTTAGAACCTATATTTATCTCCAAGTGCAATGGCTTTCCTCAGCCTAGACTTTTTGATTCAACCATTCCTCTTTCCACCTTACCTTAAAAAACTAAAGCAAACAAATGAACAAAATTTGTACCCATATATCCACTTTTATTATATCTGCATTTTCTATTATAAGCCTACTCAGATCTTTGGAAAGTATATGAGGCAAAAATAACCATAGTAACAAATGTCCCTAAGCCTCATTTTCACTATCTGTCAATGAAAAGTTTGCACTAGATGATTATTTATGGATCTAAAATGTCTAATAGTTTGGTGCAAAGAAGAATGAAACTTCTAGCAAAACTTCTAGTTGAAAACTTATGGTAAGTCCTCAAAACAAAGACTTTCAACCTAAACTATTAAGAACATCTTAGTATAGCAATATATGTTAATTTATTTGGAAAAATCACTAAAATAACCAGCTCTAAGCAATCAGCAACTCCCATCAAGAAATAAAGAGTCTTTCTCTCCACCCTTTGAATCTGCACTGGTTTTGTGATTTGTTTTGGTTAATAGAATGCAGCAGAAGTAACATATCAGTTCTAAGTATAGGAAGTATAGGCCTTTTTCTTTTTTTAATATATATGTATCTTATAAACACATATATATATTTAAGATTTTATTTATTTACTTATTTGACAGAGAGGAGAGAGATAACAAGTAGTCAGAGAGGCAGGTGGGGTGGGGATGGGGGAGCAAGCTTCCTGCTGAGCAGAAGGCCCAATGCAGGACTCCATCCCAGGACCATCCCAGGACCGTAAGATCATGACCTGAGCCGAAGGCAGAGGCTTTAACCCACTAAGCCACCCAGGTGCCCCTCTAAGTATAAGCCTTAAGAGGATTCTCATCTGTTCTCATCTTTTTGGGATAATCCCATCACTATGTGAAGAAGCCCAAGCTAGCCTCCTTGGGGATGAGAGACCGCAAGGAGGCCCATCCAACAGCCAATACCAACCCCCAGATATGCAAATGAAATGAGGTTATGCTGGATCACTAGCTCACACTAAGACACCGGTTTATATGTGACCACAAAAATGAGTCCAGTTAAGCCTGGCAAAAGAACCCAGTCCAAACTGCTAAACCACAGAATCATAAACTAATAAATAATTACTGTTTTAAACCACTGAGTTTTGGGTGATTTGTTACACAGCAATAGCTAAACTGGTACTGTTATTATAGTCACTATTATTTGATGCTCTTCACAATTCTGTGAAATAAGCAAGATAGATAATATCCCCATTAGTGAAATAAGAAAATAGACCATATTACTTCTCTGTCACAGTGGACTCTCAAATGAAGTGTGCGGAAAATGACTCAAACAGTTATGGAAACAATACAGCTTGTTTTTACCCTTATTTTCATTTAAAAAAGGAAACAAATGTAACTTTACTAATATCATTATACAGCAAGTGAGCAATATGTATATAATTTATCACAATTGTGCATACATTAGAGATGCAGGCTCAAAGATGTTTTATAGATAGTGATGTGACATGAAAAGTTTGTAAACAACCACCTTAAGCAAAATGGTAGAAGAGAACAGTTTAGAATACAGGTCTGTGAACACTACTATCCCTACCTGGACTGTAGGACCTCCAAACCCAAAGAACAGGAAGAACTGATCAGAATTTAAAAATGAATAGATGTGCTACAGCAAATGAAAGAAGTTTCAACGACTAATTGCTTTCCTTTGAGGAATTAGGCAAGATAGTTAAAAATTCAAATTATATAGTTTTCTAAAGCATAAATAAAATATCTCAGTGTGGAAAGAATGCATTTTTTAAAAGCAGAATAGATTAATTTAAATTATACCCTGGTGGGCATTTCATAATTAGGTTTATATATGATTGCATCTGGAAAACATCATTCTTCTCAATAGGAAAATTATGCAGTATGTATTGTATTGTGGGAGAATCACATGAAATTATTTTGCTTCTCCCATCAGCATGAAGGTCCCAACTTGCTTCAAGAATAATTATGAAACTATCCTATCATATATATTATATGGAATAAAAAATATCACTGGTCCCCAAATTCCATATGCAGCAGATAGGAACAAAATTGTTTTGTGGGATTCAATTGATAATTCATTGAACTTCAACCAAATTCTCTAAACAATGTCAATAGGGAAAAGACATTGGAATCCAGTTATGTGATCAGCTAGCCAAGCATTTTTATAGCTGTGTTTATCGGGAATTATGAGGATCAACTGATATAATATATAAGAAACTCTTAAAATAAGGGCATGTAAAAAGTGTTCAATGCAGGTTACAAATTATAAGGACAGGAATAGGAATAAAGATGTAATCTTTGAGGAACCTTTGGATTGGCCCATCTCCTTTGTCTTCAGACATACAACAGTAGTTCCAGGTAGGAGGCGCTGTCAGCCTGGGTACCTTAGAATTGACCATCCTCTAAAGCAATCTTTCCAGAATCCCTAATTTTACAGATGGGGAAGCAAGCTCACAGAAATTAAATGACTTGTCCATGAAAACTCACATCAGAGTCTAAAGGTCTCCTAAGCATTTGCTCTTTCTATATATCAGGCTACCTACAGACATCATTCTAGGACAGATGCAATTTTATATTAGAGCTAACATGAATCTCAGAAGTAACCTCACAGACCCTTTGGAGTCCTCTCCCTTCATCCAGGTTCCAGGATGAGGGACTTGCCAGTTTATAACCAATGTGCCATGACCCCAAAGCCCTGATATGGTACAACTCCCTCGTTCACACACACATAAACACACCTAAGTGGCTTTACAAAAGACCCCATTAAAGCTTCACCAAGCAACACCTTCACCTATAATAAGTGTAACAAATACACCATCGGTTTACACACACTGTGAGGGGGAAGGCAAAATAAACGATCTTTCAGCGTTCCACTCACTTGGGCTTTTCTTTAGCATAGAGGCTCTCAACCCGGGGTGATTTTCCCCCAAGGGGACACCTGACAATATCTAGAGACAAATGAGGAGGAGGAGGTGTGTTAATGGCTTCTAGTAAATAGAGGTTAGGGGTGCTACTAACATCCTACAATGCACGGGACAGCCCTCTATAACAAAGAATAATCAAACTCCAAAGCTAGCTATTGTCACAGTTAGGAAACCCTGCTTCAGTAACTATAAAACCAAGGTGCCCTCCCATAAGAGCAAAGACACTTCTAGCCGACACTAGGCAACTTGCTTTAACAGTCACAGCCTCTTTTTGACTTGTCAACAAAATGGGGGTAATAATTGAACAAGAAGGTCTATGTTAAAGCCCCAGTATAGTGTCTGTCTTGCAATAAACAGTTGACTCATTCATTTAGTAAATATGTACTGAGCCACAAGAGGCAGTGGACATAGGGGTGTGTGAAAACACTTATGGTTTCTGTGTTCAGGAAGCCACAGTTTAGAGGGGGCGACAGACATTAATCAAAGAGTCACACAAACAATAAAAATTAGCTGTCACTATTGTTCTTAATAAGAGAATCTCCTTTTTTGTGGACGTTCCCATGCTTCTACTCCTAAGCTTTTTCTGTGATTTTTTTTTTTATATAATCCAAGAAGGGCTAATACCAAAGGTGAGTAGGCTAAAAGTCTTTTCCATGCCCACAATGGGATGGAAGAGCAGAAAAGCTCTTTGCTCATCTGTCAGCTTTTTGACCTCTGAGAGAAGCTGCCCCCAACTTCTAATTGCCTGCTCCAAACTCCACTGTGTCTGGGGAAGGGGCACGTGATCCACAGGCAGCCCTGCCATCGTGCTGCGTTGCTATAGTAAGGATGCCCTTTATTGATCAGACTTGCCTGGAGTCATGTAACTCCCCAGACTGCTGCTGGGCTCCCCAAGGGGCAGTTGGCAGGCAGCAGTGTCTCTCTGGACCAAGGCTGATCCCCAGCCCTGCCCTCTCTCCCACCCTGGACACATGAAGGCTGCCCACAAAACACCTAATGCTTCTTTGTAGTGTCTCGTCATTCACACACTAATTTGAAGTCACAGATCAAAACTGGATAGAGACACCAGGGAAAAGAGATTTGAAGGTTCCCTGCCTTCCCTACAGCGACACGGCAGTCCTGCATCAGCAGCCAACAAACCCCATTGTTTTCCCCAGAGAATCTCTCTCCTACCCTTTAATTTCACCACTTTCCGGAGTCTCTCCATCTTGCCAACATTTTTATTATAGGAAATTTGACACTGTATCTTAGAAGAAGTGCAATATGTCTGCTACCGATTAGAAAGTCGATGCCCTGAGAGGTTAACGGACTTGCTCAAAGGTCACAATCTGGTTAGTAGCTACACAACCCAGAGACATACCCAATTTCTCTAGTACCCTCAGAGAATGAGGCAGCCAGAAGGTGTTGCCACATAGACTTTCTTTTTTTTTTTTTTTCTGGCTTTTGAAAGGCAAGATTAATAGTTTCTTCCTATACATATTTGCATAGAAATATAGGTAAGGGGTGATTATTTCTGAAAATAAGGCATTTAAGTTTTCTGGCTTTCTCAGGAACTCCAGATGTCATTGAATATTCACATGTATCTATTGAATCCCCCTCCACCCACCCCCACCCACATGCGTCGGTGGTCTGGGGTCACTGTGGGTACTTGGTGGTGAGTGTGCTCAGGCAGAGTGGTCACATAACTTAGTAAAAATCTTAGAGCAACTCAGCAGCACAACCAGAATTGGGGGCTTTAGTTAATGCAAATTTCTTTCAGCCAAAAAAGAAAAAATATACAGAAAGGATGTTGCAGTGTTCTATCCCATAGCTGTAGCAGGCATCGCTATTGATCACAGCACCTTTTCCTTACAGGCATAGATTCAGTCTCAGCATCCTTCTTAAGACCACGGTCCAAACAGCTGTTACCCATCAACCAGTTCCACATAATATGTGGTGACACGGGAAAGCCTCTTCAAGCAAGCAGAGTCCATTTCGTGTGAGACTTGAAGATGAAATGAAGACAGATTTGAGAAGAGTCAGAGGAAGAGCATTCTAAGCAGAGGGAACAACACATGAAAAAGTGACAAATGTGAAATGATACTGACATATTCAAGGAACTGGAAGAAGGAATTCTGGTTGTAGTGCAATGAGCAAGGAAGAGATAAAGGTAGGGGATTGTCCCCAACCATTCAATCACCTCCCACTACCTTAGTATGTATCAATGTACTACCTTAATAGGTAGAGGATAATACAAAGAAGACAAAAAATACAAGAAATTTCCCCAAGGAGTACAGCTTGAAGAGAAGATCTGGACACTGGGGCACCTAGGTGGCTCAGCCAGTTAAGCATCTGCCTTCAGCTCAGGTCATGAGCCCAGGGTCCTGGGATCAAACCCCACAGCACGCTCCCTGCTCAGCGGGGAGTCTGCTTCTCCCTCTCCTACTGCCCCTCTGCCGGCTTGTGCTCTCTCTCAAATAAATAAGTAAAATCTTAAAAAAATAATATCTGGATAATAAAAAGAAGATAGTAGCACTGAGCATCTTGCCAGAAAGAAAGAATCACTGTCAGCTAGGCGAGGGTGCTTACAATCAACCGTTATCAAACAGGATTCAATCAGAGAACCAGAACCAGGAAAAGGGACATGTATGTGTGTATATATGTATATGTACATATTGTAGGATGTATTACAGGAATTTAACTTTACACAACTGTGATAGCTTTTTAAACAGACTTTATAAAGCTGTGGTCTTTCCTTTTCTGCTGAATCATGGAGCCAGGGAAGAGAAGATCAGCTTAAAGTGAACAAAAACAAGCTGGAAGCCACTGTGTGAGCTGGAACCCACAAGGAAGAACTGGAGCCATGTGAGTTCTCATTGCTTCTGACCTAGATGGTGTGGATTTCCTGCAGGGGCCAAGGTCTTTCATCAAGGATCTAAACACACACATTGCCCAAGAGTTAGAAAAACTGAAGGAGAGTCCCCAAGAAGAAGGACGAGCTGGAGACCTGCCTGACTGCTGCCTCATCCACAGCTGTAATCCTTCAGATAAGGCACAATGTGTGAGAGCTACAGAATGACTACAGCTTCATCTCCAACCTCCAAATCTCACATAAGAAACCTCTCTGTGACCCACCCTAATTGGACACATACCAAGAAGAGGACTCGGGAACACAAGGTTCAGCCTAGCAAGTTACTGTATTACAAAGCCATCCATCAACTGGAAGTTGGACTAGTAATGCTAGTTCTTGCCTACTCATGGGCACCCCCAACTACTCTTCTCCCCTCTATAATCCCACACAGCCACGTTCATCTCTAGACACAGATGATTGGATTAAGAATGACACTTGACCCAGGGAATATCAACCAGTGGCTCACTGAACCATTAGTTATTCTCTCTCTGTCTCTGTCTCCCTCATTGGAACCAAAAGGCATAGAGAGACTTCATTGGTTAGATATGTGAGAGATTGTTAGAGGCTGAGGACAGTAGAGACTTAGTAGAAGTTGATAGGTCCATTCAGGACCTGTGCAACCAGGGAGAATTAGAGAGATTCTGTGACACTTGAAAAAATCCAAAGCCACTCTGCCCCTGGCTTTCTCTGAGGGGCCCAACTGTACTTTGCTTTCTGTGTAAATAAGTGAAGGCCAATGGCAATAAAAACCTCCGCGTTCACCTTTACTTTTGCTAGTGGGGCTCTTCTGGGTTTTGCAGACAATCTGTCCCTAAGTCAGGCAGTGGAAGTTGAAGTCAGTTTGTACCTGCTTCCCAATCCTCCCTAGTTACCATCGTCGGTGACCCAGACGGCACAAGTTAGAAGTGCTTCAGTTCACACTCACAAAGATATGCCATGAAGTCATAGCAACTAGAAGGAAATGGCAAAAAAAAAAAAAAAGAAGTGAGAGCCGAAGGAGTCACGGAAACATCTCCCTCCCGTGCTGAGTGCCGGGCACATCACGTCCTGTCAGCAGAGGCTTCATGCTGTAGTGAGAGGGGGGCAATTTCAACTCACTGCTACTCCTGAAATGCGCACTTGAGAGATGGCGCTCTTCCCAGAGCTGTCAATCTTCCAGCATTCGCGATCCTGAAAATCGATTTAATAGAACGTTTAAAAGTAACTTTTTCAAAACTTTATGCCAAAAAGAAAGAAGAAAAAGAAAGCAAAGTGCTAATTGCACTTTAGAGCTTCGCATGATTTTCAGTCCAGGCAGGATCTCAAAGTATTTGATGAACTCTTATTTCACACAACCTTGCTTCACCCCTTAGTGGGAACAGATCAGTATTGTTGAGTTCATTTGACAATATGGAGAAACTGAGGCCCTACTCAAAAAAGATGAGAATGTCACTGCTTCCAATTTTTTACTTCAAGAGGAATTAAAGGAAAATGTGGCTCATTTAGATCATAGGCCTCAGACTGAGATAGCACGTCACGCACATTTCAATTGCAAATGCTCCACTCGAGATGTCAGTTTCACTGGCCAGTATGCCTTTGTCACAAGATTGGAAACACGCAGGCAGCTGATGGCTCACATCCCTACAATTCTACAAACAAAAATGGAAAGAAAGTGTATTTATCATCCAAGCTTCTTTTTTCAAAAAATCTCAAGGAAGAATCCTGACTGGTTGGTGTGGGTTTGCATGCCCACACTTGGACCAATTGTTGAGGTCAGAGAGATGGAGACTGTGCTTGGCCAGGCCTGGATCACATAGGTCACCCCTCATGGCCAATGGGAGCATGGAAAACCACCCAAAAAAGAGGATTAGCCAAGATATAACCAGCAGAGGAATTGTGGCCTCAGCAGTCATCCCAAATTGTGTCTTCAGCAAATCTTTTCCTCAGCAAAAAGAGGCCGCCAAATACACACATCTTTCCCCCCCCCCCCCATCTTAAGCCCTCTAAGATAAAGATGACTTGCCACTAAATCTTTGTGTGTGCACACACTTGATTCCTTAGGGTAAAATCACAGCAGTGGCACAATTGGGTCAAACAGTACTCACATTTTTTAAAGGTTTTGATCCTCCTTGCTGACCTGCTTTTCAGGAAGGGGGTGCAAATTTACATTCCTAACCCCATGTGAATGTATTATCATTATTCTTTTTATCTGCTTCCTAAAGAAAAGGCAAAATGGCCAAAAGGAACAAGTGAAACAAAAGAGAAGGAAAGGATCCAAATAAATTACCATTTAGACAACTGAGATCTGAACAACTGAGAAATGTTTGTCCTGATGAGGTATGAATGAAATCAGGCAAAAGACAGATGATGCTGGATCCTATCTATGAGCAGGGGCCGTGACCTTTCAGAATCAGGCAGCAATGTGAATGAGAAGTGTCCCTCATGTCAGGCAGCTGAGCATTTAGAAGTAGCTGGCCATGCATAGCTTACGTCCCCAGTCTCCTCTGACGAGAAGGCCAGATGAACTCCTGGCAGCATGTAGATGGGATTACATTTCTCAAGGATCACAGCCCATTGAAGCCAGGGCAACATACCTGTCAAAGGCAGACTCTGCCCCATAACTGCCCCGATGAACTGTAGGCTAATTGCCATTGCCAAAAACAATCTCCACAGATTACAGCAAGCATCATAAATAACAAGAGGCTCTGTGACGGTGCATTATGACAAGGTCTCAATCGCTCTTATCTTTTGCTAGAGTGGAGCTTGTGCATTCATGTTACTAATGAATCTTTTTCATTTGTGCAAGTGATGTTTCCATTGACAATGACATGAACATAAAGTGGAGGTTAATTTACTCCATTGCGAGAGGTTCATTATTTAACCTGACGTTGAGGACAAAACAATGTAGCTTAATAGATGACAAATAGAAATTAGTTGTGATGAATTTTGCCATTTAATTCTAGCAGGCTCACTGAATGTTTGCCATAAACATGGCAAGAAAACCAGAGTTAACTTCTCTGTGGGTGGGGTTTGCTCACTCTGCTATTTCCAGGGTATCGTCCGAGGAACAAAAACCTTCCATTGGGAGGTTCCACCGGAAACAAGCAATGTCCAGTTATACAAAAGACTTTAGAGGCTAATGGTGATACACTGTCATTGGGTCAAGTTTTATTGGATTGCTTTCCTTTAACACCAGATAAACAATTGACTTACAATGCTAGACACTAAAGTTGTATTGAATTTTGATAGCTGTTAGCGCTGGCATCTAAAACCCTATGCTTGTGCCTTTTTGTTCTTCCACATGAAGGTAGATGACCAATAACAGGAATGAGCTATAATTCTACAATCAAACAGAGCTTGTGTTTGAATTCCAGGCCAACCAGTCACTAATTAGATGTATTTAGGTTAGTTATTCAGCTTTTCCTAGCCTCAGTTTCCTCAACCATAGAATGGGAATGGTAATAGTATTTCCTGCATACTACAGATCAGATGGGATTCTGAGGAGGGAGAGGTATATACAATTTGGAATTTTTATGGAGTCAGTGTTCTTGAATAATGGTTAGAAATTCAGTCATTGATTCTGATTTTTTTTTTCCCTCTGTCAAGACATACTATCTGTAAGAAACCCAGGATATGTCATTTACACCATCACACAATCAGTGTGCCCCTCCCCCCAATGGCATCTGCATTTGCCATGCTTTTTCACTATAGAGAGAAAGACTGTCCCCAAGTTAAGGAATTTTAGGTTCAGTTGATTGGGTAAAGAAGAAAAGAAAGGATGAAGCCATTTTAGGCAAAAAGGATTCCCTATGCAAAGGCTCTGTGTTAGCAAGAAGGGTGGGAAATAAAGAAATCCAGTATGTTCAGAGTGTAGAAAACCAGTAGGAGAAATAGGCAGGGCCAAGATTTTGCAGACCTTTGAAGGCCAAGGTGAAGGGTTTTTGTCTTTATCCAAAGAGCAATGACTCTTGGCCAATGTCCTAACCAGAGTCATAATATGTTTGGATTTCACTTTAAATAGATAACTCTGGGACTAGTATGGAAAATAGCTCTGGATGTGGGCAAGATAGATGCACTCAGGCCAGGCTGGAAGCTACTGCAGTGGCCCAGACAAAGATGGCAATAACTTTAGATGAAGTTTTGGTAGATAAAGATTTGATAAGTATTTAGGAGGTAAAATTAACTAGACCTGGCAGTGGACTGGATATGGAGATAAAGAAGGGGCTATCAATGATGATTTGCATGAGTCACTGAGCTCAGCACCCTTGCTTAGAAATAAAAGAATTAAGTCTCAAGGAGATTGAATTAATTTTCCATAGCTCAACATACATCTATTAGTGACTGAGTTTATAACTTATGTGTATGTGGCATCTATATGTGTGATTTGTGTAAAAGTACTTGTGTGTATACTGTGTATACACACATATCCAGGATATATTATTTAGATAAGCTAAAAGTTTGAGGACTATTTTATCTCTAAATAAAAGTCAGAAATCCTACGCCCATCTCCCATCTCAATTAACTGCAGCCCTGTGACATATTACTCCTGTTCTGTGCTTATTTTTCTAAACTGCAGAGTGTATATACAGCCCTCCATATACTTTCTTTTATCTATCCAGTGTGTGGTCACCTCATTTTTATTGTTATTCTGGCTTCTATTCAATTTATTAGTTTGTGGTCTATGAAAGCATATTTTAATAATTTTGAAGGAATCTTTTCATCATGGAAGCTTGTCTAAAGAAGGCCTGAAATAATCAGTATTTCAGATTTTTACTACTCTCCAGCCCCTTCCCCCACCACGCACACATACTCATATATGTTTTGCTATTTTAAAGAAAGAGATTTAACAGCCATAAGGCACTTTTAAAAATAACATTCACATCTGGGCTGACCACCTGTATGCCAAAATTTAGCTTGATGTTAATTAAAACAGGCATGTTATAAACCTCAGGAAATGGCAGCTGACCCCTAACTATGAATGTAATGCTATAATAATACGTAGTAAAAATAAGACATTTTGAGGCTGTTGCCCAAGCCACTCATGCATTAAAATTCTCACCACTGTATACCCTGCAAGAGGACGGGTAAATCAACTACAGAAATGGTCCAACCAAAAAATAATAATAATAATTCAAGGGATAAGAGCCATTCATTCATTCAACAGATGGCTGTGCTGGACAGACATCGGCATTCTGCCTCATGAGGAAGATTCTGTGTGGAGTTTGGAAGACTGATTAGTTCTATCCTGCCCGATATGATAATAATGATATCGATGCCCAGCTGATACTAACTGAACCTTTTACCTGCCTCTTGCACTGTGCTAGGTGCTTAACACAGATGATTTCATTTAATCCTCCTAACTATCCTACAAGGTAGGTGCTATGATTATTCCCATTTTACAGATGAGGAAACAAAGGCTTATGAGATGTAGTCACCCTCTCTGGGTGGTACACTGGCAGAGCTGGCAGTGAAATGAAGGCCCTTTGACCCCATGGCCCATGTGTGTCACAATGGCTCTGCGTGGCCACAGAAGCCTGCCCCCCACCCCCACTTGGACTGTTCAGCCTACAAACTCACCCCATTCTTTTCATACCCACCCACAAGTGACCTCCTACATTTTCTACCACCTCCTTTCCTGATGCTTTTTTGTCACTGTACTCCCATGTGACTCCAGAGCCTCTCCCATATCCTTTTCCCTTTCCTATCAGCCCCACTCTTGAAGCACTTCTTTTAATTGCCTGACACCCAGGCATTTGACAACTCGGTTTTTACTCTGCTTTTCATTTGATCCAGCTCTTTGCCATTGCCTCTGAATTCTAAAATTGTCCTCCTTCTCTTTGTACCTTAAATTTTTGCCTCTTAAAGCAGGGAATTGGAAATTTGCATTTTAGGACATACATATTTAGAATGCAACCAGGTAGAATAACATTTATTTATATTGCAACTGTATATTAGAATACACAGACACTGGCATTAAAAACAAAACAAAACACCCAGGATTCTCTATTGTACAGACTACACTGTCAGGAGTGCCCACTGGTGCAGTCACGAAGAGCATTTGAAGTATAAGTCTAAGTTCACGTCTAAAATTTCCATAGTCACTTCCAAATGTTTACTTTTAAAAAGTTTTTTTTTTAACTTTGTAATTCAACTGTATTGCAGTTTCTGGAGCTACAATAATGATTGTGCAAGGTATACAAGTGTCCCTGAATCTATTGCATATGCAATACACAAGAAGATTTGACCAAACTCTCCCACAGGCCCTCTAAGGCTTTAGGTATGCTAGTCTGGACTCCAGCTTGGAATCAGTAAGATCAAGGTTTTGTTCACACCTCTACACATATTCACTAAGTGACCTTGGACAAGTCATTTAACTTCACTGTGCCTTGGTAAATTATTTTAAAATGTGAATGACTAAACAGAACCCTCCCTGAAGAAAATGAAATGAGAGAATACATTTAACGTGCCTAATCTAGTTTGAATTCAATAAATGATATCTGTTGTTTGCGCTAATTCTTCTGTAGTTGTTTTTGTACTAGTAGTAGTTGTCCTAGTGTTTGTTGCAAAAGCACATCCAAGCTCTGAGCTAGGGAAATTCTGCCTCCTCCTTCCCTCTTCAGCCATACCAAACTGCTTGTGGTTACTCCCAAACACCATATTGTTTCATCTTTTCTGTGTCTTTTTATGTTTTTCTCCTTTCCTGGAAGTGTCGGTCCCCTGTAAATTGGCCTAATGAAGTCCAAATCACTGTCTGAATTTATGAAATTTACCCAAACTCCTCAAGACAGCCTTAAATATTCCTTATCCCATTTTTTTAGAAAAGTATCCCTACTAATACTTTAGCTGGTAGAGAAGAGGGACTGCGTTTTATTTTATTTTTTGGTGCTATATTCCCAACACCAGACACAGTAGCTGGTGGGCTGTAGACCTATGTAAGAAGCTTTGGTATCAAGGAACAGAAATCCCCACCTCAAACTGGCTGAGCATTAAGGAACTGTGCCATCTCATACAACACCAAATACAGAGGCATAATGGGATCCAGGGCTCATGAAATGATTCAACATCCACATCAAGAACCTGACTCTTCCCACCGTCCTGCTGCCATCTCAGGGAGGTGGCCTAGCCTTCAGGTGGAGTCTTCATGAGCATAAGATGGCTGCCACAGTTCCAGGCCTCTCATCCAGGTACGACAATAATCAAGGAAGAAAGGAACCATTTTTTCCTGTGTCATTAGAGTGGCCAGAACCATCTCCCAGAAGCCCTCAGCATACTTCTGATATTCCATTTCCCAGGATTAGGTTTTATGTTTATTCTCAAACCATTCACTCGCAGGGGAAATGAGCTTACCACGATTACTGTAGGCTAGGGATCAGCAAACTTTTTCTGTAAAGAGCCAGATTGTAAATATTTTAGGCATGGAGAACCATACAGTCTCATTGCAACTATTCAATGTGCCCTTACAGCACAAAAGTACCCATATATATTGTGTAAATAAATAAGTGCTGTTATGTTATATTCCAGTAAAACTATTTATGGACACTGAAATTCAAATTTTATATAATATTCATGTGTCACGAAATAGTCTTCTTTTGAATGTTTTTCAACTACTTAAAACAATGCTGAAACTATTCTTTGCTTGAAGGCCACACAAAAAAAGACAGCAGGTCAGATTTGGCCCAATGTCTATAGTTTGTCAACCCTTGGCTTTCAGTGTTTGGAGTCAAATGTAAGTTTAAGCGCCATCTACCGTAATTTCCAGAGTGCATAACAAATATTTTAAAAATTAAATGAATAAGTGATTCAAGAGAACACAGTTCTTGCCTAGGAGTTCATATGATACACATGCATATGATTTCCCAAAAGATATATCTTAAATAACTGCTTTCCCTAATGATAGTGGAGTTAGCAGGACTAAACAAACAGAAAATTATGGTTTGTGACAGCTTAGATACTAAATTGTGAAAAATGGAAGGTAAATAATTTTTTGTGTTAGGATGTGTGGGAAATACAGATTTGAAAAACCCTTCATGAATCTAAAGTCATAAAAGGTTTGCTTTGATGGTAAGTGGGTGAAAGAGATTACTTAATGGGTGTTTTCTATGTTAACATCTTCTGACTTCACAATTTTCCAAACATAATGTTGCATGTATCCTGATGCAGGGAAAGAGATAATTATAGAGTAACTGCTTGCACTCAGTGTAAATTAATCAAATGTAAATTAAATAAACTGTAAATAGAAGATACTTCTTAGCTGATACAGCAAGTGAATCACCTCCATTATAGACTCATTTTTGCAAAATTACATCTAATCATAGTATTTTAAGATCGTGTTTGGCAAAACATCTCTAAATCTGTCAACAAAAGCAGAGATTACTTCTTTGCGGCTGAATACCTTTGCCAACAAACACCCATCTGTCTGGAAAGATTTATGTATGGTTCTGTCTAAAGGCAAGGCTAAAATCTCAATGACCTCTGGAAGTTTCTTTCACCTTTGTGCTCTGAGAGTCAATAAAAATTCATTTTAGAGCAATACTGCAATCCTTAAAAAACTACAAACCTACGATATAATCAAGTCTGTTCCCAGATCCCCAAAATAAATATTCTTCTAGATAATTATATAACTTATTTTGCTTGATCAACATTTTAATCTTGCTTGTCAGTTGCTGCTCTAATAGAGCCCAACTCCTTAATATGGCTCATAAGACCCAGTACAGCTGCAGTTGCAGTCAGCACTATTCTTTATGCTCCACTGGACTGATTTCCTCAGTGCTTCAAGCACATGATACTTGCTTCCAGGCCTTGGCCCATGTAGGCCTTCTGCCTGGGCTACTTTTTTCCTCTCCCTATTTCACTTACCCCTTCGTGTGGTTAACGTTTCCTCTTCCTTCAGGCCTTGGATTAGCTTGGAGGATCTGGAAGCCTCCTCTGCTCCTCCCACCCCATCATGGGTTAGGTGCACCTTCCATGTGTAGAGCACCCTGTACTTGTTTGTTCCTTTCTTTGTATTTATACTCCGTGTAATCTTCTGTGTATTTGTTAGTCTCTCGAGAGTCAAGGACAAGAACTGTGACTTATAGTAATTACAATAAAAATTAGAGTAAAAAGTAGAGGAGGCCAGGTCATAAAGGGATTTATATGCCTTGCTAAAAAGTTTAGACTTTACTCTGCAGGGTATAAAAAGAAACCACTGGAGACATTTGTCATGCTCATATATGACTTTCAGAAAGATCACTTTGGAAGCAATATCAGAGAATGGACTTCAAGAGAGCAAAAGGATGGTTGGTGAGAGGTCCATGCTAGAGGCAGCAAGACCACGTGGGAAGTGGTTGCTGTGAGAGAGGACAGATGTCTGATATAGCTGTGAATACAGTGAATGGAGCATAGTGGTCAGTGACATTTAATGAGTAGAAATCTATAGTTTGTAACCACCTATGTATAAAACTAAAAGACTGGGACAGAGAGAAATCAAGGTTTGGACAGCTAAGCAAAGGACAGTGCTAGTTAAGTCAGAAAAAATCCAGGAGGAGGAGCAAGTTGAGGATGGGGGATAAGGAAAATTAATTCCATTGTAGACATGCTGACTTCAAGGAGTCTGCAAAGCATCTAGGAGGAGATGATCAAAAGATGTCTGTATACATATGGATCTGAAAGTGAAGAAATCTAGACCAAAAAAAATATGAGATCCATCAGATTATAAAGAGCATTGAAGTCACAGGTATTTAGATCACTTAAAGAGAATGTATATTAAAAAAAAAAATAGAGGAAACTTGGCCAGAAGCTTAAACAATACCAACACTTCAAGGGCAGGTAAAAGAGGGGGGATCATAAGGAAAACTGAGAAGTGGCCACAGAGGAGGGTAAAATCAAGAGGAAGTATAGTCAAAGGAAAGAGAAAGTTCCAGAAGACAGATATTATTAATCAGCTATGATTACATAACAATCACAAAATCTCAGTAACAAACCAGAAGAGGCATTTGCTAACCAGCTCGCAAGTCTAAGATTCAGCTACAATGGCGGGGGCTGGTCTGTTCTATGTGTCTCTCGTTCTTTTGGGAACAGTAAGCTTCCTGGAGTATGTTCTTTTCCTAGTGCTGGCAGAAGCCCAAGAGGAGCATGTGGAAGCTTACAGTGCTTTTTAAATTCTAGTCTCAGACTGGCACTCTACCACTTCTACCTGTATTCTATCAGCCAAAGTAAGTCACAAGGCTGGCCTCCACACCACTGAGTGAAGAAGTGATTAATAGGGATAAGAATTATGACTGTGGCTGAAGCAATTTCATAATAGGCTTAATAATGCCCTCAGGTAAAAAGTGACATTGCTCACTCAAATGAAAATATTGTTTTATGTGCTTTAAAATATACCTAGAGCCAGTGATCCAACTGGTCCATCCCTTTGGAGGACTCTAGCATGCCAGGGTCAGCCCCTACATGTCACACCCTTATAAGAAGCCAAAGGACTTCCAGGAGAAAATAATCATATGTCATACTAATATTGTGTGAGTGCGGGGTCAGGATTTGGGGTCAGGATTTTTTATCAGGAAGATTCACTCAAGTAAGCTCATGAGAAGGAGAGTTCATTGTAAGTATAGTTGTTGAATAGAAATGGGAAGCCGTCAAGAATGGAGTCATATCTAGAGGCTGAATACTTTCCCCAGCTTTCACATAGGTCTAATGGTCTCTTTCTCATATTATTTTAGCTACTCTTTGCACTTCTGCATAATTCTCCCCATCTGTCAGCTGGATACTCCTCATATTCATAGCTTTTATTCCGTTCTAAGTTCCGTTTGCATGTAATTCTGGATGGCTGTGACTGTAGCTTGGGGTGTTTTGTGTTCCTGGGCTCTCCAAGTTTCCCAGTTCAAACTCTTAAGGGTAAGATTCACATCTCTTCAGCCCATTTCTCACACTAACCTGTGCAGCTGCCAAGTTTATTAATTGGTCATCCTTGAGTCTTATAGCCATCCCTAATCTAAATATTTGTGACCCACTGCAGGAAGGTTCAAAGAGTAAGGAAGTTGCCCTCAGGAAGCACTGTGGGTAGGAAGGTATCGGCTGAAATTTCTAGTATAGGGAGGTTCTAGGAACATTGGAATTTAGAATTCAAGTAAAAGCAAGTAAAATGCCTACCCTTTAACTACTGGGAGAATCCTTAGGCAGAAAGTTTACCCTGAAGGAAGAAGGATTGGAGATGTGACTAAAACCCGCATCACTGAACTATTATAGCTATAAAGAAGGATTATAGCAAGTACATAATGGAATATTTCTTGTTCACCTCTCGGTTCAACCTCACTTTCAGGAACTTATCCCAAGACCCTTGAGATAAGAACCAAAGAAATAAATTGAATATAAAATTATAATATCGGGAGGGATGTAAGAGAAACTAAAGCCCCACTGTTTGGAATCCTTTTCCAAGGAATGAGATGTCAGCTGGCAGAAGGTCTTCCTCCCACTTCCCACCTCACTGAGAGGAATGATCAATAGGACAAGAAGGACCAAAGTCATGGTTATGTAAGATGACTGGTGAGATACCAAGTCAACCAAGATGGCTATGGTTGTCCTTCTTACATTATCAAAGAGGAGATGCAAACTTAGAATAATGAGCTAAGAGTTCCTGGCTACATCATGGCATTCTTACAGGGAATCATTTGAATTCCACTTCACAAAATTTGATTTCCATCCAGGAGCACAAAGAATAGACATTCATAGTATCTGATGGTAGGGCTGTCACTGTTCCTTCCACAGAATTTATAAAGAGGCATCCTTAGTTGATCATGGGGCAGATTTTCTTCTCTATTCTCTAGAAATTATTCAATGAATACTGAGAATCTTATGTTCCAAACATGGGTTGTAACACTATTCCCAGACAAGGATGTGTCCAAGTACTCAACTTTTTTTTTTTTAACTGTGCATCTACTCTGCTTACAAATGAGTCAGATCTGAAAGAATGATATCACTGGAGACATAAAACATATTAGAAGCAATTAGTGAACAATAGAGAACAGCATATGGCCAAGTACCACACAAGAGAGTACAAACAACAGTTCAAAGAAGGCAAGGTTAAATTAGCTAGAATCATGGTAATGGGGTCAGGGATAAAGAGAGGATTAAATTTGAGCTAACCCCAAGGAACCAGCTATTGCAGCCGTTAAAAAGTCTCCAAAGTACTTCTCTCTTCCCTCACCCTCAAAAATAAAGCAAAATAATAACAAAAATGTATAAATAATTATTTACTTAAATTTTTTAAATAAACATATACCACACCTGTTACTTTTAAAAGGAGGCAAAAGGTGTTAGCAAACCAAGTCATAAGGTGTCACAAATCCAAGAAGGTTAGAAATCACCACATTCAAGTCCCCCTTGTGTTTGGAGAGATTTATGCTTCTTAAGGGCGTTCAGACATTAACAGCTCAAACCCCCACACTGTACCCTGGCTTCATTTAAAGGACCCATAGGTCAGACCAAAACACAACAGAGCTTTATATGCCAATTTTTCTTGACTCTCTGTAGGTCAGGGGAAGTTAAGCTCATGTAATTAGGGGATAAAGACGGAGGCTGGGAGTGGGGGATGGAAGCATGATGAAAGTTCCATAGTTTAAAGACTCAGTAGGAAGCCAGAGGAAAAGTCGATAAAGTCATGTCTTTATGAAACATGTGTTTTCCATGGTAGAGTAAACGTATTTGCCATTAAACCCAGGGAATCTCTCTCTGTGACTTGGCACTCTCACCCACCTGTGGGGCAAGAACAATTCAAAATCATTATGATGATTGTGAGGTCATTGTTATCTCAAGCTGCCTTCCCAATTATAAAATATCAATTCAGTTACATTCAGTCTATTATCAGCACTAAGTACATTACATTACATTAACTTTATTTCACAATTGATAATCCAGGTGACATTTTGGAATTATCTTTTAAGTAAAATTATTGATTAATTGAACTATTCATAAAAGATGCCAAAAAACAAAGAGGTTCCTCGAAAGTTCATTCTCAACATGTAATCACCAAAGAGGTCAGTAAGCAATGACCAGCAGCAATAAAAACAAAGCAGTGAAAACTAAGAACAGCTATAGCTGAGAAAATAAATGGAGAACAGCCCATAATCCTCAGAACAAATACATGGAAAAGAATCTTAAGATTGTCCCAATCGCAAACACCAATACTCATATAAATGACTAGATCTTAGAGTCAGTCTCCGACATTCCAGCTGTGCTATTAACAAACTAATGAAACCCATGAGTCTTTCGGACTGGAGACCAGTGTTAATGGACCCAGTGAGCTTCTTTTGAACACTGGGTATCATATTGATGATCATTTATAGTACATACTTCTACCAGGAACTATTACCAGTGACAACATAAAATTCCATGTATTGGCCAAATAGGGTTTGTCTATTAGAAATTTTTGATACCTATCATTAGAAAGAGGGGTGAGTTTTTAATGTTATAAGTTTTTTCAGTCTCTTTATCTATCTGTCCATCTTTCCATCCAATCATTTCCTTCTTTTTCTTTTTTTTATTTTATTTTATTTTTTCTCCCCAAATATGTTTATTTTAATTTTTCAGTGTTACGAGATTGATTGTTCATGCACCACACCCAGTGCTCCATGCAATACGTGTCCTTCTCAATACCTTTTCTTTTCTTCTTTCTTTCTTTTGCTTTCTTTCTTTCTTCTTTCTTTTTCTCTCTTTCTTCTGTCTTTCTCTTCCTCCCTCCCTTCCTCCCTTCCCTCCTTCCTTCCTTCCTTCTTTCTTTCCTTCCAAGAAATATGTGCTGAGCATCTGCTAAATGTTAAACATTGTTCTGGGCTTTGGGGAGACAGTGGTGAACAAGACAAACAAGGTCCTTTCTTCAGTGTACTTTATTTACATTTTAGAGAGCACAAGCAGCCAAAAAAACTAGTAAATAAATACATAAAGAAAGAAAATCTCCAGGACGCCTGGGTGGCTCAGTTGGTTAAGCAGCTGTCTTTGGCTCAGGTCATGATTCCAGGGTCCTGGGATCGAGTCCCACACTGGGCTCCTTGCTCAGCAGGGAGCCTCTGCCTCTGCCTGCCACTCTGCCAGCTTGTGCTCTCTCTCTCTCTCTCTGACAAATAAATAAATAAAATCTTTAAAAAAAAAATATATATATATATATATATATATAAAGAAAAAAAATCTCCTTTTATAGAACCTCCCTTAATATTTCTTGCAGGGCTGGCTTAGTGGTCACATATTCTTTCTGTTTCTGCCGGTCCCAGAAGCTCCTTATCACTCCATCCATTCTGAATGACAGCCTTGTCAGATAAAGAATTCTTGGATGCAGTTCTTATTTAGTACCCTGACTATGTCTTGCCAGCCTTTTCTGGCTTGCCAGGTCTCTATGGACAGGTCTGACGTTATTCTGATGTTCTTCCCTTTGTACTTAAGAAATCTCTTCCCCCTAACTGTCCTTAAGATGGTTTCCTTGATTCTAAGATTTGTGAGTTTTACTATTACATGCCAGGGAGTTGGTGTGTTCTCCTTGATCTTGGGAGGGGTCCTCCCAAGGACAGGAATGCTTGTTTCATTCCCCAGGTTAGGGACATTCTTGGCTATGATTTGCTCAAATATGTCTTCTAGTCCTCTCTGTCTCTCCACCCCCTCAGAGATCCCAATAATTCTGACATTGGAACATTTCATGGCATCATTTATTTATCTAATTTTATTTTCATAGATTTTAAGCTGTTTGTTCCAGGCCTCTTCCTGTTCATTCTTTTCTATCAGTTTGTCTTCCAGATCACTAATTCATTTGTCTGCCTCATTCAGTTAGAATATCTAGATTAGATTGGATCGCACTGATAACATTTTTAAGTTCTGCCAGATCAGCTCTCATTTCTGCCCTTAGAGAATCTATGTTGTCATTAATAGTTTTCTCCAGCCTAGCTATTGTCTTCATTACTGTTACCCTGAAGTCTATTTCTGACATCTTGCTTATATCCATATCCATTAGGTCTGTGAGAGAGGTCATTGTCTCTGGGTCTTTTCTTTGCTGGGAGTTCTTCCTCCTAGTCATTCTATTGAGTTGTGGTTAAGGGGATGTACAGCTGAAAATATCAACCACAATCCAGGCAAGGTGTACCCTGGGAAAGTTCCGAGGAATTGGAAGCCACCACCAAAAACAAAAACAAAAACAAAACAAAAAACAAAAAACAGCCAAAATGAAACCCAAGAATAAGATTTATAAAGTACAAAAACAAAAACAAACAAACAGACAAAAGGACCCACAATAAATAAATAAGTAAATAAATAATAAAAAATAAAAGAGGCAGGTGAAGGGAAGGTGGCTTCTTTCAAGACATGTCTCTAAAGGCAAGGAAAACAAAAACGAAAATGAACTTTCAGAACTTCATCAGGATAAAAACTTCTGCACAGCAAAGGAAGCAGTCAACAAAACAAAGAGGCAACCCATGGAATGGGATAAGATATTTGCAAATGATACTATAGACAGAGGGCTGATATCTAAGATCTATAAAGAACTTCTCAAACTCAGAACTCAAAAAACAAATAATCAAGTCAAAAAATGGGCAGAAGACATAAACAGACACTTCTCCAAAGAAGACATACAAATAGCTAACAGACACATGAAAAAATGTTCATCATCATTGACCATTAGGGAAATTCAAATCTAAACCACATTGAGATACTATCATACACCAGTTAGAATGGCAGAAATTGACAAGGCAAGAAACAACAAATGTTGGAGACGTTATAGAGAAAGGGGAACCCTCTTACACTGTTGATGGGAATGCAAATTGGTGCAGCCACTTTGGAAAACAGTGTGGAAGTTCCTTAAAAAATTACAAATAGAGCTACCCTATGACTCAGCAATTGCACTACTGGGTATTTACCCCAAAGATACAGATGTAGTGAAAGAAGGGCATAGCAACCCAATGTTTTCGGCAGCAATGTCCACAATAGCCAAACTGTATAAAGAGTTGAGATGCCCTTCAACAGATGAATGGATAAAGAAGATGTGGTCCATACACACAATGGAATATTACTCAGTCATCAGAAAGGATGAATCTCAAACATGGATGGTACTGGAGGAGATTATGCTAAGTGAAATAGGTCAAGTAGAAAAAGTCAGTTATCATATGGTTTCACTTATTTGTAGAACATAAGGAATAGTATGGAGGACATTAGGAGAAGGAAGGGAAAAATGGAAGGGGGAGACAGAGGGGGATATGAACCATGAGAGACTATGGACGCTGAGAAACAAACTGAGGGTTTTAGAGGGGAGGGGGACAGGGAGATGGGATAGCCTGGTGATAGGTATTAAGGAGGGCACATATTGCATGGAGCCCTGGGTGTTATACACAAACAATGAATCATGGAACACTACATCAAAAACTAATGATGTACTGTATGGTGACTAACATAACATAATAAAAAAAAAAAAAAGAAAGAAAATCTCGGATAATGCTTGGAGTTATAGAGAACAGAAAACAAATTAACAGGAGAGAGTCTGTTTTAGAGAAGGTGGTGGGGAAGGCCCCTGTCTGAAGAACAAGTTACATTTGAGCTAACCCTTGAACATAGAGAAAGATCAGCTATAACTCAAGGTTTCTCCCTCAGACTTGTTGACATTTTGGACTGGATATTTCTTTGTTGTGGGGAGTTATCCTGTATATTATAGGATGTTCAGAAGCATTCCATATTCAGCCAGCCTCTTCGCATTAGATACTAGTAGCAACCCCATGTCTAAGTCATAACAATCAAAAATATCTCTAAACATTGCCAAATATCCCCTGTGGGACAAAGTAACCCCTGCTCAGGACCCACTGGACTGTATGAAGACCAAGGGGAAAATCACTCCAGATGAGTACCAGCACAGACAAACCCTATGTTGGAAATTAGCTTGATGCATTGGAAGAAAAAGAAAGAAGGCCAATGTAGATGGAATGCAGTAAACAAAGTTTAGAGTAAAGCCAGGTGAGGTTGGGAAGGTGCCAGATGAGGAAGGGACCTTGCAGGCCATGGTAGGATTTGCAATTAAGTCATGAAAACACATTCTTGATATGGAAGCCATTAGTCCAGTGGAATAAAGAATAAATGTATGAACCCAGATTTTGGAATTATATATGCTTCAGCAATTAACCAAGGATATACTTGATCTAATGTTCTACCTCTTTCGTCCAAATGCTCATACCTAGAGCAGCATTAGAAAAGAATCATAATCATCTCCATTCTGGTAATTGTCTCCACAGTAGGGTACCATATTGAATTAATTCCCCTTTGTAAAAATGCTCCAACTCATCTTTTAAAAGGTTTGCTCTGAAAACAAAACAAAGCAAAACAAACAAACAAAAAAGGTTTGTACTGAACATCTCCAGTACTAAGTGAAGAAGTACTTAATTTATCACCCTCTGAACAGAATCAGGATGGTCAATAGTAAATAAATTGTATGTCACTTTTGATTTGTGTTCAGTTTACATATTACTTTATCAGAGGTTTAAAAAAAAAAAAAAGGTCTCAAATTTCCCTAGTATAGGAACATCTTTTGGAAAGTTTATTCTGAGACAGGAACAAAAAGATTATTCTCTTTCTGTTTCACCAAAAGAGAGATATAATTAATGATAACACTTTTGAACACTGAAATAACCACATCTTAACATGGTAGGTAATATAGAATTTCTCAACTGGGTTAGATCTAGGGAAAGTAGTGTTGAAACATGGAAGACCAACTCTTCAACACCTTCTAAATTTCAACTAAACAAAAGTTCCCTTCAAAATTACTCAAGCATGATTAGTTGAGCTACAAGCTAATAAATTGGCTATATGTAAAAAATAATAATAAAAATAGGGTGTGGAGCAATTTGTAAATGATATGGCAGATATAGACTTCAGGTCATAAGAAAAAAAAAGAGGCAAGAAGATTTTGCAAATAAGCAATATTGACAAAGTGAATAGGAGAACAAAACATCTGTATCCTCCTTTCAGCTCAATAATCATGAAAGCTACATGATCTAGTAAAAAGAGTTTGGGGCAAGGAAATTCAGTTTCTAACTTGGATGCCACAAAACAACAGTCTCTTTGGCAAATTTCCATGTTCTGCCTCAGTTTTCTTACCTGCTGAATGGGTATAATAGTAGCAAGTGTACTTAACTCACAGAGTAGGTTAGGTAACCTATCATAAATGTGCAAAAATTACATATAAAGCATAAAATATTGTAAGTGTATAAAGAATTATGGCCAGAAAATCACCTGGATTTTATCATATGAATAGTCTTTTTGGGGCTGAAAAGAAAATTCCAGGATAAAATTCTATTTCAAATGGACCACATAATCCACAGATCCAGATGATCTGTAGGGAATTCTCAGTTCATTTCCTCTGCATGGAAACTTAGATACAAGAATGAGAAACAACTGAAAGATATCTTCTCTGGGGCTGATTTCAACAATTTCATTTATTGACATGGAAAATTAAACTCATTCATTCATTCATTCAACAAATAGTAACTGAATGCCTACTCTGTGTAGGGAGAGTGTTAGGCCCTGGATATGGAGAATGAAACTAGATCCTTGTCCTTGAAGAGTTCACCCTAAGGTTGATAAATAAGGGAAGAGGGGGCTCCTAACATTTATTGAACATGGGACTACGCCAGGTACTTTCTAGATGGTTTTAGACATTTTAAAACCATTATACAGGTGAGAAACTGGGAAATGGGATATTTGAAAAATACCTTGCATAAAATCACAAAGCTCCTAACTCAGGAGGAGAATCAGAGCTTATTCATTCATTCACTCACATTATTAATTTATTGAGCACCTACTATGTACTTGACACAATGCCAGACACGGGGGTACAACAGGAAATGGACAAGAATCTCCATCCTCAGGGTGTTTACATAATTGTGAGGGGAGACAGATAAAATGCAATATATGTAAGTCTGCCTGACACCAAAAATCCAAGACCCATCCAAGCTGTCTTCCTCTAGATTACCACTGTATGGCGACAAAAAAGAACAAGAGGGGAAATACACACACATACACACACAGAAAAAAGAAAAACCAACAAACAAGCAAACAAACAAAACAACTAAGTATCCTCAGTAAACCAGAAAGCTGCAAAGAATAAAGCCGGATAAAAGAGCTTGCCAGACACTAAAATGTCCTCTTCCAAAATCGAAATTGAAAATGTTTGCATTTGCAGTGGAGCGCCTGTAAACCCAAAGGCAGGCAGCTCATAGACCACCGACAGCACAAAGACAGCGCCTGTCAGGGCACAAACAGGAAAACAGCTCTCCACCAGAAGGCCTGAGGTTTACAGGAATTAAAAGGCCTGGGTCCCTGGCTCTTGGAGACGGCGAGACAAGGCAGAAACATATGCCTGCCCGCCTGGCAACAGCTCTCCCTGGCCTGGAATGAGAGTGTCTACACCGTCCAAGGGAAGCTGGCAGCCACAGTGGCCTCGGGTGGAGAGAAGCCGTCGCCAGCCAGCACCAGCACGGGGCTTCCCTACAGGCAGCTCTTGCTGAAACAAAGAGGGACGAAGGGAAGAACTGTGGATGTCCAGCCTCCAGGCTCAGATCTAAAATCAAGAGCAGCGTTGCGCTAATGGAAGGCCGGATCTACTCCAAAACCTTGATACTGCGTCTGGGATGCAATCTGAGTAATTTCCTGATGACTCTTCTCTGCATAATGGATTTGAGTTATAAAGGAATTTATGCCCTCAGGACCAAATTACCCAGATAATTGAAGATACAATGAGGGGGAGGAGGGGAAGTAAAAGGAGAGAGAAAGGCCTCAATTACGCGGGTTCTCCTTCACTCTGAATGAGTTCAACATTTGAATTCACCATGGTGTTTAATTTTTAAAGTCACTTTACATCCATAAACTGCCCTGTGTGGAGTACGGTGAAACTGCCTTAAGGCCTAACAACGTAGGCTTACAGATTTTGCAGCCTGGACCTACCAAGCTCCCACCACCCCAACCCTCCAAGATGATAATCCACTTCCCAGTTTAAGCCTCACAATCATAACTAAATTAATGACAGCATTAAGGGTAGAGTGGCTTAATATTAAAATATGGTCTACTAAAACCTGTAGGCAGCCAGACTGGCTTTGGGAACTTCAACACATCCCCGAGTCACAGCTAAGAATTTGATGGGGATTTTAAAGATAGAATGGTTTGAATTCCTTAGAGCTAGACACCTACCGTGCTCCTGTTCCTTTTCGTAGTCTTTCTCATACTTAAAAGAATTACTTGTAGAATTGTAAGCACAAAATCACTAACTGTCTTGTATGAGCACATTAAGGGATCTTCAAAGGGATTTTCAAATTCTGTTATCTCTGTGCTGACTTGGCACCCAGGAAACTGTCCCCAGAACATTGCTTTTAGGCCTACCCTTGGGACTAATGACTGTAAGACAAATACGAAATCTTGTTCCATTCCACATTCAATGAAAGAAATTTTGAAAGGTCAATGTCTAAAAAAAAAAAAATCACATAAGAGACCCCTTATCCACATGCTCTCCATCATGTAGGTTCCCTTCATTGTCATAGAAGGTGGGAAAAGGGACACAAATAAGTTACTTTTTCAAAGTTTCCTGTGATTTAGTCCAGATTTATTGAGAGACTAAGGAATCTTCATTGTAGAGGTTACTTACCCCAGCACACTATATTTTATCTATTGACAAAACCTCATTTTGTCACTATTTACAGAACTGGATAGACGAATGAATAAAAGTCAAAGGCTCTGAAATATGACTGGAGCCTTGAAGCCTCAGAATCAGGGCTATAACAGATGGTGGGATACATAAGTAAATTTGGTAAATTATGCATAGAATTTACAAGGCACCCAACACTGGCCAGCTCAAGTAAGGTCTGCCATGAAGCGCCAAAGGGCTTGGGAGTGGGGGTAGGATAGAGGGTGCTGAGTAGTCTGTAACAGGTGTTAAACCACTTATTCAAGCACTCCCACAAATGGTCTGAAAGATTCCCAGCATCCCCCTGCTTTCTATGAGTCACTGTGGGAATAGCAGTGAGGTTCGGAGTTGAGTTATAACCATTCAGTGAAGCATTTCCCTCCAGACTGTACAAAGGAAAGGGGCTATGTTAGTAAATTTATTGACTATTTCATTAGATCAATATGGAATATGATTTAAAAGGCTCTGCTCAGGCTCTTTAAATCTATTTAATCAAACCAATTAATAAAAAAGTAAGAAGTTGAAGCATATCCTGTAAGGTGCATCATAAATATATTCCCTTACTTGGGCTTTTGATCTCACCCAGGTAATTAACAGCTTTAGTTAAGTTCAGTCATTCCTTCATGCCTGGCTATGGTCATAAAAACCCTCAGGCTATGTGTAGCTCTTGGATTTATTATGTTTTTCTTACTGCAAGAATGTCTCTCTCATTCCGTTTTCTCCCCTCCTTGAGAAAGTTTATTTAGCCATTGCTTTTGCAGCTGTCATAAAGGCTACACTGGATGGTGAGCTTTGTGCTCAAGAGACTGCGTGCACTCAGCTGTTAGTATCCAACTCGGTAGCTTCTTCACTCTCACCCAACTATTCTACACTAACTCCTCTCGAGGAGTGGGGAAATAAAAACATCCTAAAGGATGGTATAAGAAGAATCCAAGGTTCTTCTCTCCCATTGTCTATTTATTCTCAGCTACTTTTCATGAGTGAAATGACCTCTCCTTGTTACACAAAACATGGTTTTTACAATGGAACTTGGAGCACCCTCCTTCCCTAGAACTACTGAGGAGGTACCATTCTTATCAGCTGTTCAATCACCCCACTCTCCTCAAACTTCCTCCAAGTCCTCTACCAGTTCTATCCTCCTAGCTACAAAGCTTTGAGATCCCTAGTCAAGCCAACATATCACCTAAAGCTGGGAGGGAAAGTTCAGTGTCCCTCCAATGAAAGAGGCAATGTTAACCTAAGTCTATGAGGCTGAGCTTGTAGCTTCATTCTGCTTTATAAGCAAAGAAATCTCAGTTTGGAAAGGCAGCAAATGTTTCCCTCTACTCTCTCCTCTATCTCCATTTGGGGAGAAGCCTGGTAAATATAATGACCCAGGTAACTGCTCTAGGGTCCTTCCACAGCTGAAAGTAGAGTCTAAAAAAATATGGCAGTTAGCTATAAAACCCAAACTGTGTGTCAACAGTCAACCTTCTTAAGTAAGTCACAATCCTTTGTGCAAAAAGTGGGGGAGATAAGACTCTCTCTTAATATGATCAGTTTTCCATGGGCAATCAACTTTTGTTTCCATGCACTGGAAAGCCAGGAAGACTCACAAAAATTCTACTGAGGGTCTTAAATTAGAACAATTGCTTTCTCAGTTTAAGATCAATAGCAGCCTATTTTACTTCTGCCTCCTTCTCCTTACTTTGGCCCAATTCAATAAGTATTTACTAAACCTCCACCACTCTAGACATGGTCAGAAAGGGCACAAAAGAAATACAAAATGCATAGTGAGCCCAAGGATTTCATAATCTTTGTAGGAGATAAAAGCAGGCAAACATGAAAGGGTCATATTTAAGACCATCTTCCCCTTAGCCAGCCCTACAAATACCTGTTCCCACAAATTCTTGACCATCATTCATTCAACATTTATTGGGCATCTACTATACACTAAACACAAGGCTACAAATGGTGTGTGTGCTGTGTGTGATAAAAAGATGAGTGAGCAATTACTAATCTCTATGGGTTTACTGTGGAATTAAGAAGAATGAAGATGCTCACAAATAATGTCATAGCTCTTCATATCAAGGAATTTATATGACTAAAACTCTTAATTCAGATGCTCATATAATTTTAATACAGTCTAAACTAGCAACTCTATTGTACACTGAAACCCCACCCATTTGTTCAAAATAGGTAAAGGTCCCTTTGATTTAAGGAGACATCTGATTTAGAGAACATATTTAATGAAGTAGTATTTTAAAACATAGAGTAATTCAAATTAGTATTGACAGAATAGTAGTAGAGAGCATACTTGAATAACTACCTAAAAATAATATATGATTCCTATGCCAGTTGCTTGTAAGCAGGGTTTATAAGACACATGAGGGGAACTGAAAACTATTCTGAGTTGTTCAACCATTGCAGTTATATTACATCATTGCCTTAAAGAGCACATTTCTTCACAGAAATCTTCCTTCTTAGACTACCACTAGTGTAAGAAGAAACATCCTCTTCTAATAACATGATAAATTTTTAGCTCAGCCTCTTTGTAAATAATCACTAATGCTGACTTGCAGAAAGAATAGTCATTATTATTCCTAACACTTTTTGAGCCCTCGTGAAATGTCAAATACTAGGCTAAATGCTATGAGTGCATAATCTCGCTGATCGTCACAGCAATGCTGTAAGGAAGGTTGTCTTATTACTTCAATTTTACAGATGAAAACATTGAAGCCAAAGTTCCCATAGCCAGTGAAGACTGTCTGAGTTCAGAGCTCCTACTTTTAAATGAATCCAAAATCAATGGAGTTGTGTCACTCATATGCATTTCAGGGTTAAAATAAGTAAGTAGGTTGGCAAAAGTCCCAAAAATATCCACAAGCACAGAGGGAACAAATGGGATTTTTTCCCGACCAATTTCCTTCCAACCTCCTGATTTCTAGGGGGACCATTTCTGCTCTGCGCCTCCTGTTCTTTCACCTGCTCTCCAATCAAAGATGCTCAAGTGGCCAAATCCACTTAAAATATTTTTTAAAAAAAGTTCCTTTCTCTTGCTTCAGGTGCTTGTCTGTATGAGGCGACTCGGGGACGCCTGGCGAAGTGGGAGCCTGGAGAATGGTGTATAATTCCCATCACTAAAATTAAATTATTAATTTTTTATCAATTAATTGGGCGAGGATTGGTGAGAAAGACAGGCCCTCAGCTCAGCAGAGCTCTACTGGGTGCCAGATAAAACACGAAATATTCCTGGGTGAAATGGGTAAGAGGGGAGGAAAAGCCACAATAGTAATAAATGTGAGAATCCCCTGGTTTCAGGAGAGGGAGAGCACACCAGCTCCCAGGAGGAGAAATGCAGAATCACTAAGATTTCTCCAGGGGGGCTTTGATGGAATCGCCCTCCAGGCCTTGTGAAAAGAGATGCTACTGCTTGCCCCGGAGTTGATTTTCTTAATTCTCTCCCATACTGAGGAAGATCAAATCCCAGAGAAGACAGGTTTCGAGCCTCCCTTTGAACAGATGGAAACTGTTCTTACTCAAAAGACTGTTGTTTTTTTTTTTTAAATAAAAATAGTTCATATTTTCTGGGTATATAAATAAATCACTCATTATAAAAAATATCAACCTATTTAGAACACACATTTTTTAAAATGCTTTTTTTTTCACTTGAAATTTCCATTACCCCAAGATAACCATTGTTAACACTACTGAAAGCATCATTCCATTTATCTCTTTTTGCTTACAGGGAAGTAGTGGAAAGCTACAAAAATCCAGTGATTAGTTTGCTGACAAATATTTACTGAATATGCACTATGTGCCAACAATCATAATTACACATGTTATTCTTTAACCTGTTTTTTAATTCAACAATATGATGTGAAATGCTTTTCATATCAACAGAGGTCTCTATAATTACATAATTATTTTGAATCATTTCATCACATTTGACCATAATGTCAGTGACAGGTCTTTAAGTTTTTTGCAACTTCTTGCTATCAAAAACAATTATGCAATAAGAAAGCTTTTAAGATTTCTTTGATTATGTCCTCCAGAGAAGTCACTGGGAATTCAAAACACCTTATATTTATGTAATAGTTCATCATTCAGTTGGTGTCATACGTATAGCACGACAATAAAGAGATTGGTTTCTATAAAACTCACATCAGAACTGTATAAATCCAGCTTTCTCTAATAAATATGAGAGAGTAAGGTTTGACAGATGAGGAATCTGAAACACAAAATAAGTGTATGAGAGACAGAGAGGGTAAGAAAGGCCTCAAGATAATTCTCTGAAACTAGAAAACAGGTATCTCAAAAACATCAGGGTGAAGTACAACAAGTGCATTTCGACTAGACCAAAAGAAGATTCTAGTAGCCTCACTGATCCTTCTAGATAAAAAGTTCCCTGAGGATAGTGGCTTAATCTTACTCGTCAATGTATTTCCACTACCTAGCTTGGGGCTTGGAATATGACAGGTACTCAATAAATAGTTCTAGATTGAATGAACAAACCACGAAACAGGTCTTCATGGACTGCTGCAAACCACAGTCAACCTCCCACCCCCCCTCCCCCCTCAGCAATGGAAACTCTGAAATGAAGCAAGGAAATCCATAGCTAGTAAATTATCTTTAGTTCTTATCCTACAATGAATTTCTCATTCTGAAGGAGCTGTGGATAGTTAAGTCTCCTCCAAAGCCACAACAAATCCCTGAACTGGAAGATTTAGTGGAAGGAGATTGGTAAAAAGTAAATGGAGAAGGATTCTCCCACTGAGTGCTTTATTTTGCCCTTTCTGAATATTTCCTCTCAACTGCTATTAGCAAATTCCATTCATCTCACCCATTTGTGCCCCTCCTCTTCTTCAACCCATAATATTACCTCACCCTTTGCCTCTTTGTCAGAAATCCGTCTTGTGTACTAATTCATATATACATACACTGTATATGTAAAGGAACATTAGCAAGTGGGTGGTTCTTGAAAATCAGCCATTCATCATGCATATTGATCATTGGGGTAGTATGGTATGAATCAGAGAGGAGCAATCATTAAATCAAAGATTTATACTAGTAAAAGAGCACCAAAGCAATTCATCAATTCCATACCGCCCTCGGTGATTAATTAGGTTCCAATCTGACAGCTTAGAAGCCGGCTCACAATTAAGGCTATTACAGTTAGAGGAAGGTTGCTTTTCTTTTTTTTTTTTTTCCCCTTCCCTTTAGGAAGAAAAAAAAGGGGGGAGGACACTAGTCTATTGGGCTATGGCATCCTGTACTTTTCCCTCATAGTACTTATCACAGGTTATAAATATAGTATTGGGATTATATGTTTAAATTTTCTCTCTCCATTAGACCATAAGGTCTTCAAAGCCTTAAAGCCTCTAGCATAGGGCCTAGCACATAGTAGGTGCTCAATAAATATATGTTGAACAAATGAATTTATTCACCAGATGCTTCTGATGCTTCAGCCCAGATATAGCACCACTTACAATGGGGCTTCCAATATTTCCCACTAGGTCTTGTCCTCTCAAAAGTTAAACTAAATCTTTCTAGACTGGAAAACCATCCTGGAAAATTGCCCAGCATCAACTAAAGCAAAAACATGTATTACCATGACCTAGTAATTCCAATCCCAGGTATATACCCAACAGAAATGGAAACAAATGTTCACCAAAAGACACGTCCAAGAATGTTTATAGAAGCACTGTAATTAAGAGACCAACCTGGAAAAAAACTTAATTGTTCATCAACAGAAGAATGGGTAAATAAATTGTATATGGTCATACAATAAAAAAGTGAAATGATGCAATTAGAGATGACTGTCTTTCTGACTTACATTCATGAGTCTCCATCACCTTTTATAATGTCCACCTCCAACACTTGCAGAACAAGTAGGGGCCATATGTTGACAGGGTTTAGAAGAAATGAGTGTGGTAAAGAAACACTTGGGTTTAAGAAATTCAAAGATTCTTAATAATCCCTAGCATTAGACCAGAAAACCAAGATCTAGATTTATAATAATAAATCCCTCCATTTTTTAAGGCTTCCTCTATACCAGGCACTGTGTTTATTTTTACATATTCTTTTAACATATTCTTTCATTTAATACTTAGAACATTCTATGAGATAGGTACAAATTCCCTCAACTGTAAAGAGAGTGAATCATGTCTACTGTCTGAGCCTCAGATTCGCATCTGCACTACTGGGAATAAAATGCCATGCTCATATAGCAGTGGTTATGAAAATAGGCTCTGGAACAAAAATAGCAGTGTTCAAATCCCAGCTAAGTGACTTACTAGGTGTGTACCCTTAGAAAAATATTTAACCTTTCTCTGCTTCAAGTTCTGCAAAACAGGATTACTAATAGTATCCGCCTTACAAGATTATTATTAGAAGTACATGACTATGTATATATGGCATTTAGAACTGTGCATGGCACATAGTAAGTCCTCAATCAATGGTAGGTATCTATTAAATGTTAGTTATTTTCATAGTATTTTGGTTATATATCTACTTTTCATAAGTGCTATAAAATCAGCAAATATTACATATTCAATAAGTATGTTTTTTTAGTCAAACAAAACTGTTACTAATAGTTCTTTACTGGTTTAGAATCTATTAGAATCTAAAACATAGAAGAAATAATTGTTATATCAAGCTCCAAACTTCTTGAAAGCCAGGCTCATGCCTGTCTTGCACATTATTATAATCCTAAAGCCAGTCACAATGCCTGACACACACTAACCACTCAACAAATACTTGATAAAGCTTTTATAAAATACTTTTCCAGTATATCTAATCTCCCTACTTTGTATCCATCCAGAAGAGACCTGGTTATTTATAGAAATTTTCTTTCAACCATAATAACCACAGATATTCCCTATTTTTTTAAAAAAAGAAAAATTTTATAAGATAAAAAATTGTCTTTTCAAAAGGATTCACTGTGTGTTCTCAATATATCAAAATCTGACTTATTTTTACTTTTTTGAAATTTGCCCATTCTAACATCAGATACAATAAAGACTTTCATTCTTAGAACATAAACTTCAAATGCATTTATTTGTTCATTCATTCATTTGTTCATTACCAAGTGTTTATTAAGGCCCTTGTATCTGTGTTCAGTGATCTCAGTTTTAAATTACAACCTCGAACAGATTTATCGCACATATCGGGAGGTCTAGAGGTAGTTGTGCAGGCTTCTCATTTGGTTTGATTCAGCAGCTCATTATGTCATCAAGGACTCAGATTCTTTCTGTCTATCCACCTTATCATCCTTATGTGGGCTTCATTCATACTGTTAGCCTGATGACAACTGTTGCAGGCTGTGGTCGACCCTATTGATTATCTATCCAATAGTTACACTCTCCCACTTCTTCCTTTCCAAAGGAAGCCCCTTGCTTTCCAAAGAAGCCTCGCTTTGTTCAAGTATCAGACATCAGTGTACTTCATTAACTCCTCCTAAATCTGGTGGTTAATTATCTAAACCAATTATGGCCATTCCATTTGTCTTCCCACAATTGTTTGAAGAATGCACATGTAACAAATCTTGGCAATGTAAGGGGAAGTCAGCTTTGGCCCTTCTAATGTTTTCCAGACTCGTATAAAGGGACACAAATCAGGAACTTGCCCCATTTCCTGTCTCTGAACATTCTTGCCTCTCCTATGTGAAATTATTCTTGGAGCTGCTATGACCATCTTGTCACCAAAAAGAAAGCTACCAACACACATTACAGAAAAATGGAAGGAAACTTGTGCCCCTTTAATTAACCAACACTAGAACTGTCCTATCTCTGAACTTCTTGTGTGACAAAGTAGAAAATAAACCCATATTCTTTAAGCTGATTTTAGTTGGGTCTTCCAGAAAGTTATAAAGCTCTATGAGATATATATAGTTATCGCTAAACAAACACAGCTATTTCTAGAGTAAAGAAAAAGATAAACTTTCTGAACATTTCTTTTAAAATAGAAGACAATTTACCCAGACACCTCAACCTCTCTCCCTCCTCGACCACTTCCTCTCAATTCTGACTCATCAGTATCAAGTCATATGCCTACTGTTGAACCAATCGCAGGCTACAGGAATTGGAATACCCTAAATCCAATCAGATCTACTCCTGGGATCTGAGACTGGGATCAGCTGCGTCTTAGGTAACTGGCTGTATACAGGAGGTGTGACTGCCTGAATAAAACTGAGTTCTGTTAGGAGGAAGAGGTTGGATATTAGGTATTCATTTGCTGTATCCTGCTTATCAATGTATGCATACTGTGTACTGGACTTGGGGTTCCTCAATGATAGGAAATGTTTAGCACAGCTCTACTTCAGTAATCAAATTAAAGTCTGCATCCTTCTTCAGGACCCTATTTTTGGAATCTTAAAATCTCCTAAATCTAAGGCAAGTCAGATCTCTAATTGTGCTGCTTGGGCTGAGTCCAAGTGTGGATTTTGCTAACAGAGATTTTATCTAAAGTAAGGTCAAATAGGTTTCTTCCTACCTCCCACTAATTTTGCAGAACTGTAGAAACAATTCTTAAGCATATTAGCATATGAAGAAGTACTAACTTGCTTCTAGGCACATTTCCAATACTCTCATTTCCATTTAACCTTTTCTAAACCTAAGTCATCAGACTTCCTGGAGCCTAGAAAACCATTCCCCAAATTGGGAAGAGCTTTTCTTCTTTGGAGGTAATATGGTACAGTGGTTAAGAGGGGTTTCAAATCCCTACTCTACCACTAACTAGGTGGTCCTTGGGCAAGTTGCTTAATCTCTCCATGCCTTAATTTCCTCAACCATAAAATGTGAATGATAATCATAGTTCTCACCTCAGAGAGTTGTAGAAAGTATTAAATTAGTGCATGGAACGTGCTAAGCACAGTACCTAGAGAATAAAATGTTATCTCAATAAGTATTAACTATGTACTGTATTTCTTCATCTCCATCTTTCTTCTCTCTTTCACTGTGTTATCACACTTAGTAGAACTAGTTGACTAACCACCTCTGTCTGGGTTTTGTCAGGCAATCGAATTTCTTTTTTCCCATTTGGTTAGACAAATTCACTCTTTGGTATTATACTTAGCTTGGCCAACTAAATGGGAAATATATATAACATTTATATGGTAATTATCTCTACCCTGAGCTTTCTGGGAAGTCGTAGGACTGAGCCTTTCTGGACCAGGCCTCTGGAGTGGAGGTGGCTTCCTTCTCTTTAAGCTGCCTTCCTGGCTTTGAGCCAGTACGTCTCTACAGCCTCAGAAAGCCTAAGCTCCGAGAGTGCCTTGGGGATTCAACTTCATTGACTCACAAAATCAAAATATACAAATTCCCCTTTTAAACTATGATATATAACTGGGAGAATATTGCCTCTCCACTGCATTAGGGCCCACCCTATTACCTTATGGAATTACCCACAGTGGCAGAAATCCATTCACCTGATCCACTGACACCCTGGGGGCAGCTCAGACAGCATAAAGCCAATTGATAGATGTATATTTGATATATATTTTATGCCTGGAATTTATGTCTCCTGCATGTTTCATTTGCCATTCTGACTCACTTTATGCCACAGGAGAACTAGGGAAATTTCAAGAGGGACTGAGAAAGAAATGGCATGGAAGAACAGTGTGGAAATCAAAATAGCAATTTTTCTTTTTGATCTAAGACCTTACAACTGAGCATCCTGACCAGCTTTAAAGCAAAAAGGATGTTTTTCCCCCACCCTCCTCTTCCCAGGAAGGGATCAGGAGAAGAGCTAAACCTGGAAGAATGGGAAAATCCTTTTCCTATAAACCAGTAGCTGAGCCAGGTCTCCACTACAAAGTGTGTATATTGGGGGCAAGGGGTAAAGATATAAGCATAATAGAACTAAAGGTATGCATTTTATTCTATATAGTTATCAAGGCCCCACCACGTATTTTAGCTCATTGCACTCTCAAGGTAGTCAAGATTGGTATTTTCAGAGCCATGTTACTGATTTTCGAGGGAGGAGAATGACCTGCCTAAGATCATAGCTTATGGCAAAACTGGATCTCAGATCCAGCCTTCTACCTCTCTAATGTGAAGGGAAAAAAATTTTTAGAGGGCTTCTTCATAAGCTTCTATATATACAGAGAGAGAATTCACCATCATGTATACTACTCAAAGCCCTACTATGTGTCCTATATAGTATATTTTCCAACAGCTCAATTTTAAGAAAATAATTTATACCAATTTATAACAGCTTAGCACACACACACACACACACACACACACACACACACACTCAATCCTCATAACAGCTCTATGAAAGTAATGCAAAAGAATCTGACTCTGGGAACTGTGCTCTTAACCACTCTGCCTGGTCATGAATGGAGAAAGAAAGGCTATGCTTAAAGGTCTCCTATTGGCTCAATACCTGGCACATAAAAGACAGGGCCCAGGGAAAGACAAAAATCAACTGACCTAGTCCCTTTGATTAATTTCCCTTCTTCCATTGGAGCTAAGATGCTCCATTAGCCTTGGCTACCTAGGATGGCAACCATTCAATTTACTTCACCAGGTAACTATTGAAAACAAAGCTCTATGCCAGGCCCTGGTAATTCAGTGTGGACAAAATAGACTTAGCCTTCATCCTCACAGAGTTTACAGCCCACAGGGTAAAGCAGATGATAAGCTAGTGACAAGAAGGAAAGCAGTGAGGCAGCTAGCCTTTTTTATAGACTCTTCACTGTAAGAGAATGAAGAAGTCCTGTATCTGGCCCAACCAATGCAGAAATCCCTACAGTTTCTCCTGCAGATGGCCATGCAACTTCTGCTAGAATCCTCAAATCTAGAAAGCTCCCTCTTCTAATAGCAGGTAGTCCGGTTTAATCTACAAAGCTTTTCCAAATATTAAGTCTACATCTTCTGCCTTGTAATATCTCCCATTGTTTCAAATATGCCTTCTGCATCTCACAAAACAGCATCTATCCCTCTTCATCTTAGCAGTCCTTCAACATGTTTGAGGACAGCCAACACATGGCCCTCAAGTTTTTTTCCTTTTTAAGACTAAATTCCCCTCAAACATTACTTTTAGGCCACGGCTTCCCAAACTCTTCTCTACAAGGTAGCATTCTGGGTTCTATCAAATCTGCCAAAAACTAAAGTAAAGGCCTAGAAAAAATACTTTAAATGTAGTCTGACCAATGGACTAAAGTAGAACTATGACCTACCTTGACTAGGATTCTGTGCTCCAATTAATTACTGCATTTATTGTTTTAGTTTTAATATTGACCACACAAAATTGGCTCCTGTTGCATTCAGATAATCGCCCATGTTTTCAAAGAGAAAGGTATCAAAAACGGGTGTTCCTTAAACCTCTATTAGGACAACTGATTTTTTTTTTTTTTTAATGTCTATGCAGGCCTTTACATTTCCTTCTGTTAAACTTAATCATGGTAAAACTTAGATGACAGTGTCATCTTTGTACTTATTGAATAACCAACTCTGTCTTAGCTTCACAAAAATGCTTTTCATAAGAAATCTATTCAGGGGGTGCCTGAGTGGCTCAGTTGGTTAAGCGGCTGCCTTCAACTCAGGTCATGATCCTGAGACCTAGGATCAAGCCCCGCATTGGGCTCCCTGCTCAGTGGGGAGTCTGCTTGTCCCTCTCCCTCTACAGCTCCCCCTGTTTGTGCTCTCTGTCAAATAAATAAATAAAATCTTTTTAAAAATCTATTCAGACTAAGCACTTGATAGGCTGAATAGTCTTTTATGAAGATCTCAGAGTTGTGGAGAAAGATCCCCTTGTATGGCATTTCATATGAAAAATCTTTTCTTTGAAACTTTTTACTGTCCTCACCACTAGCTCTAGGGCCTGTGTTTTAACTTCCCTCTCAGAGATCACAGCCTTTCTAACTCCTGTCCACCTGCCCCTTCTCTACCATCCCAACTCTAATCAATTCCTCTCTCGTCTATTATGAAAACAATCCAGTTCATCCCGAGTTCCAACCAAAATATTATCTCAACATCCACAGAAAATAAAGTTAAATTTAAAATTTCCCTTTATGTAATAGGCCTACTCTTCTTAGAAGTAAATGCATGTATAAAGATGGTAATCAGTATTCAGAAAATGTTTATTGAGCACATACTATGGGCCAGGCACCGAGCTTCTTGAAAGATGCAGTATCAGACACAATCCTGGACTTCATGGCACTTACCACCTAATCGGAGAAGATAGATGGCAATCAGCTAAATATACAGTCCATGTAAATTATAGGCATAACAAGCTCTGTGAAGAAAAGACAACTCCAGATAATCGAAGGATTTGATATAGTCAGAGGGTCAAGAAGGGATTCTTTTAGGAAGTGGTGAATGAGTTGAGACTGAGAAAAGGAATTAACAAGACTCTTCACTGTTACTTATTTACAATGCTGAAAAACTAGAAGCTATGTAAATGTATACATAAAGGAACCACTGTGACATTAATTTGTGGCATATCCACGTGATACACTATTAGAAATCCATTAAGAATTAAATTTTTGACAAGTAAAATATCAAAAATAGAAAACATGCAAACCAACCTAACTTTAAAAATATTAAAGTCCTAAATAAAATGTTAACAATGAGAGTAATGGCAGTACATTATGTATATTGATTCACTCCAGGAATTCAAAAGTATTTTTTAATCTTAAAAAATCCATTAATGAAATTCATCATATAAATAGGTCAAAGGAGAAAACTATGATTACCAAGAAAACTGTCAAAAGCATTTGTTAAAATTTAAATCCATCTCCAAGTTAAAAAAAAAAACCTTACTTTTTGAAAAAAGACATACATACCCCCCCAAAATTAAGAGTCATATTTAAAAAAATGAAAGAATCCTACTAACTAGTGAAACACTAGAAGCATCCCCATTAAAGCCAGCAATATGACAGGGGGAGGGGGGAGCCATTCTTTTCTTTTTTTTTTAAGTATAGTTAACAGACAATTTTATATTCGTTTCAGGTGTACAACATGGTGATCTGATGAGTCTATATGTTACGCTTATGCTCACCACAAGTGTAGCTACCATCTGTCTTCGCACAGTATTACAATACCATTCACAATACTCCCTAAGCTGTACCTTTTAGCCCTGTGACCTACCTATTCATTGCATGACACCTGTATCTCCCACTCCACTTCACCCATTTTGCCCATCCCCCACTCATGGGGACATTCTTTTATATTTGTTGTTTAATATTGTTCTAAAAGTGCCAGCCAGTACATTTAAAATCAACAAAAAAAGAGATACAATTATTAGAAGAATGAATGTACAATTTGTCATTATGTGCATAGGTGATATTACACTTAGAAAACACAAAAGAATAAGGAAAAAAGTAGAAACAAGAAAAACATTAATAAAGTGGCCATTTGTAAAAGAAATACACAAAAATCAATTCTGTTCTTACAAGCTAACTAAAACCTATAGTAACTTGAAATTTTTGATACTAAAAAAATAAAAGACGGACAAATGATACAGACAGGATAGAACAGAAAGAGGCTCAAATATGCATGAAAATTTAATATCTGATAAAGAAAACATTATAGTGATCATTTTTAGGAACTATATATGTTAGAATCTATAAAACACAACTAAAGCATCTATAGTAAAGATGAAAAAATAAAATACATTAAACAACCAAATCAAAAGTTTGAAAAAGAACAAAATAAACCAAAACAAAGCAGAAAGTAGAAAACAAATAGCAAAACCTAATGTTTAGAAAAGAGAAAAAGGTAAAACTAATAAACAAATTAAAAAGCTGGTGTTTCAAGAAATCAATAAAATAAACAAACCACTAGCTCAGTCAAGAAAAAGAAATGGGAGAAAATACAAGTATACAAAGTAAGAAACAGTAAAAAGCAAACAAAACTGAAAACATCATTAGAAAATACTTTGTGTAATTCTGTGCAATAAATTTGAAAACCTAAATAAATGCGTACTTTAAAGAAAATACAACTCACCAAACTGATCCCAGTAGACAAAAGTTGAACAATTTCCTAGGAGAAAAAAAGAAATTATCAAAGACCTACCACAAAGCAAAACAAGAAAACAAAGCAGCAAACAAAGCAGCTGGCCTAAATAATTTCATATAGAAACTGGACCTTCAAATAAAACATAATATAAAAACAAAATAAGTAAAATAAAAAATAAAAGTACACTCCCTCTGGCAAAGAAGACAAAAGTAGCTATGGCAGAATACACTGTATGCAGGTGATGTCCCAGGTGGGCCTAGGGGATCTGGGCAGGATATGGGCATCTGCTGCATTAGGGAACACACTCTCATTGTGAAATACCACCCCACAGGCTACTTGTACAATGCAAAGGGAAAGGAAAAACACACCTTTACAATGGGTAAATCTGGCGTGGTCATTTCCCACGCAGCATCTAATTTAACCCTCCACACCACCACCCAAGAGATAGGTAGACTCATCTCTATTTCAGAGATAAAAAGTTGAGGAGCAGAGATGCTTAGTAGCTTACTCAGAGTAAAGAGGTTGAGTTTATATCCAGGGGCGCCTGGGTGGCAAACTACTCTAGTTATAGGTCACTCTCCTCCTTCTATCCTTCTATCTTTCTAAGGAAAGCTAGGAAGCTTTCCTTATCAGGGATCTCCACTGGCCAAACCCAAAAGTGAGGCAGAGAGCTGTGATCCTTACCTGTCAGCCTCCCAGGTACTGAACAGGGTGGAGAAGTGTAAGGTACACACCTAGAGGGGCTCATGCAGGATAACAGGCATATCCCACTTCTTAACTGTAAGACCAGGATAATGAGAGCTCCTGCCGCAGGAGTTGCTCAAGGATTGAGAAGATATTGCATGTAAACATCTCAGCCCCTTCTTGGCACTGATCAAACTCTCAATAAATGTTAGCCATGTGAAAGACCCATCATTAGCTTGCATTGGTTAAATGCCCTGAATCATTTCATTTTGACTTCATTTTTTAGTCAAAAGCTTGGCTTTTGACTTGGCTTTCTAAACTTTAAGAACAAAAAGCTACCGAGAAATGACACAGCTGGTTCCATCCATCAATATCTAGTGAAAAAACAGTTAAATATCACAAACAAACCAACATCTGGGCAGAGGAGAATGCCGATAAAATGAGCAATACCGATTTCTCCTCAAAACAATACTCTAAATTCATTTTTAACAGTGGTGCCAATGAGGAACATTCTTACTAAGGGAATATCTTTTGGAGCTGTGGCTCACTCTAAGAATATTCTCTTTGACCCATCGTGTAAATGGTAAAGTTCATATTTAATAATTTTGGTTATGAATGACCACCTAAATATGTCAGGAATAATTTCGCCTCTGTGACCCTCAGAGCCGAAAATATAGATGAATATAATTAACCTACTTCCAAAGTTGAAAAAAAAAAAAATCTGCTCTATTCTCTCCTGACTTGGGAACATATGGTGTCAGATTACATGGTTGGCACCTGGCTGACTGCTGGGTCCATGTGTCGCATTCTAACACAAACAGGCAGAGGCACAAAGCCTGCCCAGAAGAGTCGCCAGCCAAATCCAAAATGGGCAGCTCAAGCCACAAACTCAGCCAGAAACTGCTATTAACATCCTGGTGGAGGAAATAGAGCTCTCAGCACCACCCTCTGAGCCCAGTTTCTCCTCTTGCCCCATGACCTCCTTCCATAAACATCTTGAGAAGGATCCATGAGGTTGGTTTCTCCGTTGACGCACATCGTCAACACTCCTGGCTCTATTTATCAGGGAGAAATGAATTGGCCTCAACTCATTTTTGGGGTTGGCTGTCTTAAGTTAAGGCATTTTGAAGCAAGTAAATCCAACCAAATGCTTTCCATACCAATTAAAGGTGTGCTTGTCATTCTCCCCACCCAAGTTCCCAACTCCTGGCTTGTTTATACTGAGTGAAGGACATTCACCTCCAGCCTAGTGCAAAGAAAGCAAAGGGAGTGTCAGTGGCTTCCTGACTTCACTTTTCTGTTCTCTCCCCATCTTACTGTAGTCCCAATCTCTGTCTCTGAAAATCAGTTCAAACTGCTGATACACAATGAGACTGAATATACTCCTTCACACTCCAGTCCTCCAAACTGCCCATTACAATACCGAAATGTCCTTGAATTACATTATTCCTTCCTGCTTGTCATTATTTTATTCCTGCTTTTTGCTTCTTTTTTTTTTGAAATGTGCCCACCTGTTTCAAGCTGAATCGTAGATAAAGAGAGTTTAGCTCATGTCTGCTGTGGGAATTAAGAAACCCCAAGGAACCAGGTGGAGTTACTACAGTTAGAATGAGAAGCAGCCTAGGGCAAGAGACCAAGGGTGGCAGATGTGTGACTTTTTTGATCCACCTGAGGCAATCTCTTACAATAGACTGGGAGGTAGAAGACATAAATGACAAGGAGGAAAGGTCTCTGATGGGATTAAACATTGAGTCTTTTCTACCAGCTGGAAAAGATGATCTTTAAGACCAAAGAGAAAAGATCATCCACGTGCACTAGCAAGAAATACAACTCTCTTATCCACTTATCAGTACACATTTTCTGGCCAGAACAAGATAGTGGTATGTAGAACTGTTCTCTTCTTTCCATAACCCTTTCCTGGTGGTTGTGGTAGATACCCGCTGTTCTTGTCTGTTCAGAGTCTGTCTCCTATTTCTTCTGTTAATAACATTTTCATTTCCTTAAAGGAAGGCTCCTTTCCTGCTCTAAGTGATTGTTATAGGGCTGCCAATCTAAACACCTTGCCCCTCCCCTCATCACCACTGGCCACAGAGATAGGCATTTGTCCTACATAAGACATCTTCTTATTTTGCTGGTGTAAGTGAATTAATTCCAAGAAGTAGGCAGGTAACCCAAGCCAGGTTAATGAAAAACTTCTATGAAATTTACATAAAACTGGAGTCTAGGGGAGAAGCGTTTTTTTTTTTTTTGCTATGGAGTCATCAAGCTGGGAAAGTGTGAAACTGGAGCTGCCTGTGTCATATTCCCGACTACACAGAGGAAACAACTACACAGTCTGTATGAAAAGTTTGAGAGATGGGAAAGGTGTGGAGGAGAGAGTCAGATGGAGTAGAGAGAAAAATGAGCTGGAGGAGAGGTAAGAGAAAGACAGATGGAAGAGAGGTTGGGGAGAAGAAATGAGGGGAGAGAGATGGAGGAGAGAGAGAGAGAGGAAAGACAAAATGGGAGATGGAAAGATGGGGGAGATATGGGTAGAAATGGGGTGAAAGAAAGATGAAGGGGAAAAAATGGAGAGAGCACAATAGGGGAGAGAGTGGGAAGAGTGAAATGGCGAAGAGAAATGAAATATAGAGTGATGCAGGGAGAGAGAAAGATACGGGGGGGGGGGTGAAGGGAAAGAGATAAATCAGAGAGAAAGGAAAGTAAAAATGGGCAGTGAGAAAAAAAAACAGGGAGAGGAAGATGTAAAAAGAGAGATGGGAAAGGGGGAGGGAGAAAAGACAGAAACCTGATGACATCTCTTGAGGTCCTACTTCCAGGCCACCCTTGAGGCCATCTGCATCCTCATGCGTTCTCAGGTATAACCAGGTTTAAGTTAGAGCCTATCTTAGTTGCAACCAAGAGATAACCCTTCTCATGACCTTAATCAAATCCAAACCTGTTTCAAACTTAGCTCTTAATGGCTGTGTTCTAGAACTCAAAGATGAAGCAGAGGTTTCAAGGATCATCTCAAAACATAATCACTGTTAGAATCTACCCAGCTGATTTCCATACTTCAAATAACTGGAGAAAATATAAGTTGCTTTTCCCTGCCTTCAGAGAGCATGTAAAGATCTTCATTTTTTCCTTCCTACTTCCCAATTGGGATCTGGCTATCAGAAACCAATCTTCCACCAAAAATACAAAAGAAACTACTTGGAGGTTGAAAGCAGCATTTAGGGGAAAATCATGTTGTACATCATACCAAAATTTAATATGACTTTATGCAAAATAGTAATGTGTCTGGTAATACAAAGATCCTACTAAAGTAGGTTAATAACAATCCAATATTATTCTCCTTAAAAAAAAAATGAAAATGTATGTCAAAAAAAGGCCTAAAGTAGCTGAATCTTGTACCCATTGATAGAGCTGATTTACATAGATAGCATTTAACATTCCATCATCATTATCCTATCAGTCTCCTGTCTAACGTGCAAGCCTAAAGACTTTCAACGTGCTTAGAGGTTAAAAAAAAAAAACTATATCCACCAGCCAAAATGGTGGTAAATGACAAAAAAAAAAAGAAAAAGGAAAAAAAAATTTAGGCAGACAGATGAATATCAACTGGGATGAGAAAAAAACTGTCTCCCCGCTCCCTTCAGTTCCAATATAGTAACCTAAAAGATTGAATAAAAGAAAACTAAATATTTAAGAGTAAAATGTGGTTATCAAATGGGGAGAAGGGGAAAAAAGGAAGCATTATGATAATAGTTGAGTCTGCCTCTGCTAGAGGAAGCAGCTTTGAGTGTGTGCACCTTGACTTAAATGGAAAGCAAACGTAAATGAAACACAGTTCCTCCTTTAGAGTTGAGTGTGTGAATATTTTCAGATGTTTTTTCTTTTAAAATATTAAATGGATTTCATTCTGATGAGAAGAACCAGAGAGGAGAGTCTCTAGGGAGACTTGCTTGTCTGTCTATGTATAGTGTGGAGAGGGCAAGCAGAGGGTTACATGTGTGTACATCTTCCTCAGGTTGAGAGCTCCTTCTTGGCCATGTACTTGACTGTGACCTTGCAAATCCAATGATCTGGCCTCTTCAGTCCCTCTGCCAGCATATCAAAGAAGGCCAGAGGGATTAGAGGCAAAACAGAGCCTGGGGTGTTGTAAAGCCATTGACCTCTGTTACCTTAACCACTACATAGTTCTGAACATATTTAGACTACCCCAGAAGAGCCATAGTTAGGTCAGACGTGTGTGGCTGCGTGGGTGCGGGGAGGTACACTTTAAATCAGCTGAAAGAGAGGTATGTGGAGGCAGAGAGAGAAGAAAAGGAGAAATAATGGAGCATGAGAAGAAAAAACAGGGAAGTAGAGGCAGGGAGAAAAGGCAATAGTGAAAGAGAAAGTTATAAAGAGGTGGAAAAAAGATTAGTCAAGGGAAATGAAAATTTTCTTAGCCTCCATTCATCTGGTTCCTTACCCAGAACACCTAAACTAAGGTTCAGCCTTTCAATAGTTGCTCCTAATAGATGCTGCAAGTCCCCATACTCTTGCCCCTGGGCAGCCATCACTAACACTGCTCTTTCCTACAATGCTCAAGTACACATTAGAATCCTTTCTAGCACAACATTCCAGTCACTGCTATTAAAGAGGACTATGGCCTTGATATATAAATGCCATCCCTAGAGCTTTTATTCAGCCTTAAATCCAGACTGTGTGCCCTCTAGCAACTGTCCACTCAACAGCAGGCCACACCTGGAATTGTTTCTAACCATGTTGAATTTTATTTACAAGAAAAAGGGACAGAAGTCAATTAAATAGAGTGTGATACCAAGAGAAATATGCAGAAACTCTCCTCAAATTTTTAAAACACTCACAACCTTGAGCCATGTCTCTTTTTGTCCTACCCCACAGTATGACAAGACTAACCCAGACAAACCAGGTTCTCCCAGCCAGCAGTCTAGTCTACTAAAGAACAAAGATAAAATAAAGTGACAGCTTTTGAATATTAATAGGGCATATCAGCAAGGGTGAGCAGCAAACAGTGGAAGTTATCCACAAGTTCTAAAAGCAGTTCCTAAAAGCCCGAATTCATCTCATCGCTCCCCACTTAAGAATTCCACTAAGAAAATGAATCTTTATTTTAAAAATAAACTTCTGAGATGACTGGAGATAAAAGCAGAGAAATACTGAAGCGCCACAGGACCATCCTTCACTCATCTTCTCCCCCCGGGGCCCATCACAATGCCAAGTATACCATAGATGCCCGGTAAATGTTTGTGGCATGAATGATGTGAAAAGAAAAGGAATATTTTAAAATCAACTTCAGAATGAGAATGGGCTTTGAAAACAAACTGGCCCCAATCAGGATCACAGAAATAGAAAATAGAGTTTGAGGTCACTGAGATCTACTCCAGATATTACCTATAGAATTTTTGGAGAGTTTTCATTTCTAAAGAAAAGTAGAAACAAAGTTTTCTGGAGTACCACATTTCTATTTTTTTATTCATTTACCCACCTACTCACTCACTCTTTCAATCATTCATTCATTCAATAAACGTTATTGAATGCCTATGATGTGCCAAGTGCTGTGCCAAAGCTCTGGGACTCTAGTGTAAAGAAAGACAAGCAAAGGCCAGACTTGCATGGAACTTGCACTTGCTTTGTTCCTTCCCCTCACCCTAAACATAAGCCTTACGTGCTTAAGACATTTCAGCCAACTGAACTACCTTCCTACCACAAATGTCCTCCACCTCTAATTCATTGCCCACTCACTCTGCATTAATTTTTCTAAAAGTGTACTGTCATGTTGTTCACCTGCTCAAAAATGTCCAGTGACTCCCTATCATCGTTAATTCATTCTGGGACCCATTTATCAACCAGGCACCCATGGGGCTATGATTATAAGATAAAGTCTAAACTCAACATCGCACCAAGGGCTGCACTACTTATTTATTGCTATATAGCAAGTTATCCCCAAAGTTGGCAGCTTAAAACAATAAATGAGCATTAGCTCCCAGTTTCTATGTTCAGGAATCCAGAAAAAGCTTAGCCGTCAAAATGAGATCGCAGTCACGTTATTGGCCAGGGCTACAGGAATCTGAAGGCCTGATCAAGACTAGAGGAACCACTTGTGAGAAGGCTGTTGGCAGGCGCCTCCGTTCCTCGCCAGGTGGGTTTCTCCATAGGGCTTCCTGAGTGTCCTCACAAGCTGGCAGCTGGGCAGCTGGCTTCCCCCAAAGTAAGACCCAAAAGAGACATAGAGGAGGAAGCCACAATGCCTTTATAACTCAGTCTTGGAAGTCACATACCATCACTTCGCTGTAGTCTATTAGAAGTGAGTCACTCTATACTTAAGAGGAGGGCAATCAAGTTCCACCTCTGGAAGGGAGGAAAATCAAAGAATCCATGGATTCTAAAACTTAAAACCACCACAGTGTATTATCAGATTCTATTCTGTTCTATTCTATTCTAATCACCACCAACTATAATCAGACCCAAACCTATTTACCTATTTTCATAATTCTTTGCTGGCATTCCCAGTATTAACTATTTTCCAGCCCAGCTGGTTTTCCTGAATACACTGTACCCATTGTAAATAATCTTTCCTTGTTTGTTGCCCACACCTTTCCCCTGTCCTCTGCCCTCCCAATTCCTTACTCCAAGAGTAAGTAGTAGCTAAGATGTTGGGCACTGGGCTGCCTTGGGTTCATATCCCACCCCCACCTTCGGCAAGTTACTTAAGCTCCATCCACTTGAATTTCCTCATCTATAAAATGGTGATAAAAGTATCTATTTGATAAGTCTGTTATGAGGACAAAGTGAATCAGTATTTATAAATTACTAAGAATAGTGCTTGGTATGTAATAAGTGCTTTATTAGGTAAATAATATAGATATTGTTCTTCTACATCCAGTTCAAGTTCCAGGCGATAGCCCATAGTGAACTTCTTCAGGGAACTCCTAATGCTATAACTGTGCCCCATCTTAATCCTGGTCAGATCTACAAATTATCACTTAATTACCTCACTTGTAGATGTTTTGTCTCATCTCCCAATTGGTGTTTCCCGATGGTCTTTAAATTCCGTACCTCCTTAGAGTACTTAGGAAAGTCAGCATTTGATTCAAAAGGAAGGGAGGAAGGAATTAATTCACATTAGTGCCTAGGAAAATATTCATGCTGCTAGTCTAGTCATCCCAAATACCAAGAAACCACACTCTTATTATTTCCATGTGACCTGTGGTATCAGAGCCAACCCAAATTAGGATCTCCTATAAGATCAGCCATGTATGGACCCCCTTCCTCACTAAGGGAAAATTAAGAAAATACATAATATGGATGAGTGGGATTCCCTTAGTCCTAGAAGTAGGGAAGGAAGGACAGGCATGAGCATCCGAAAAGAGGCCCAGGTACTACTATAACCTCAGGTAAAGCAAACTTCAACATTATGAGACTGTTAAATCTTCAAGACTGTTAAATCTTCAAGACTGTTAATATTTCAAAATCATCACCAGCAAGTTCTCCATCCCCAACTCAAACACTATGGAATTTAGATTCCCCACCTCCTTCTAGCTTCTGGTAAAGGCCAAAAACCTGTGCTGACCCATTTCTCATTTGGAACCTGCTGGTACTTCCAGGTCTATATACAGTCAATGGCAATTAATAGGTGTAGGGGGTTTGGAGGAAAATGTTCCCTGCCACCCCCAATCACAGATAGGAGGTTCCAATGGTCCTGATTTAGCCACCAAGAGACTACTTTCATTTACAGAGTCATTTCTTCATTTATTCCTTTTTCAACTAATCTTTATTAAGCATTTACTAGGAATAGTAGATGATGCCAAGAAGTAGAACCCAAGTGCCTGGGCTTCAAGTACCTTACCTGGAACAAGTCACCCTCTCTGGCATCAATTTCTTTGTCTATAAAATGAGGAGGTTGGACAAAGTTTCTAGGGTTCTTTTCACTTAAAAAAAATTGCTATTTTTCTGATTCTAATGTTGGCTCTGCTTTGCCAGGCAAGGTTGCTATGAAGATGAAGTTAGAAAATGTGCATGAAAGTGCTTTGAAAACTATAAAGCACTGCTCAAAATGTGAGGCATTATCCTCATTGTTGTTGCCATAGCCCCAAAAATCCCTAGAGGAAAGTTTTCAAAGACCTGCTTGATAACATCCCACTGGGATCCTAAATAGGAAAAGCTCTTCCTCAAGTCTCACTGGGATCTCTCCTGCTGCTAGAAAGTCCACAAAGTTGTTTCTGTACATTAGCAGCGTCTCATAGCGAATGCTTTTCAGAGATTGCAATTGCCCCCAGGGGGAAAAAAAAATCATTCTGTGACCTAATCCTGAGGTCTAGTCTAAGTCCAGAAGGAAAAGGCTGAGATCAATTAGTGATGTCTGCTATGAGCATGGAAAGAAGTGGTCACCAGCGGACTGACATTCCTGGACCAGGTCCTCTTGCAGCTATGATGTATGTGCCCTGCATTTTACTAAGTGTTTCACAAGAATTATCTCGTTTTTGAAATAAGTACTAATATCAATCCCACTTTACAAATGAGGAAACTGAGACTCAGAGAGGCTGACTTGCCCAAGTTTATGCTGCTAGTATGTGGCAGAGTCAGAATTAGAAACAAAGGCTAAAAGATCCCAAGGCCAGTGTACTTTATTACATTACGCTGAACTTCAACAGAGATCTTAAAACAGCATACAAATAGGTAAACTAAAGGAACTTCTTTATATTTTTTTTCCTGGATAATAGATGAAATTATTAATATCAGTTCAAGGTTAGATGGTTATTGGCAGCTGCTAGTTCAGCACAGGGATTGAATCTCTAAAGTAGCACTCTGGTAACTTTTGTTTTGTTTTGTTTTGTTTTAATTTTTTATTAACATATAATGTATTATTTACCCCAGGGTACATGTCTTTGAATCATCAGGCTTACACATTTCACAGCATTTGCCATAGCACATACCCTCCCCCATGTCCATAGCCCTACCCCCCCACATCCCAGCAACCCTTAGTTTGTTTCGTGAGTTTAGGAGTCTCTTATGGTTTGTCTCCTTCCCCATCCCATCTTGTTTCATTTCTCTTAAGTAGGCTCAAAGTTCGGTGTGGAGACTAATACGGGGCTTGAACTCACGACCCTGAGATCAAGACCAGAGCTAAGATCTAAACCAACTGAGCCACTCAGGGGCCCCAGCAGTGTGTAAACTTTCTGATTGCGTATTCCATTAGTTAAAACAAAAAAATTGTGTTATCCAATCCAACATATAGATACCTATATATGCATGTGTTTTTTTCCATATCACATAAATATATCATAACACTAAAGCAAAAGAAACATATTAAAACATACAAAAATAGGAAATTCTTAAATGAAGAATCCATATAAATACAAATTCTAGTATTTTCTATCTAAACCCCAAAGGGATTATTATGCCCAATCCCTGGGACATACACTGCCACTTCTTGCAACTCAGAGCAAGATGTGTCTTCCTTAATTTGCCTCTGTTTCCTCTTTGGGCTCAGCTTTAGGACTTGCCCTAGGCAAAATGCTCGAAAACAAAACCACTCCTTCTTGCCACCCTCCTGCATCTACCTCTACTCTCCATTCCCTTCCCTACACCTCCATGCTACATGCCCCTTTTCCCCAGGATCCCAGGCACACAGGCAGCTTCATGTTTTCATACCCACTGTCCAAAGTTCCCACTTTGAGTTCTTGTCCAGGGCTGGCATCTCCTGCATTTATACATTCACGCATTTACACATTCATTCATTCATTCTTAGAACCAACAAACACTTACTGAGCCCCTATTCTAGGAAGGCACTATAGGAGCTCAAGAGAATTCAAAGATGAACCAGTCCTGGGCATATCCAGACAAAAAGGGAAGTTAATGCACACACATAAATCAATATGATATTAAGTTAAAAGTAATAAGTTCATTATGAGAGATATGAGAGAGATGATTTCCAGGTGGAAGGGTAAGGGAAATGTGCATAGATAAGGAGACTATGAGCCCAGGCAGATGGGACTCAGAACAGCCAGGAAGTGCATTTTGGACTCATGGGATAATGGGGAGGGAAGGCAAAGAGACAGGGGAACTTCCCCAGTGGAACAGAAGACATGCACAACAGGTGGGGATTTGGGCCTATGTTATATCAACTGTGCAGTCCAAGCAGGGACAACAGCATTCATAACAAAGTAAAAGAAGAAAAGAGTTGGTTGGAGTAGGCAGGCTAGGGAATACAGAACTTGATGGGGCTGAGCGGTGGGCATGGCTCAAAGCCTGAAAGGCTCACAGGCTAGTTAAGTCATTGAAAGTATCCAGAGCAGCCATAATCAGATTTACCTTCAAGAAAGATAGCTCTGGCTGCAGTGCACAGAATAGACTGAAGACAGGTAAGGGAGGGTACATCACTAAGGGAGGGTACACATCCCTCCAGGAATGAACACATCACTCCAGGGTGTCCCCTGAAACATCCCCATGGGGTAAAAGACTTTTGCTCTGCAAAACGCTCCCAGCCTATTTGCAGGTTCTCTGGAGCCAGGCTGCTATCAGGATTAATCACAGAACATAGGTTGCAAAAAGATGGCAGGAGAACTCATAGTCCAACCCCTGTACATTTTGTAGGCCAGCCCATCTCTTTATGGAGACTTCAGGAAAGGATTTCCTGCCTCTGTGCCCCTTATTGCCTGGGGTAAGCCTCCTCCTGGCAGGACAGATTCTTCTCTTGGTCAGTCAAAAGCTCAGGAATCAGATTTCCCATTCAGTTCCCAGGGTGCTCCAGCTTGAGCTGACACGCTGCCTCTTTAAATACATTATGAAGATTATCAGCAATGTATCAAGGTGTCTTTGCAGAATAGTATAAACTTCGGCTGCACTACTTATTGCTATAAACCACACTTCAGGTTTTTATTTATATGCGCATTAGTTCAATATGATTGGATCTGTAGGCAGCAGAGGGGATTGGGGTAATTTATATATATATCAATAAAGGTCTCCAGCCAGCCACTGGGTGCTCTAAGGGGAACAGTAGTTCCATTTAAAACATTAGGAACTGAAGAAATTGAAAATAACTCTCGATTTAGAGGCCAGGGATTAAGGCATTTTGCAGGGAAGGTCTCAGTCCAGCCAGGCTATGCTAAAAAAGCTGTTAAAATGTCATTTGGCTGATAGTTAAGCCATAGAATTTACCTTAACTTCTTCATTTCAATTGGACTGTGTGTGTGTGTGTGTGTGTGTGTGTGTGTGTGTGTGTGTGTGTAGCATTGCCTTCCCCCAGCCCCTAAGGAGGAGACAGCACAGTGTGGTAGGAAAGGTGGCTGAGGGAATGGGCAAGATGTCATATTTTTGCCTCCTAACCTGCATTTCACTTTCTATGGTAGAATCACCTCAGTGAGATCTATCACACCCAGGGAATAAGGTCTTCCAGGAACTGTCAGTCAAGGTTCACTGTGATCCCCAGCCAAGGGGACCTCCTTGTCCAAGCTGTGCAATCAGACCTTCCTCCCCAACATTCTGACTATTGATAAAGTGCCACAAGGACCAACACTCGTGGTAATTCACTTTTACAGGTAGTGGTATCCTGAAGGGACTCTGTTAATCCCTGCCATCTACTTCAGCGGAGCATTACTGACTCCTGCGTCTAGGCCTTTCTCTTCTATTTTATGAAGCATGAAATAGTTTTCAATGAGTTCTGCTTATATTAGCCAGAGTTTCTGTTGCTTGCAAATAAGGAGTCTATGTGAGCTGTCAGGAGCCCTGGATGTTAGGTGTGAACCCATCACTAGTTGTATGACTGTAGACAAATAACCTCCCTGCTCTGGATATCAGTTTCCTCACCTGTAAAATGAAAGCACTGGAAGAGGCCAACAATTCTTCTTTTTTTTTTTTTCCTTTAAGATTTTATTTATTTATTTATTTGACAGAGAGGAGAAAGATTACAAGTAGGCAGAGAGGCAGGCAGAGAGAGAGAGGGGGCAACAGGCTCCCCACTGAGCAGAGAGCCCATGTGGGGCTCAATCCCAGGACCCTGAGATCATGACCTGAGCCGAAGGCAGAGGCTTTAACCCACTGAGTCACCCAGGCGCCCTGACGCCAATGATTCTTGAACTTTAGAGAATGTGAATATTTTGTAGAAAGGTCAGGTTCTGATTCCTTCATTTTGGGGTGGGACCCTGGCATCTGCTTTGTAGCCAGCAATGATTCTGTACCGATCAAGGTTTAAGAGCACATTTTCAAATTGTGCTCTCCAGGATCCTTGGTTCTGGAGAAGATCCACAGAGATGGCCTCTGGTGCAAGAAAAGTTGACAAAGGTGGCCCTTTTGTTTCAACTAGGGCAACTCTCCTTTTATGTTCTATATGTTGAGGTTCTACATTAAATTTCCTCTGTAAAAAAGGATCTACCACTGACAAAAAAAATTTAAAAATCAGTGAAATATAATCACTGATAATCTCTGAGATACTTTACTGTCTGATCCCATGAAGCACCTTCGAAATGGCTTCCAAAGGGAAACAGGTGTCAAACCCTCTGGGGACCAGACCACTGTATTTTACTTGACCTTCAGTTTAGAGCATCAAAATCAAGACCTCAATACTGGAATTATCTTCCTAACAAACCCATGAACAGCTTATTTTCCCCACTGGTGGTGAGGCAGCCGCAGAGGCCCTGAGTGACTTGCCCCGTGTGACGCAATTAGATAACAGAGAGCCGGGTGACCTCTCAATCGTATGGCGGGGCTCCTCCTACAGTGCCTCTTCCTGCTGTGGAATTTGAAACACCATAAACTGGAGCCAGAGGAGATCCATAAACAGCCCAGTTCTTATTTTTTACTTTAGAGTCCCTATGTGGCTTCATTTATTTTCAAAAGAGCATGTGACATGTTCGTTGGCACCTTCTCTGCCATAAAATATCTGTTGACATTTGTGGTTTGGGGCTGGGTTGGATTAGTTGCTGTTTCGTTCCATTCACCTACTGCATGTCTTACTAGAAGAAACGCCCTTCTACCCTGAGCCCCCATTACAACTTCTACCCTCTACTCAGAACAACCCATGTGTGCCCTCTGTGGAATGGGAAGACTGAAAAAGAGCTACTCCATCTTTTATCAACTCTGCATGACCTTAGACAAGGCATGGAATCTCTGTCTCCGTTTCTTGGTCCATTTGAGGTTTTTATAAGGATAATGATTTAAAAAAAGAAAGAAGAAAGAAGATGAAAGGGAAGAGAAGGGAAGGGAAGGGAAGGGAAGGGAAGGGAAGGGAAGGGAAGGGAAGGGAAGGGAAGGGAAGGGAAGGGAAGGAAAGGAAAGGAAAGGAAAGGAAAGGAAAGGAAAGGAAAGGAAAGGAAAGGAAAGGAAGAAGAAAGAGAAAGGAGGTTAGTGACAGTGACTAACATTTATCTACCACCACTTACTATGAACTAGAACACCTGAATTGTTTCGATTAGTCCTCTCACAAGCCTATAATGTGGGTATAACAATCACTACCCCATTTGACAGAAGGAAAAATGAAGGAGTGAAAAAGTTCAGTAACTTCCCCAGGGTTACATAGCCAGTAAGCGGTAGAGTAGACTTCAGTTTCACGAAATCTGATACTACAGATGTGTGTTTCATTGTAATACTACCTTTCATGGTGCTTCTCCACACCTGGTTGAAAACTTTGGAGGAGGGTCAGGCTCCCAGAGTATGTTGGGAGAATCAGCTGGAGGGTGATTTAGGGTAAAATTTAATACAAAATAAAAACATGATACAATGGAAAAAACACCAACCTAGCCCTCACTAGCAGTGGGATCTTGTGTTAGTTGTCCTCCCTGAGGCTTAGTCTTCTCATTGGCAATATTGGGAGTTTTCCTACCTTGTAAAGATAGTGTAAAAATAGAGATGTGTGCACAACCACCTACAAGTATTCAGTAAATCTAAGTGCTATAATGTGTGTGCCAGTAGTCCAAAAAGCTGGTTGAAAGCAAGACATTATTCATATAAAGTATTAATATATATTAGAGTAGCATAGAATCCCTTCCCAAATTATAAAGCCAACCTAGAGTTTTCTTCCCTAAGTTAACCTCACAGAGAGCTTCAGTCAAAAGTCCATAGAATTAAAACAAACAAACTTGTCTCCATCTTCCACCCACCCTATTTACCTAGGCCAAGAACCTTGAAATTCCTACAATAGGAATATCAGGGCATTACATATGAAGGGCAATTTAAGTACTATCCCATATGGAAAGTAATCTCTTACACTTACCATTTAGATAGAATTTCTATTTATGTTTACATAAATCCTTTAGATATATTTCTGTACCTATACACAAACACTCACAAATATTTACTTTAATGAGATGACACTACAATGCTAAAATTGAAATCTACCCTTAAAAATATGCTATAGACATCATTCTCTGCCAACAAATGCAGATACATATCATCATTCTAATACCATTCTTATATTCTACTGTACAGATTTACGATGATTAACCAATTGGAAGTTTAAATAGCTTCCAATTTTTGCTATTATAAATAGAACTACAACAAACATCCCTGTACATATGTACATCTTTGTATTTATCCTTTAAAGTCTTAGGATAAATTCCTGGATATAGAATTACAGTGTCATGGGCGCCTGGGTGGCTCAGTCAGTTCAGTGCCTACCTTTGGCTCAGGTCATAACTCTGGAGTCCTGGGAGAGTCCTGTGTCCCCTGCTTCTCCCTCTGCTCTTCTATCCCATGTGCTCACTCACTCTCTCTTTTTTTTCTCTCTCTAACAAAAATAAACAAATAAAATCTTAAAAAAGAAGAAGAAGAACCGCAGTGTCATATATACGCCCATTTAAAACTTTGCTGTGAGAGCTTCCAGGTTAGTGAACACATCCACATGCCAGGAGGGGGGTTCACCCCAGTTCCATGGGGACAAAACATGTCCTCTAGGGACTATTGAAGACCTCACCCTATGTACTTCTTCATTGAGCTGTTCATCCGTATACTTTATAAAATCCTTCATAATAAGCTGGTAAACAGGGGGCTAAGAAAATTCAATACTGTGAATAAAATTTACCACTGGTGGCAGGGTTAGTATTGAAAACAAGTCTGTTGGACACCAAAGCAAATGTCCTTTCTGCTCTTGCTGGGCCTCCCCATGGCTTGTTGGTCTGAGAGTCAGGTCCTGGCATGTGGCATGTTAAGTAGAAAATTGCAGAATAAGAAGACTGGCCACTGTGAATAAGCTAAAGATTCTAAGTGGTTATTAACTGACCTGATTGGAGCAACATTGTTCACAGTGATGAAGACAGTTGACTGAATATACCAAACAAAAGTCCCTAAGAAAACTAAGTACAGGTTTGGACAGAAAAACATAGCTGTGGGGCGCTGGGAGCTCCACAAAGCCTTAGAGGATAAATATTAGACCTGTGGAGAAGGGATGAGAAATTTAGGCTTTCTTAGCATGACAGGACTGGGTGGTAATTCAATAATGACTCTAAGATATATAAAGATTTATTCTGTGGGACTAGAGTCTGAATCCATGATGTGTACATGGTTTGATCTGTTCCTTTACACACAATTCTCAACATTTGCTCTTGAGAAGGTTTAAATATAGTGCTTTTGCATATAAAAAATACTATATATTTCTAAACTATATTTCTTCAGAAAAGTAGTTCCACCTTAGCTTCCTACTAACTGTTATGAGTAGAGGGATTTATTATAATTAGCTTGTGAACCATATGAAATTGTCATATTTGTAAGTTGAAAGTGGTTGAATATTGATAAATTCACATAGTTCCACTTAAGAATGCATTCCTTTTTAAAAGATTTTATTTATTTATTTGACAGAGAGAGAAAGAGCACAAGCGGGGGACAGGAGGAGGGGGAATAGCAGAGGGAGTAGGAAAAGCAGGCTCCCCACTGAGGTAGGATCCCAATGTGGGATACGATCTCAGGACCCTGGGATCATGACCGGAGCCAAAGGCCGATACTTAACCGACTGACCACCCAGGCGCCTTAATAATTCATTCCTAATGGAAACCAAACATTGCCTTTTCATTGTAAACACTATGTCAGCCAGTAAGAAAAGGGCAAGTAACATATTTGCATTGTGTACCTTTTTAGGTGGGGTGGGAAAAGGAAATAAATAGATGAAGATTGTTTTCACTGCCCCTCTGACAATGAGCAATTATTTGAAGAACTCCTACTTTCTAATCTGGAAACCATCTTGAGTAAGGTGATTGATTCTTAATCAATCATTGATTCTGAGTCACTTGATGGCAAAGAGTGAGTTGTTACTCTATATCCCCCCCTTTTTTGGGGGGTCAAAGGATAGGTTTAATAAAACTGAAAAGAAATTGGTGCACATTGTCACAAGCCCTTGAGACCATCACCCTAAACACAGACTAAATTTGGAGGAACGTCACAGCCGAAGAGCCTTATGGCAACCCAGGCATTCCTGGACTGTGTTCCAAAGAGAGCCAGTCCTGCAAATGCTCTGAGAAGAAAAGTCTCAATGGGGTCATACATGTTAGGATAATAGGACATCCTCTTTATTTTATTTTTAAGATTTTTATTTATTTATTTGACAGAGAGAGAGCAGCAAGCAGAGGAAGAAGGAGAAGCAGGCTTCCCATTGAGCAGGGAGCCCAATGTGGGGCTGGGATCATGACCCAAGCCAAAGGCAGAGGTTTAACTGACTGAGCCAATCAGGCGCCCCAGGACATCCCCTTTAATTTAAAGTTTTTGATTTATTAAAATTAAATTAAGTTAAAAGGTTAATCCTGTCAAGTCACAGTGCACTGAAACCTTCAAGGCCTTGAGAAGCCCTGCAGTAAAGAAACCAGCTCCTTTTATTGAACCCTGTGTTTTTCACACTTGTTTGACCACAAATCCCTTTGATCCCATGATATTTGTTACTACCCAGTGCAACAGACTTTCAAAAGCGTCCCAAACTTCCTTTTTTTTAGAGAAGAACTTGAATTATGAAGATTACACAGTAAGTCAATGGCAAAACCATGATCAGATGTATTATCTCAAGCCATTCAACAGGTATTTATTGAGTGCCTGCTATATATGTACCAAAATCTGTGTCAGGCACTGGCAAATATAGTGAACAAGACCTAATCCTTGATCTCAAAAAGGTTATGATCTAGTGGGAGGAAAAGACAAATCAACAGGCAATTTCAGCTAACTGTAACTTATAGTAATCTAGAACATGTGGCTATTGAACACTTAAAATGTGGCTTCTGAAACCGAGGAACTGAATTTCTTAATTTAATTTCATTTAAATAAATTTAAATTTAAAAACTAAAGCAGTGTGAAATATTTTTCTATTAAATGCAGCTTTGTTATTTTGGCAGGACTATATTTCACTTTAACCATTAAAAATTTAGTATCTAAATTGAGTTGAGCTCTAAGTATAAAATACATACCAGATTTCAAAGATTTAGTTAGAAAAATGTAAAATATCTCATTAATAACTTTTGTATTGATTACATATTGAAATGTTAATGTTGTAGATATATTGGGTTAAATAAAATAGATTATTAAAATTAATTTCATCTTACTTAATAATTGTTTAATAATAATAATTAATAATATTTAATAATTTTAATGTGGCTACCATGAAAATCTTAACCTACATATGCAGCTTATTATATTCTTTATGGATAGAGTTGATCTAAGACTTAGTGCTCAGGGATCATGCAGGAAGATGCTTAACCAAGATCTAGGGAAAGCTTCCCAAGAGATGATTGTTAAAGTGAGACCCAAAGAAAGAAAACAAATGAGCCAGAAAAGAAGAAGGAAGAGTGTTCTAACAGAGGGAATGGCTGTGCAAAGGCCCAGGGGCCAAACAGAGCAGAGCGGCTGGTTTCAGATCAGTAGCATTTTTAGTGCACTGCACCTTCTCTGCTCCAGGCCAACAAATGTTCCCCCACAGATCACTACCTCTGAAACCACTAGAAGCTCTTTATTTGGAGTGGAATATCTCCGAAACCACACGTAGATATTAGGTGCTTGAGAAAGAGTAATATATCCACATTTCATGTAGATTAAAGCTAAATGTAGACTCCACTCTTGCACAGGCCACTAATTCATTCAAGCTGTGCAACGCTTTCAAACGTGCTCAAAGGAATCTTCTTTATAGGAAATAACTCCCACCAAAGCAAACATCATATTATTCCCAATAAGCATAATTGTATTTGGTTGTTGTGAGGGCAGAGACGAAGCTCAGCAGCAAAGGATGGGCGCAGAGGGAGACACGAGGAAACCACCTACTGTGATGACGAGGGCTCAGGCTCTGCCAGCTCCATCACTTACCAGCCATGTGACATCAGACAATCTCATAATCACTCTGGGCCTCAGTTTCTCATTTGTAAATGAGGAAAGGAGGAGCATCTACCACCGTTGTCGGGAGCTGACTGGTGTACTACAGGGTGTTGAGCAGCTTCCCTGGCCTCTGCCCACCAGCTGCCAGTAGCACCCCTCACCCCTGCTGTGACAACCACAAATGTCTCCAGACATGGCCAAATGTCCTCTGGGGGACAAATCACTGCTTACTGAGAACCACTGATCTACTGAATGAGTTGTTGTAAGGATTAAGTGGGATCCTGCAGGAGAAGCAGTGGTACAGTGCTGAAACTTGGCAAATGCTCAGTAAAGGTCTGGTAAATAAACACAGAAAGGGAGGGAAAGCTCCTACCGGGATGACAGTGGTGCTTAGCAGATCTGCCATTTTGTGAATTTAACCAGCCATCACGTTAGCCCGAGAACTTTCATCTATTCCCTCTCCTCCCGCCTCAGGAAGCCAGGCCCTGAGTCTCCCGGGTAATGTGGGCAGAAAGGCCCTGCGAATGGGACATGACTGCCTCGATGGATTTAATGGTGCTTTTTAAAGGTGGATAATTATAGGGCCTCTTCTAAGCAAGTGCACCGGTGGCAGGAGGCTGCAGGCTCTGGAGCACCGTGGGCCCGCATAGCTCAGCTTCGTCGAGCTCATGGTAATGTTATTAAATGTGCTCTCTCCTTTTATTAGGCATCTTAATAACCTCTAAGTTGCACCCAGGAGAGTTGGTGCAGAAAAGGAATTCTGGCCAACCTAATTTGTATTTGAAAATACCCCATAGGCCAACGGAACAAGATTCAGATGAATTTCACAGGCAGCTGAGGGCTACACAAGGCGAGTGTTTCCAAATTGTACTCGATTACTGAATGCAAAATGCATGCCTCCCTGCCTTCCCCACCCCCGTTCTTTGCCCTCCTTCTCTGGTAATGCCGTTGTACCCCCACACATGAATATACAACCCACACGTCAGCCACTGGCTAACTAAGAGGCTTACTGTGGGTCCTCCCTTGTCTACAGGGAAATAATGATAGGAACTCATACTTATTGACCATTTATTACCCTGAGCCAAACCCCAGTGCATTCCTTAGAATAACCCAAAAGGTAAGTGTAATCACTATCCCATTTTATAGTTGAAGAAACTGCCATTTGAAAAGGTTAGTATCTAGCCAGAAAGAATTACACAGCAAGATAATTACAGAGCATGGATATAAACCCAATTCCATCTAACTCCCAAACTGGCGCTCTTCACCACCCATTAGCATTATTCAATAGTTGAGTGGTGACAAGGAGTCAGTCTAATTATTAGTTCACCATGTTTGGGTGACCGTACGTTCCAGAACTATATGGAGTGTTGGGAAAAGACACTGCCCCTATCCTCAGAGATTTCACAATGGTAATTATACACAAAGGAAAGAACATTTTAAAGGAATCGGGAGATAGGAATCACAACTCATATTCATTTAACAAAGGTTTCATGAGAAGTTACTATATGCCAGGCAGTATGTTCTAGCTACTGGGAATATTGTCACCGTTACAAATAAAGGGGACAGATTTGAGAAACATTCTTGGTATAGAATGACTGAAAGGGAAAGCAAAAGAAACTTAGATTTATTTCCCTTGTGCAAGAGACTGTGAGAATGAGCTAGGCATTAGGGAAGGTTGGAATTTGGAGAAGTGGTGAGTGTCTTCAGGTTTGTTATGTCAGAATCATTGTAAGACATTGTAATAGTATCCTGTTACTGCTATAACATATTACCATAAACCTAGTGGCTTTCAACAATACCATTTAATTTCTTCCAGTTATGGGGATCAGAGCTCCAAAGCAGTCTTATGAAATAAAAATCAAGGTATTTGCAGAGCTGGTTCTTCCTGGAGGCTCCAGGGAAATATCTGTTCCTTGCCTCTTTTATTGGGGCTACCAGCATTTCTTGGATCCTGGTCACATCACTCCATTCTTTGTTTCCATCATCACATAGTTCCTCTCTGTCCTCCTACATCCCTTTTGTAACCAGACTTATAATTACAACAGGCCCACTAAGATAATCCTGGATAATTTCCCCATTTCAAAATCCTTGACTTTTTGTCATCTAAGTTAATGTTCACAGGTTCCCAGGACTGGGACATGGACGTATTTGGGGGAGCCATTATTGGGCCTATCATAGATATTTAGGAAGAGATGTTCTATACACAGTCAAAAAGGTAAATCTAGAACTTGGGGGAAATGATATTCATTCATCCATTCAACCATTAAGTAAACATTTACTAAGCAGTTAATATGTGCTAAGATGATAACTGCACCAAAATAGTGGATTTGGAACTCATCCTCATAGTTCATAGGTGATGGGGGCTTATGCAAAGAAAGTGTAGAGAGTGAAAAGCAGAGAACTGAAGACAACATTTTGGGGGAAATTTACACATTTCTGGAACAGTAAGAAAAGGAAAACCAATGTGAATGTGTCTAGATTAAGACTTATTACCCAGCACCCTTTGTACATACTTGTTTGTATTGAATGGGTGGCCATCGGTGATTATACATATATATGGAATGTGATTTTGAAATACACTGTCTAGTGGCAGGGAGGTGGGGCAGATAAAGGAGGAGAATTCAGGTACATTTCTTCTTGAGCCACAGCATCTTTGGAAGGTCTATTCTCCAGCCTCTGATCAACACTAGTCACTGTGGTTGTGGCCTATTCTTTTCTTCTCCTTTTCTCAGCCAAGTGCAGCCATTAAGCACTTCACATCCAATCACTACAGCCTGAGCTCTTGGCTGCCCCGGTAATGGTGGCAGCAAGAATTTAATCCAAGGCAGCCTCAGGTGCAGAAAGATGATACTAAATATTTCATTCCTGGGATGATGGGAACTGGAAGCCCCTGGAGAGGATCTGGCTGAATCTTTTAAGTGAGCCCTTCCAGGAATCCATTGGGTAACTGTGCTATTGGCAGTAATGATTGCCACTCGGGCCTTCGCTTCCCAGTGGGAGGGGAAGCAGCATTAATGTGCAACAGTGTTAAAAGGCCAGCTCCAACTCTGGTTCAAGGAAATTAATTTTTTTTTTAATTCTGCTTTCAGAGGTTTCCTGTCACCTCTCTGGATCCAAAACACATTTGTCACCCATTTTTCCCTTTTTTGTTTTTCATAAAGAGCCAAATGAAAGGAGAATAAAAAGATCTAACAAAGAGAAATCATTTAAGGTACATTTCTTCTCTTCAGGAAATTACCTGCTTTGGCTTATATCTTTAACTTCTCTCAATCTTTAATAGCAAGCACTAGAAGACAGTAAGTGTTAGAATGGACGAGAGAAAAACAGATGCATTATCTTGGTGAAAAATTGCATAGATTATGTGGGTAAGTAAATACTACTTGTTAAGCACTAAAGTATTAAAATGAAAAAAAGAGACTATTTTTCCTTAAAAAATTAAGTGTTTTGAGAAACTGGATTAGAATTTTTTTTCGTTACTCTTCACAAAATTGAAAACAGATGGTACGTGCTATAAACTTAAAAGTAAAAAAGAAAGAAAGAAAGAAAGAAAGAAAGAAAGAAAGAAAGAAAGAAAGAAAGAGGTCAGTTTCAGTGTAATATGAAGGTGAGATGACCTGAAATACGACCCTTTTGCCCTCGAGACCTGAATTCGGATCTGATTTGTGATTTTGATCAGAACTGCATACACTGAAGGGGTAGGGTGCAAATTAGAAGTTAAAGAACTATTGAGCAGGAAACTGGGCTCCTATGGGCACTTGGAAGTAACCATTTCACAACTCCTCCCTAACCCTGCCCATTCTGCAGGAAACTCCACTATCCAACCCAGTGTCTTCTGCCTCCTGTGAGCTCCTTCCTTGCTCTCTGGACCATTCCCTGTGTCATACAGCTTGCTTCCCTCAAAGAAATATGAGCTCCTTGAGGGACAGCTGGATGGAAGCTATCAGGAGCTCACATGGTTTATTTACCTGCTCCCAAACTATTGTTTGCTTCATAGATTAGCCTGAGGTTGGCTTTACATGTAGATGGAGTAAAATTTTATGTACCTTTGTATCCTCTGTTTCCCATGGAGGGATGAGTCAACTAAAGGAAGTATGAAAAGAGACTTTAGATGGTAGTACATTTTCTCTCAAGAGAAAATATTACTAAATAGTTAACATTACTACATATTAAATAGAAAGCATTCTCTATGAGTACCAATATTATTTTAATGTGTCCTAGAAATACAGACATCAGGAATTCTTCAAGGGCACCTGAATGGCTCAGTCATTTAAGCCACTGACTCTTGATTTCAGCTCCGGTCATGATCTCAGTGTCCTGGGATAGAACCCAGCGTCTGGCTCCCCGCTGAGTGGGGAGTCTGCTTGTCCCTCTGCCTCTGCCTCTGCCTCTGCCTCAGCCCCTCCCCCTCTCACACACACTCGTGCTCTCTCTTTCCCTCAAATAAATAAATAAAATATTTTTTTAAAAAAATCCCTGAAAATATCATTACAATGGAATATAAATATGTATAATAGCTTTCAAAAATGAATTTCTATAGAAAAATGTTAAGTTAAAGTTCACATGGAATTTAGATATGGCAAAAATCATGAAGATGATGTACGAAGACTGAAGTGTTGGAAAACACTGCCCTAGGCCATTGAGCACAATATTTTTTATATCATCCAACAGATATTTGTCAACTGAATGTATCTCAAATGCTATTGCTTGCTTATCATCATAGTAGCTTTTTCTTATATATCCTGAGAAAATATCAAGAGGAGAATCATTTGACAGAATAAATAAATAGAAGCTTTCATAAGCACTGATCGTCATGGCAATGAGCTCTGGAATAAGAGCAGACCTCTGGTCAAGTTCTGGCACTGTTATTTTCCAGCAGAACTTCTAAATGTAAATAATTATGTGTTCAGTGCCTCAGTGTTCCCATTTGCCAAATGAAATTGTTATGAGGAGGAAATTAAATAATGTTTTCAAAGTGCTAGCATAATGCCTGGCACATAGAAAGAGCCCAATATATGGTAACTGTTATTATTAACAATAATAGCGTCCGCAATAACAATACTACTTGGCATTTGTATGGAAATCCATGTCTTTTAAGTGGCTTTCATCCAAGCATTAGCATTTATCCAACCCATCTACTAGGTGCCAAGTACTGTGCAAGACTCAGGGATTCAACTGTGGAACAAGAAAAGCATGACTGCAGGGTAGACAGGGTAAAGAAACAGAGTATAAAAGAAACAGGTGGCCTATTTTCAAGTCCAAGGTTTTTTTTTTTTAAGATTTTATTTATTTATTTGACAGAGAGAGAGAGATTACAAGTAGGCAGAGAGAGGGGGGAAGCAGGCTCCCTGCCAAGCAGAGAGCCTGATGCAGGGCTCGATCCTAGGACCCTGAGATCATGACCTGACCCGAAGGCAGAGGTTTTAACCCACGGAGCCACCCAGGCACCCCTCAAGTTCAAGTTTTGCTACTTCTACTTGGGCTAGTGACTTATCTTTATGTGACTCCATTTCCTCATCTATAAAACAGTAATAATAACAACAATAATAATAATAATAGTAATAATAACCTTGTAGGGTTGCTGTGATGATTAAATCCATGTATGTAAAGTATCAACACTATCAGAAAGGTATCTCTACAAGGTACCTGGAGTTTATTTTGGCTTTTACTGTTATACTTCTTGGCCTCATAAGCCTACCATATTCTTCAAATGGCAGCTGCTTTCCAAACTCTGTCTTTGCCACAGATTATGCCCAGCCACTAATTCAGAGACAAAGGTACAGCCATTTAAGGATGTTTGAGGTTTCTCTGCTGAGAACATTTTATCACTGAATCCAATCAATTACTTCATATAGATTCAGATCAAGCCAGTCTTATAATTAGAGTAGAAGGTCACCTACATTGTGTATTCTCCCACCCACTAGGACAATTTCCACCCTTGTCCTCTACACCTAGAGACTAGAGCACACAAACAGACACATACACCTGTCCATTGTGTGGAAGTTGTACTGTTAATGGAAATATCCAACAAGGCAATTGCACGCTTCACACTTGAACCTGAGGCCAATTTGGAGCAAGCACTGACCTAAAGCCTTCCATAGGAATGACTGATTATCTGAAGGCAGCTGTACTATCTGTGTAAGGAGGGATATAAAAAGCCTGATTTTTTTTAAATCTGACTTTTTTTTTTCACCCTGATAGAAAATCCAGACAGGTACCTGAATGGCCAGATTCAACATGTAGATAATGTAGCTGCATGAACCCAGCCTCAGATAGCGTCAGAACAACCATTCTTTTGACAAGTGAAAACAGCCAAGTCAGGACATTTCCAACCAGAGACTGTGGCTTCTCCCCCTGATGAAAATAACTGCTTCAATCTAAGCTGTGCCAACGCAGCTTCAGACATAAAGGTGATGAAGGGCTGTTTTCAAAGCCCAAAGTCTTGCCTCAGGACCATTTAGAAAACACTGCTGGCTAGGGAGCCATCATACACATAAGTCAATGAAATATTACCCCTAATTGAGTGGGCCATTTGAGAATGCAACCAAGAGCATGTCCAAGGAGTCAGCACTCCCCTTTACAACTCCCCAAGCCCCTCCTGGGTTAGTATCCATTTAAAGAGAGAGGAAAAAGAGACCACTTTCATCACTTAAGTGTAAATGAATCAAAGTATGATACGGATAGGGGAGCAATCAGGTTCCCCTGATGACTGATCTATTAAAGGGAATGAAGGGTGATTCATTCCGGATGTGGTACTCCTGAAACACACTGCTGGGTCATTGATTCTAGACTCCCCAAACTTCCACAAATACAGAGGGGATATTTAGGAGTTCAGTGGGCATGAAGGACATAGGAGAATCAGTGGCCTTAAAAAGAAAAGGCTTTGGATGCATAGATTTGGTCACCAAAGGCAATCCAACTTGGTCTCTAAGTCACTCTTGAAAATTCCATTAAGAATTCTCCTGGAGAAACTAATACCAAAGCCAGTTTTGAAAAGTCAGATATCTCCCAGTACTAAAGAGGCACATTCAAGAGTCAACAGTAGCAAACTGATCCATTTCCTTTGGTCCAAACAGTGTTTTGTTGTTTTCATTTATTTTTCTGTCAATATATAAAAATCAGGATATTTGACTGGGATTTTACATCTCTTGAAGATCATCTGACCCTCCATTTTCCTATGGTGAGAATCAGCACAAGCTGAGTAGCAGCTACATCTTCATACAATCCCCATGGTCTCAATCTGGCCTCGGTGATTAACTGTTGGGCTCTGTAAGCAATGACTTTGCCACTGCTATCATGAAGTGCCTGTGTAGACACAAACCAATTCTATGATCCTGGTACTGACAAAGAATCCATGTTAGGGACTAAATATGGGCAAAGTCAGAACCGTCTCCAATTGGCTTGACATGAAACTCCAGGCCAACAGATGCCTCGTGCCGAGTAGAGACAAACTGGCTGATTTAGATCCTTTCTCATAAGAGGTATGACGTATCTGTGAGGCAGCTTGAGCTAGTTCTCAGTATGCAATAAGGTCTGCCGTATATCCCAGTTTTGAAGATACCAGAATCCAGAATGTTGTGTCCACTAAGGGCAACTAAAATTTGCAATAATTCCCATTTCTGGAGATATGCTAAGCTTGTCTGTTTTTAGAAGTTTTAGAGACAAAAATATGTGCGTTCTGCTTATCTCAAAGCTCTAATCTCTCTACCCTTGCATCAGCCTGGGGGTGATACTGCTTCAAGAGGAAGTATAGCAGAGTGGGGATGAGCAGGGCCTCTAAAATTCAAATGCCTGGGTTTGAGTCCCGACTCTAGCCCTTGCTACATGATTTCAGGCAAGACTCTTTATCTCCCTGATCCACTGTCTTCTCTTGTAAAAAAAAAAAAAAAAAAAAAAAAAGGAGAGAGATTAAAAATAGTACCCACATCCTGGGGACCTGAGTGGCTCAGCTGAGTAAGTGTCTGACTTCGGCTCAGGTCGTGATCCCAGGGCCCTAGGATTGAGATCTGCATGGAGCTCCTGGCTCAGCAGGGAGTGTGTTTCTCCCTCTCCCTCACTCTCTCTTGGTCTCACTCTGTCTCAAATAAATAAAATCTTTAAAAAATAATAAAAATAAAAAATGAGAATAGTACCCACATCCAAAAAAAAGAAAATAATAGTACCCACATCATAGGACTGTTGCAATAATTAAATAAAGCAACACATGTTGGGGTGCCTGGGTGGCACAGTTGGTTAAGCACCTGACACTCATTTTCAGCTCAGGTTGTGATCTCAGGGTCATGAGATTGAGCCCTGCATTGGACTCCAGACTCTGCGTGGAATCTACTTAAGGCTCTCTTTCCCTTTCCGTCTGCCACCCACCTCACTTCAACCCCCACTCTCTCTCATTCTCAAATAAATAAATAAATCTTTTTTAAAAAGAAAAAAGGAAAGCATGTAAAACACTTCATGCAGCACTTGCCTAGATAACGTGTATTCCATAAATATTAGGTTAAAAAAAGTGAAATCTACAAAGTGAAACTTTTCACCTATAACTTGTTTAAACTTTTCACTTTAGCCTTCTTGTTGCTCCCATGGACTACCCAAATATAAATTGTACAGCCCCATATTTTATACTTTTGTTCCCAAAACTCCTCTCTTTTTGAATACTCTCTTTTTTCTCTGTATTTAATATACTTTAATCCATATAATTAGGCTTAATCCAAGTACCACTTTTCTGACAAAACCTTCCCTGCTGACCCTAACTACAGCATGAATTCCCACTCTTCTGTAATCCAACCTGTGAACTAGTAGATATTTCAAAACTGCCCAGAGCATTACAATGAAAATGATATTGTTACACACCAACGCAGGAACTTGAATGTAGCAAAAAGACTGAATGACGTACAGTTTTTCATCTTGCAGTCATGGTCATGTGGATCTATTTGATACAGTGAATGTTTCACAGTCACCCAAAGGTTTAGCAGCATTTCACCTCAAAATTCTCTGCAGTAAATTCTTTATATTAACAGTTAATGTCTGCTTCCTAGTCATTGTAGCTACTGTTCTTGATATAAGACTAAATATTAAAATGCGAAGTATTTATCACTGATGGGGGATAAAAACTTTGAAAGTAGAGCCAATGGGACTTGTTGCTGGATTTGAAGAGAGGGGATGTGAGGAAAGGAGCCACCAAGAATGACTCCTAGATTTAGAGATTAAACAAGTGAGTGAATGGCAGTGCTCTCTCCTGAGACAGGAGACACAGAGGAAAATCTGAGAATTTTCTTGACAATAGTCAAGATATGGAAGCAATGTAAATGCCCATCAACAGAATGTATAAAGAATATGTGATGCACCTGCGTGCACACACACACACACACACACACACACACACAGGAATATTAACAGCCATAAAAAAGAATGAGATTATGCCATTTCTAACAACATGGATGAGCCTAACAGGTATTATGCTAAGTGAAATACGTAGGATAGAGAAAGAAAAATGCCATATGATTTCATTTATATGTGGAATCTAAAAAACAAAACAAATAAACAAACAACAACAACAAACCAGGCTCTTAAATACAGAGAACAAAGAAGTGGTTGCCAGAGGGAAAGTGGGGGGTGGGGAAATGGGCAAATGTTTAATGGGGATTAAGAAGTACAAACTTCCAGTTGTAAAATAAATAAGACATGGAGATGAAAAATACAGCATAGAGAATACAATCAATAACTATAGAAAAAAACTAAAGGTCAAAAACATAAGTTTTAAGCTGCAGTTCTGACTTAGCCAGTTATTATCTGCATGACCTTGGTCAAGTTACTTGCCTTCTCTGAACCTCAGTTTCTTCATTCATAAAATGGGATAATAATAGCACCTGCCTTGTAGGGTTTTATGAGGATGAACTAAGCTGATGTACATAAAATCATAATGTCAGATATACAGTAAGGACTTAAAATAAATGATAGCTATTAGTATGATTTGTTGTCTTTTATCTCTGGTAGTTCAGGCATGAATCAAGAGGCCAAAGAATCTTAACAACTGAGAATGACTGCAAGAGAAATTCCAAGCAGAGAAAAGATCATGATCAAAGTCATCAAGGAAGGGACCACAGATCATATTTGAGGAAGAGTATAACACAAAGTTAATAACAAAACATCATTTTGGGGTTCAGATTACAGAGAGTCAAAAGGAAATTCAAATTCACACATTTATGGAGCTTTTTTTTTTTTAATGCTAGTCTATTACATCTGAGGACTCTGTGATTCATAAAGCACAGCCATGAGCATTCGATTCCCCAACCCTGCAAGATAAGCCAAGCAGTTACTGGCAATTACTGGTTATTATTATGCCCATTTTAGAGATAAACAAATGAGGCTAAGAGAGATTAGGGCCATGAAATCTAATATGTTCCAGGGCCAGGACTAAAGCTCGGGTCTTCAGTATTTTCCATTTAGGTGTCTGATTACTTGGGAAAACCTAAATACAGCTTCTGTAGCATTTGATGATTTTATGATGTGCTTTGGGATTTATGGATGTTATTTTGTTGGTACCTCTCCACCTCATAATCCACAATAGCAGTGTCTGCCTTTTGTCTATGAAACATATAAAAGTACCCGGAGGTTGTTAAGTGGTGGGTGCATCCAATAAATACATAAATCATAAAAATACAAAGAGCATATGATGGCTGGTTTCCTTTCTGACAAATCTGTTTCCTTCCTGACAAGAGATGCTGCCCTGTGGTTCTTCATGTGGGGAAATAAATGTCATAAGTTATCAGCCATTTAGTATTATGCCATGTATGCACCTAGAATCCTGTGGGGATTTAAATTTCAAATTGAGGCATATCATTTATGAGGGCTGGTCTAGCCCTGTATATAGGCAAAATCAGTGGCTCATTTTAAGAGATTATTTGAGAGCCCTCAGAAGTGTCTCTTCTGTCCCCAAAATTATTTCTCTGTTTTGCCACAGTGTCTAGAATTTCCACCTTTATATAGTTCTTTGATTTACGTTATTAAGGGTTCTTCCTTCATTATTCAAGAAGTATCCATTGAGCTATGACATATTACCTATGACACTGTCCTCAGAGTTGAAGATTCAGCTATAAGCAAAATAGATAAAGACCTTAGCATCACAGAACCTTCATTCCATTGAGGGATATAAGAGTAGATCGATGGCATGGTTGAGAAACAGAAAATAAACAAAAATAACATAATACTGTTAAAATACTTTCATTCAACCAATATCAATGAGAGCCTATTATGGGCAAAATCAGCACAGGTCTTGAGAGAGTTTACTCAGGAAGTCATTTGGAATAATTAGTTTTCCAGATTATGCAGCTAATATCTTAAAACCCCCCCAAAATCTACATAGTACCAAGCTCTATATAGTTTCTTGTCTCTCTGACTCCCTTCGCTACCCTTGAAATCAGTTGGTTTAGTTCCATCTCTAGGACCAGTCCTCACCACATATGAACAGGAAGGATCTAAGCAATGCCAGTCACCAACTCTTTGGAATTCCTTCTCCCAAATTATCCTAACAGCTGAGTTTCCTTCATTTTCTCAAAAGACATTCCTGAGTATCTATTATGTATCCTAAATGTCAGAGAAAGGAAGATGCACGAAGTAGTCCCTGCTCTAAACAACTCACAACCTCTTGTAAGAAGAGGGACAAGTGAAAAAACAAATGAATTATAGCCCAGGTGCTGAAGCCCTATTACTACTTATAGACTTCCCTGCTATTTCTTCTAGATAAATTCACCATCTAGAATTCCCATACTGTAGAGCAGTATATAACAGAACTTTCTGCAATGATGTAAATATTCTATATGCATACTGTCCAATATGACAGCCCAACCATTTGACAACCTAACGTCAAGTTGAAATACAGCTAGTACAACTAAAGAACTGATTTTTTTTTGTCTTATTTATTTTAATTAACTTAGAATTTATGACTAGTAACCACATGTAGCTAGTGGCTACCATATTGGACAGCACAGATCTAGAATTAGGAATATTTCCAGGGGAGGCCAATCTTGATCTAAGAGATCTTAGAATCCAAAGTCGATGAGATTTTAGGGTTCTGATGTCAGACTCCAAAATGTTGCCATTATCCTGGATATTTATTTTGACTTTCTTAATTGGAGGGCTTTTTCTTTCTCCATGTGCTGATTCAGGACCCAGGTACCTTCCTCTTGCAGCTCCACAAGCATCCCCTAGAACCTTTGAGGCCTCTGTGTTTAGGCAGTACATGGAAAGAAAGAAAACAGAAATGTCACACTGACTTCTTAGAAAGCCGAAGAAAAGTCTCCTCCACATTCCATTGGATATATTGGGTGCCGGAAAATGTAGTCCCTGACTAAGCAACTGCTTTGCAGTGATAACTACATGCTATAGACAGAGGATAACAAATTTCTGGTGGACAGGTATCTATCTTTGCCACAACCAACACTGGCTTTCTATTGGGACCCTAAAGTTGACCTGAGGAAAGCACCTAATACATGGCCCCAAGTAAAAGCTGCTGTTCTGTCAGTGAAAATAGGAATAGCATTAATCAAAGTGTCACTGAACTCAATTCACCAAACAGGAAATCAGAGGGTAAATTCGTGGCAAACTCCTAAGGATGGAATGTCCTTCATAGCCAAGGAGAAAATGTCTCCTTGCCTGTGGATGAAAGAAATCTTCCCTGTTTGCACTATTTCCTTTTAACATTCATTAAATGGTCCTCTAACTGCCCTCATTTCTCAGTGCCTTTGCTAAAAGGCTGAGTTGTGACTCTTTCCCATCCCCTTTCCACCCTCCATGATTAGCTTCAAAGTGCGCCCAACCATTTGACAACCTAAGTCCAGTTTGAAGGGAGAATTTAGGAGGTGTGAAACAGGAGGTTCCTTTCATCTCTGTGGCCCTGAAATGCTATAGTTGTATGTGTCAGAACAGGAGGAAGAATTTGAATATTTGTGATTTATGGCTTTTATTTCTGTTTTGGCAGCTTCAGCTTCAAATTCAGGTTTCCTCGATAGTGAGACCCCACAGAATGCAGTGCTCTGTTGTCAGGATCATGAATTATGGTTGTATTGATGACACTGGAACAGTGTTATATGAATATCTTTCCACAAATAAATACAACGTAAGGCCCATATTTCTTGATGTTCATTAGAATGGCCTGAATCACTAAAGCAAGAACATTCCTATGCCAGATAATTCTTCCCTTGGAATTCCATTGTTCCTTTACTGCATGGACAATTAGATTATCGATGGATATGGTCACTGCTCCAATCATGTTAGCACTAAAAAATACGTATAAATTCACATCAAATCTACATTATGATCAATGATTCCATTGCCATTACTCCATAAACAACAAAATCTACCTCCTCAAGTTCTTGGGAGGTCTAAATGAAATACTGTATAAAAAATGTTTCATACTTTTCTAACATACAGCAAGTACTTAATAAATATTAGTTTTAATTATTATAATTTGGTTATAGTGAATATCCATTAACCTTTTGGATACTAACAATCCAGTTTTCTTTTGAGGACCATTTCTACACCAATATTAACCCACGTGGTTGGCAGTGTGGAAAGCTGCCACCATCACCAGTCTCCAAGAAATCTAAGCCTGAGCAAATAACCACACAGTGCCTAACCAGTTCAGGGATGAGTAGGGTCACTCAAGCCAGGCTATAAAGGCACTCCCTCGAGATTTGCTGGAACAAATGGTAAAAAAGTGGTCTCAGATTTTTTGTTATTCTTCCTAACTGGTACAACATAAGCTAGAATAGCCAGAGACACCCCTCGCCCCCAACCTCTGGAGAGGGTATAAATGCAGATAAAGTCAGCAGAAAGGAAAGAAGAGCTGAGACAGAGAAAAACAAGTCATGTTAATATTTAGAACCCTGGGCCTAAAAAATCCTCTACTCAAACTCCTTATACACCCTGCTCCCCCAAAGTTTCCCTTTTCCTATAGAGCTTATTCAAGTGGAATTCTGTCATTTGCAACATAAAGAGGTAAAAACAAGAGCAATTAGGAGAATGTGAGGATCACTGCACAACGTTTATCAGTGAGAGAATATAAATAATGATTAAATCATGAAATATAAGTTACTTTGAAGTTAACAAAGGACTTCATATGTTATCACCTATATTGGGTTATTAACACAAGCTGTTATAAGAGATAAACCCTAAAGCTTAGCACAACAAAGGTTTATTTCCCATTCACATCATAGTCCATGGGACTTAGGTGACCCTTCTCCACCTTGTTGACACAATTCTAGAACACGTGCTTCCCATGGCAGGGAAGGAGAGGGATGGAGAATCACACATGACAATATAAAGGCCAAGTCCTGGAAATTGTGTACATCACTTCTGCCCACGTTCTATTAGCCAGACTCAGTTACATGGCACCAACTTAGCTGCAAGAGAGGCTTGGAAATGTAATCTTCCTGCATGCTCACAAAAAGGAAAAAGTGTGATGAGTAAGATGTTATCTTTGCCACATCTACTTTTATTTATTGTATTTAGTCCCCTGTCAGACAGGCAGGAGCCCGAGAGTCTTGACCCAAGCTTGACTACTGGGTCCCAGGAGCCTATCTGGGGTACAGGGTCAGAAACAACTACAGAATGTGAAACTGAGGTGAGTATCATGAGAGGCAACATCTCCAGGTGCAATTAAAACTTGCTCACCAACCTAAAGAAATCAGGGAGGATGAGAAAAATCAAGTACAAGTTCATAAGATGGATCCAAAGAAAACAGATCCTGGTTAGAAGAGACAAAGTGGAGGTCAGGGGGCAGAGCCTGTAGGAATGTCTCAGCTATGAATTAAGAGCTATAGACTCTTTCTGTAGAGTGCTAATCACCTCTGCATAAGTGAAGGGACAAGGATACTCATAATATCCCTTTGACATAGACAAGGTAAATATAATTAACTGTATTTCAAAGGTAAGGCTCAGAGAGGTGAGATGACTTTCCCAAGGCCATGTGGCTAGTTAGAAAGAAAAATAAGATTGAACCTAAGCCTTCTGACATTTAATTCACGGTTCGTGAGTTAGGCTACTAAACCTACTCAGCCTTCTTCACTCTCTCTGCCCTCAGCAAATCCATGTACTTGTTGATAAGCAAGAAAGGAAACATCTAATCCAAGATATTGAAGTTTCTACTAAGCAGGAAATGCATTCAAAGTCTGCAACTGTGTTCCCTCTGTCTCTATCTCAAACTGTGAATCTTCACTGTCCCCAAGTCCTGGGGGCTAAGTTGGGTATTTTACTCCTGTGTCCTCACTGCCCTCATGCATCCCGTTTTTGGACATGTCACCATGTGCTGTGTATCCGCCATTTGAATGTGAATTCTATGAGGACAGAGACTATGCTGGTCTAAAATACACCGATGTCCCCAAGATGTAGCACAGGGCCTGGTACACAGTAGAGGCTCAATAAATATTTCTCAAATTAATTTATTAAATCAATTAATATTTATCAAGCAGATGAAGAAACATCACTTCTCATACTGTACTAGAATCTCCAGCTATACTAGAAGTATTCAACTCAATCCCTAGATTTTAATCTCCATGGAGGGCAGGCACTCTAACTACCAGAATCTCTGAGTATCATTCCCATTGCCCAGTCTCTAGCATATGTGAAATATATAATAGAGAAAAAAAAAGTTATAGCAATTTTTGTAGCAATTCTATTCCTAGATTTTATACCTGGAGTAAGCTTTTTGAAAATCAAGTCTATTCATTCTGCCTTACTTCTTTAAACTCTTTATTGGTTGCTCATTACTTACAGTGTCCAGAAAAAACTCCTTGAAATTAACTACAGAGCCCTGCCTGGAGCACTGAACAGGACAGCCCTCTATTTGGGATTCACAAACCCTTGAGATGCTGATGAAAGTTATGGCCCTCTCTCCCAGGGGAAAAAAAAAAGTCGTATGTTTATGAGGATATACTTCCACATGCTGTTTTACAAGGTTGATAGAGCCCCTGATGTCTAATCCTGGGCCCTCCCGGGACCCATAACCCTAGGTTGAAGGCATCTCAGTGGCTCACCTAATCTGTTCTCAGAGTGAGGAGGGAGGTCAGGTCTGCTAAGGACCTCTCTGCAGCTCCTCAAATACAAGGAAGCCTACCCCCACTTAAATGCTAGCTCTCTGTTAGTTAGCAATTCAGAGTGATTTCTCAGAGTAATCCCTCAGTCTCCCATGATACTTGTCTGACAACCCCTTAATCTTGGCAAGAGCTGCATTAAACCAACCTGTCATCATCGTCGCTGCACAGAGCAGCAGCTCTGAGAGACACACACGCTCACTTAGAAGCAAACCCTTCAACCCGTTAGAAGAAATTAGAATTTGGGGGGCCTATTGCTCCATAACGAGCACTCAAGAGCAGTCGGACAGGGCATGCCAAGAGGCACTGGGCCAAATTCAGGCTTAAGGTGAGCTGCCTCCATCCCAGGCTCCGTCAGGAGTTGTCAAAAGGAATGTTTAAACAATCACTACTCTCAAAACCCAAGTCCATGCCCCACTGGATTAAAACAAAGGAATGGAACCATGATATGAAAAGGTGTCAGGGGAAATTTGCTGAGAATGGAGTTTATTTTGACAAATTGAAAGAGCCCTATGGATACCTTGGTTCTAGAGAAACTGTTTCATCAGTTACTTTTGTGATCTGTGGAATTTTAGTCCTTTTTAAAAGAAAAAGTGGCACTATGTGCAGCTGACACCCCCAATATATTTTGGAAACTTAAAGAAAAACAACAACAAAAATACATGATTGGTCAAAGGCGTGTATTGTCAAATCCTTCTCCTGGATTAGCCCTTTTACAAAATCCATAGTTTATCAGGTAATTTTGATAATTGTTTTGACTACTGTTTTTTATTTTATTATGATTTTTTTAACCATCAGGATTTTTTCTTCAATTGAGGTATAGTTGACATACTGTATTATATTAGTTTCAGGTGTACAACATAGTGATTGGACATTTATATGCATTACAAAATGCTCACCACAATAAGTATAGCTACCAACTGTCACCATACAAAGTTATTACAATATTATTGATGATATTTCCTGTGTAATACTTTACATCCCCATGACTTTTTTATTTTATAACTGTAAGTTTGTACCTCTTAAATTCCCTTCAACTATTTTGCCCAAAAATGGTAAACTACCATTTTTTGATCCTTTATCATGCCTACACACTTCAAATCCTTTTTTCAAATATTTACTGAGAATCAATTGTGGTACATTGATTGCAAATTGGCTCCAACTCTTCACCTCTCCCACCTTCGTCCAGGTGACCTATCCTACAAATTGACTCTGAGCTTGGCCCGGTGATGCTTTGGCCGGTGGTATATTAGCAGATGTGAAACAACCAGAGGCTTGAAAAAGCGTTTGTGCATTCCTACTCGCAAGCTGGTATCCCTATAAGAATAAGCTCTGGCCGTCCTTGTGCAGGAAGAGAGATATGTGGAGTATAACTAAGCTGCCTGAGGTACCCTAGACAAAAACCGGAAGGCCCTCAAATCCATGAGCAAACTCACACAAGATCAGCAGACCTACCTAGATAGAGTCCAATGGACTTTTTTTTTTTAATTGAAGTATAGTTGACACAAATTTTTACATTAGTTGTAGATGTGCAACCTAGTGAGTCAACAAGCTTATACTTATGCTGTGCTCACCACCAGTGTGGCTGCCATCTGTCACCTTACAAATCTATCACAGTGCCCACTGACTATGCCCTCTATGCTGTGCCTTTTACTCCCATGGCTTATTCACTCCATAACTGAAAGCCTTATTCTTCCACTCCCTTTCACCCATTCCCCTTCCCCCTCCCCTTGGCAACCATCAGTGTGTTCTCTGTATTTATGGGTCTGTTTCTTTATTTGTTTATTCACTTGTTTTGTTTTGTTAGATTCCACATATAAGTGAAATTATATGGTATTTGTCTTTTTCTGACTTACTTCACTTTGCATAATGCCCTCCAGGTCTATCCATATTGTCGGAAATGGCAAGATATCATCTTTTTTTGTGGTTGAATAATATTCTATCATATATATATGCCAGTTCTTTTTTATTTATTCATCTATTGATGAGCTCAGGTTGTTTCCATATCTTGTTTATTGTAATTAATGCTGCAATAAGCATAGGGGTTCATATATCTTTTCCAATTAGTGTTTTCATTTTCTTTAGCAAACATCCAATAGTTGAATCACTGGATCATATGGTCTTTCTATTTTTAATTTTTCGAGGAGCCTCCATACTGTTATCTACAGTGGCTGCACCAATTTACATTCCCCACCAATAGTGACCAAGGGTTCCTTTTTCTCCACATCCTCAACATTTGTTACTTATCTTTTAAAAAAATTCTATTTATTTATTTAGAGAGAGAGAGAGAGAGAGCATATGCAGGTAGTGAGGAAAGGCAAAGGGAGAGGGAAAGAGAATCTCAAGCAAACTCCACGCAAAGTATAGAACCAGATACAGGATTCCACCTCACAACCCTGAGATCATGACCTGAGCCAAAATCAAAGCCAGATGCTTAACCGGCTTTAGAAATAAGAAATGCTTTTTATTTCTAACCATTCTGGCTGGTGTAAGGTGGAATCTCATTGTAGTTTTGATTTTCATTTCCCTGATAATTAGTGATGTCAAGCATCTCTCAGGTGTCTGTTTGCCATCTGTATGTTTTCTTCAGAAAAATGTCTATTCGGCCTATGCCCATTTTTTAATCAGATTTTTTTGGTGTTGAGTTGTATATGTTCTTTATATATTTTGGATATTAACGTATTGGATACAACATATGCAAATACCTTCTCCTATTCAGTGGGTTGCCTTTTCATTTTGTTGATGATTTCCTTCAATGCGTAAAAGCTCTTTATTGTGATGCAGTCCCAGAATTAATATTGTTAAAATGTCCACACTACCCAAAGCAATCTATAGATTCAAATTCAATGCAATCTTTATCAAAATACCAATAGTTCTTAGGGGTTTTTTTTTTCCCCACAAAAATAGAGCAAATAATACTAAAATCTGTATGGAACCACAAAAGACCCCAAATAGCCAAAGCAATCTTAAAAAAGAAGAACAAAACTGGAGATGTCACAATTCTAGATTTCAAGATATACCATGAAGCTGTAATAATCAAAATAGAGTAGTATTGTCACAAAAATAAAAACAAATCAATGATACAGAATAGAGAGTCCAGAAAGAAACCCACGTTTTATGGTCAGTTAACCTATGACAAAGGAGGCAAGAATATACAATGGGGAAAGGACAATCTCTTTAACAAATGGTGCTGGGAAAACTGGACAGCTACGTGTGAAAGAATGAAACTGGATTACTCTCCTACACAGTACATAAGAATAAATTCAAAATGGGTTAAAGACCTAAATGTGATACCTGAAACCATAAAACTTCTAGAAGAAAACATAGGCAATGATTCCTTTGACATCAGCCATGGCAACATTTTTCTAGATATATCTCCTAAGGCAAGAGAAGCCAGAGCAAAACATAAGCTATTGGGATTACACCAACTGACTCTTGACATACAAGCAATAAAGTCACATTTTATTGCTTATTACTATATACCGTTAAAGTTTTGTGAGTGGTTATTACATGGCATTTGGGCAATGGATCGCTGATACACCAACTATGTGTCCAGACACTGTTCTAAAATACAGCATACAGCAGTAAACAAAATGGGCAAAACCCTTCCTCTACATTCCAGATTGCATCACCTAATTCAAAATGTGTAATAATTTTATAAAGTAAGCTATATTCCCATTCACACACAAGCAAAGGGAGGCACAGAATGGTTGCTGAAGCAAGGCATTATAGCCAGCAAATGGAGCCAGGCTCCCATTTCGGGCTACATGGTGTGGTGGGTAAGTCACTCCATTCAGCCATGATTTCTGCATCTGAATAGGAATGATAACGTAATGCATACCCCAAGATTTATTGTGAGCATTAAAGGAGATCATGCATGTCAAAGCACTTAGCATAAGACCTTGTACATGGGAAATTCCAGAAGGGTTTGCTGTGGATTATACCATTTCTGTTATTATTATCATAGCTGTTGTTGTGATGCTGTCTGAACCCAGAGTCTGACTACTTAACTAGTTCTTTATTATTTTATTGCCTCTGGTCTAGCTTCCTGCCCTTTCTACCTGATCAATGTGTAGATAGAACTGATTGATAAACCTGGTAAATGTCACCACTTCTTTTCATAGGGAAATAATCAAATTTAAAAACCTTTATTCCTGTGACCCTACAGGGGGCAATGGGCCATTTCTGACAGGTTCACTAATGAGGGCTTATTATATACTTAGGCTGGAAGCAGACAGATCTAAAGGGGAAAATGAGCTACATAAATTGCAGGACCCACTGCAAGATAAAAATATAGGGTCCCTTGTTCAAATATTATTAAGAATTTATATCAGAGGTATGGTTACATCAGAGTATTGAACCAAGCATGGGGCCATTCTAAATTAGTACGTTCTTCGTGGAATTGTTTTGAAGAATAAATGAAATAAGTATATCAGGTCCTTAAAGAAATGTCTGGCAATGAACAAATACTCAGTATGAGTGGTATAAGTTTTCACTGTTATCATTACATGTTTGTCAAAGTAATGAAGGGAATCCCAGCCAATATGTAAGCCCTTTTCAAAGCTCTTAGGCAGTCATTTTCTCACGTGGTTTTTGTAAACAGCTCTGAGAAGCAGGCAGACGGGAGCCTTCTCTGTCCCACAGTTAAAGAAATAAAAGCTCAGAGAGTGGGGATTTCCAGAAGCTACACAGGAAGAATAAAGTCAGCCAGCCATCTGGGATGCCCCAGTCCTGCGGTCGGTCTTTCCACCGAGTCCTCCCGACTTTATCTGCCCTGACAGAATTGCCATGCAGACAGCATTTATTTATTTGGTATAGTCAGGACCCCAAGATCAAGCGGCCTGAGAACACAGATTTACTTTGCATGGAGATCCACACCAGAGGCTCCTGATTTGTTCCCTCGAGTCACCCCCCCGCCCCCCCAAACCCCCCAAACCCCAACTCTAATTATAATGTAACTGTGTCTTCTGAGCAAACCATAGGGTATCCAAGCAGAGAGGGACCGGGAGAATTGTTCAGATGATCAGCACACAGGCCCTGGAGTCAGGGAATTTGAATCCTGGCTCTGCTACTTAACAGCTTGGGCAAGCACTTGACCCAGATTATCTCAATATTGACATTTTGGGCGGATAATTCTTTGTTGTGGGAAGGTGCCCTGTGCATGGCAGGATGTTTACAACAACCCTAGCTTCTACTCCTTAGGTGCCAATAGCACACCTGCCCGCTCTCCTTACCCTGGCTGTGTCTTCAGAATGGCCCTTGTTCCTTTTGTTGGGGGGCGGGTAGGGTGGGCAGGGAAATCACTCCCAGTTGAGAACCACTGACTTAACATCTTCAAGCTTCAATGCCTTCGCTACAATCTAGAGGTAATAATGAGAAAAATACCAGCTTCATCAGGTTCTGAGGATTGAATGAGATGATCGTGTACTGGCATCGCATAGGGCCTGGCGCACAGTTAGATGGTCAATAAATATGATATGCTGCTATTACTGCAGTATTGGCCCAGGAATGGGGACCTTTGCAAGAACTCCATAAACATGCTGAATTTAAAGCTGAAAATTCATTTCAACAAATATGTATTGAGGATCCATTACCCAAGGTATTTTCCCAGGTACTGGGAATTAAAGTTTGGATAAGATTTAGACCCTGCCCTCAAGGAGCTAGTCTACCTAGTGGGAAGCTACCAGCCCAGACCCAGTTCAAATCCTAGCTCTGTAACTTACATATGTGACTTAGGACAGGTTTGTAGCCCTTTGTGGAGTCTCAGTTACCTTATCTGTAAAATGGAGGTAATAATAAAAATCCCTAAGGGACTTAGCTCTTAACCAACCAGTTAGCTACACTGCCTCCCAATGACACCCCTGTTCCCTGATTGTCTGATTCCTTTCCCCTCACCATGCAGCCTGCAACTTACAGCGTAAGTCCATAGCACTCCTCAGTGGAAGATGCTCCTTCCATCCACGAACATTTACAATCACCCAGGACATGATTAGGAGGCTGAGTCATGGGGTCAGATGGCCTTGGACTCATGGCCTTGCCCAAGTTGCTTTACTTCCCTCATCCATCGCTTTATTTACCTATGTGACAGGGACAACAATGGTATCTACTTCATAGGGTCTCGTGCAGACAAAATGAGATCATTCATGTAAAACACTGCAGAAAGCCCAGCACCTAGCAAGCATGCACTATCCTGTCGCCATGGTGATAAAAGTGTTGAAAAGGGGGAGAAGGACGCCATCCGGGAAGGGAAGGAGGAAGACGTGGCTCTCTGTGGCCTGATCCAATAGCCTTTTGAGAGCTGACACAGGAGCCCCAAACTCAATTCCCTCCCAGACGGTGGGGCATAACCTGCTAAACCTTTCAACACCAAAAGCTCCTCTCCACCCCAGCTCTTCCCGGGCTAGTTGTAGCAGCTTTTTCCCAGGCTCTCGCCACACCGATTCAAGAGGATTAAAATATGTATGTATATATTTATGCGGACAAGAAAGAGGAAAAGCGTAACTTCTAGTCATAGCCTAAATTTCCTGCCTCCACAGCCCAGCTGGATAGCAGGAGTTCTAACAGAAAACAGCCGCACAATTAGCTGGAGTTCTGTAGCTGTCTGCTGCAGTCTGCTTACGCCGAGGTCTCCATAGGTGGTCTCCCAGTTCATCAGTTCATAAATAAGTAATTTGAAATGTGTTCCTGAGGGAAATTTTCCTCCTGCTCTCCCCAACAGACTGTACTCATCAGTTTTCCCATTCTCCAGGTAGCTGCCGTCCTCATTTATAATGGCCAGAGGAACTACGCTGTTCTAATTCCTGCTTCATTACGTTGTCTAATGCGAGTTTTCACCAGCCTCACAACTCCGCGTTTCTTTATATGGATAAGAAAAAAAAAAACAACTTTGCATATATTATTGATTGGCACTTTGGAGGTAGCTTGGCTTCAGGTTTAAGTGGAATATTTTTACATACAAAGTGAGACAGGCAAGTTGAGCTCTGGACAGAGGTTTGGAAATGTTGTTGATAAGCTCTCAGTGGCACGAACATGTGCACTCGGCGGGCACACGCACGCAGCACACAGACTACGCACACTGCGCGCACCACACAAAGTGCCCCGTCCACACGCAGCCAAAGCATCCCTCCCTATCTTACTTCCTTTGCCTTAGTGTCTACCCCTTGCCACACGTTTAGACTGGCGGATATTTTGTACCTGTCTTGATACATTGTTCCAACTCCCTATTTTTCCACTCGAGAAAATGCACAACCAGATCAAAAGCACCTGGTGACTTAGGAAAACCAGGGTCCCCCACTGGTGAAGCTAATGGAGTCACTAATTTGCCTGGCCAATAAAACCAATCATTTCTATACTAAAAGCCTTTGAGTGAAGCCTCCGGGGCTTGCTCCAGGGGTAATGAAGGGGGGCTAGTTTCCTCTTAGCCAATAACCTAATTATTTTTTTAAAGCACTAACTGTACCTTTCATTATAATAATGCATATAATTGATTTTACTGATTATGTCTTTTATGGCATCTATTAGTCACTGGGAACTATATTTACTTCTTTTTGTTGTTTTTATGATTGTTTAGCTTTGGGGGTCTCATAATAGGTAATTAATAAAATATGTTAATCTGAGAGTAATTTACCTAATGAGATCTCCAGGAATGCTTTTCTCTCCTGATAAAGGAATTCCTCAGAAGGCTTTTATGGAAGAAAGCTTTCCTGTGAAATCTTGGCACAATCTGGAACAGAAATTCAGATTGATTTTTGTTTTCCTAGCCTCTGGACAGCCAGAGAATTGCATCAAAACATCTTAAAAATGAATGTCAGGGACTGTCCTGTTTCAGAGGAAACTGTCCTCTTCTCTGGCCAGGTGGCAATCATCAACACCCTATCCCTCAGGACAGCCATCCAGTTAGCCATCAGCGAAGTTGGCCCTCCAGCCACTTGGATGGCTCTTTAAGAAAGGGGTTATAGTTCTAGTTTAGAAGGAGAGCTAGATTATTGCAGTCCAAGAAAAGCAAAACCAAAAGGGCCAGGCAAAGAAATGAAAGAAAACAAAGGGGGTAAACAGGGACAAATTTTACTCTACAGGTGACGTTTGGCACAGAATACAGCAGCCAGTAGAAGAGAATGACAAAATTGAGACCGGTCTGTTCTGTGCAGGAGCAATTCGCCTGTATCTGTAAGGGCTGCCAGCAGATTGGGTGGGAATAGCTCATTCTCTGGGACGGCGGTCAGACACAGATAAAGATGTCTGCAGCACAGAACGCCGCTTAAAATGGCCTGGAAGATGGGTCTGGCTCACGCGCAGTCCTGCACCTACGCCTTAGTGGCCTTGGTCACGTCATTTCTTCTCTCCATGCCATAGTACCTTTCACTTTCAAATGGGGGAGGACAGTGGTACCTAGCCCATGGGATCTGTGAGACGTTAATGGAAACTTGCCTGTCAGGAAGGAACAGAGAACGTGGCGTTCACCAGGGTTTCTCAACTTCAGTATCACTGACATTTGGGGGCAGCTAATTTTTTGTTGGGTGGGGGAAAATGTCTGCATTGTGCTGTAGCAGCATCTCTGCTTCTAGCCACGAGGCGTCAATAGCACTCCTCCCCTCCCAGTTTTGGCAACCAAAATTGTCTCCAAGTATTCCCAAACATCCTTTGGAAAGGGAACGTAAATACGGTAGGCAAAACTGCCACCCCTGAGAACCAGTGGCCTACATTAAAGACTCAACCAACACTAGCTTAGTATTAAGATAATCTTTTCTGGGGCGCCTGGATGCCTCAGTCATTAGGTGTCTCCCTTCGGATCTCATCATGATCCCAGGGTCCCGGGATCCAGCCCTGCATCCAGCTCCCTGCTCAGCAGAGGGCCTGCTTCTCCCACTCCCCCTGCTTGTATTCCCTCTCTGTGTCAAATAAATAAATAAAATCTTAAAAAAAGAAACAAAAACGGATAATCTTTTCTGAGACTCACCTAGCAGGACAGATGAGAGAGCTCCTTGGGGGAAAAAAATGTAGGGTGGCCTACAGTGAATTCCTCCCACTCTTGCTATGATCACTGGGAATATGACTCCAGACTTTATTTTGAGTGAGTATCTCATGCTAACATGCAGAAACTTCTTTCCAGAGGAGGAGTCTCTAGAGCAAATAGGAATCAAGTAGGGGCTACACTGACTCCAGGTTATGGCTTACAGACCAAGATGTGCAGGACCCTCTTACCTCCTGCTCCTGGACAGCCAAACCAAAACCAGAGGCCACCGATACAAAGCACTGTGTATGTATGTGTGTGTCTATATAGACAGATAGAGAGATACAGGTAAAGATAAATAGATATATCATACACATAAGTTGCTAGTATGTACACACAGAAAAACTACAGTTAACTCTTTGCTGATTGACAGAATATTGTAAGTTACTTGCCTCTACCCATAAAAAGCAAATTATGAAAGTCTATAAAGCCTGAAACTGACGTGCCCAATCTTTGACTCCTATGACACACAACTTTCTCTAAAAATTCAAGTCCCAGATGCTTTTCTAACTCAGACTATTTCAAGTTGAGATGGAGATTCATTTGGAGTGGTTCTATCTTTTACTTGGTGAGAAAAAGTAACCTTCGTGCACTGAATATAGTCCATATGAAAGGCTCTTTTACAAATGTCATCTCATTTAGCAAACTAGAGCCTGCCAATTTCAGCAATCATTAGCTTGCCTCACTCCATAGAAAGAGAAAAGAGAAAACTGTGTATACATACATACATATTCACCAAAAAAACCCATATGCATTTAATACCCTAGAAAACGACATAAACACAAAAATAACAATTGCCCAAACCCTCTCACGTACTCATTCAAAACTAAATACCTCATGACACTCGAGATCCATGCAGAGGATTTCCCAATAAGCAAAAAAAAAAAAAGCATCTGCTTGAGACACACTGGTGAAACAGGAGCATCCAAAATAAAAATTTTAAGTAAGAGTTGCTATTTGGAATTTATCAGAGTAGTCATCGTGGAAAAGAATCATTATTCTACTTCCTTATAATTCGATTGCAGTTTTGCCTGGTTTTTATTTTCATTCACCTAAATTGGGAGGAGGGAAAGTCACCACAATTTTTTGAGTTATTCAGATCTTTAAAATCTTAACTGAGCCCTGAGACAGAACCAACTTATTCACATCCAACTTATGAAACATGGAAACCTACGCCTGTTTGACCCAGGCACCTCCTAGCATGACACTCTGGACGGGTGGGAGGTCTCTGTTTTGGCAGCCAGGGGACCTGTATTTTTTTTTAAAAAAAGATTTTATTTATTTACCTGACACACAGAGAGAGAGAGATCACAAATAGGCAGAGAGGCAGGCAGAGAGAGAGGGGGAAGCAGGCTCCCCGCTGAGCAGACAGCCTGATGTGGGGCTCGATCCCAGGACCCTGAGATCATGACCTGAGCTGAAGGCAGAGGCTTTAACCCACTGAGCCACCCAGGCACCCCCAGGGGACCTGTATTTTAATCTTTGCCTTCTACTTACTCCCCACTGATACCTCAGATCTCAGTTTCTCAATGTGAAAAAAGAAAAGAAAGGAAAAGAAAACTAGATGATGAAATTGGCATGATTTTCAACATTCCCTTTAGCTTTGACGGTCTGAATCCCACCTCTTGCCCAAGGTCACCCTCAGCTGGTGGCCAAAGAGACAGAACTGGAGGTAATTCCACCTCCTAGTTCAAGGCCTTTTACACAAAGTTGTACCCACACACAGACGCCCCCTTCCTTCTCTCTCCTCCCTCAGCTCCTCATTACTATGCATCTCCTCTCTCATCTCCTGTGCAGCCAATCCACAGCCCCCTCCCCACCCCCTACAGCTCACACAGCAGGTAGTGCAGGCAAAGACAGCAATGGGGAAAGACAGCCAGGAACGTTGAAGGGGTTACTTTGCCCGGGGACCCCTTTATCTGAAGTTGTCCTCAAAAGCAGAAATTAGTTGATTTGCATTTTCCCACTGAAGCATGCAGAGTAGCTGAGGAGTGTTTCTCCTTACCAAGTATCGTCTTCTCTGGTTTGCCCTGAGGCCTTCTCTGGGGCTGGAGCAGCTCTGAAAACACCTGTATGCTGCCCATTTAAATACATGCTTCAGACAAATTTTTCGGGTGTTTCAAAAGGGAAAGACTAATGCTTTCCCTCCCCAGCATACATTATCCTTCCTGTGAATGCTGAAGGCAGAAATTAACCCTTTCCAGATTGCTTTATTTTTTGTCTGTCTATCCATGCAACGCCTGCATTCATGTTCGTAGACTGGAGTTCATAGCTCTCTCCTTTACTCATTCATTCATTCGATTGGTCAGTCGGTCAGCAAGTATTTACTGAGAATCTGCTGTGTGCAAAAGTACTGTGTTGACTGCATTTCACCTACAGAAACAACTTTGATAAGGATATTGCTCTGAAACTGCTCACAATTTAACCAAGGCAATAACATGCCCAGATGTACCCAAATATACCCAGATGTTACCTGGGGGGCTCATCCTATCTCAAAATTGGTTCAGACAATATCATAACTTGTTGGAATCCATAGTTTGACCTATGACTTCTGCAAATCCCTGGACTTCCTTCTCTGCTGGTGCATTTAAGCCTACTGCTATGATTGGGCACCAGTATCTCGTGACTTCGGTAACTTTGTGGAAAAACTGAGATGAGTGGAGAGGAGTGGCATCACACAACACACAGTTTTCTGCCATCTTGGTAGTCCTTTACTTCATTCTCCGCTGGCTCCCAAAGTCTGGGCTCTCTAAAAGATGTACATGCCTCACCATGTACATTCCTCCGTGTAGTATAAGACCACCCCGCTCCTCTTATAGCTAGCACATCCCACAGACCAGTCTTCTTTCCCTGGTATCCTAGGAATTTGGAGAATAAAGTTTTCTCCATCCTTTTATTCAAATAACCACAATACAAGTGGGAAAGTGATGGGAGTCACAAGAGTATATATTAATGGCCCCGGGCAGGCAACTAATAATACATTGAATGAACTTACTTGTTGAAGGAGAGGGTGGGAAAAGGGTGTTAAGGGGAGGGAAAGACACTATCATAAAGAATTCAAAGGAAGGCTTTTCTTTAAAAGCATGTAGTGGCACTTGAGTAGGCAATATCTCCTGTTACCTAATCTATTCTGACCCTCATCTATATGTGTCTTCTCCTCATTTCTTCTTTTGGGCATCTTCCCAGCTCTTCATGAAATACAAAGAAATGAAGGGATCTTAAAGGTTTGAACACAGAACTCAGGAGTCAAAAAATCTTGAAGGATCCAAGGAAGAAGGATCCAAGGAAGAAGGATCCAAGGAAGAAGGATCCAAGGAAGGATCCAAGGAAGAAAAAAAATGTGGAGCATATCTACCCCAATTTATTTGGTTCAAAAAGGAGTAAGCCGACCTTTCCAAGGTTATGTGGCATGTTAATGGGCCATAATGCTCTCAACCCTCTTTCTTCTGTGGCAGAGACATTCAGACATCTGAACTGTTTTATTTGGTTGGTAGGGTTGGTAGGGTTTTCCCCCCTTAATTTGAAGAGTAATCAGCATTTTTAAACCATGAAACTCCATACAATAATCCAGAAAAAATCAATAGTTTGCCAGCACTGGGCTCACATTCCTGCCCAACAGCAATGGCTGGGGTTGGGTGGCATGGTGGCCTGTTTGCACAGTCCTTCACTCCCAGTTGTCTAACACTCTGCTGGGTTCACTCATCTCCATCACAGTCACAGCTCCTATGTCTTTAAATTGGGAAACCCTGCCCTTGAGCGGGCTTGTTGCCCTGACCAAGAGAAAACCATTTAATATCACTAGCCTCAAGCAGTACTATAAGTGATGTGATTCACCCTTCCTCCCATTGAAAAACTAATAATAGTAATAAATTACAGGCAAACAAGCAAACAAGAAAGCTTTTCCCATTGTCTGGTACTGCCTGGAATTCCACTGTAGCTTGGGTTAAGGACTGTGGTCCTCTAACATCTTGGTCTTGGAATAAAAGTGATGAAGAAAAAAGTGGTCCCTAGCACACACCTTCATCTACTTTAATATTCTGCCTCAGGGCAATTCTTGCCTAAGAATTCTCAGGCCCTCTGAGTGTACATACACACATAATACACAGTGCGACACACAGTCCTCTCGTTTTCTCTCTCGCTTTCAAAATCAGCCCCAAACCCAACCTTGTTGAAATCCGATCCAATCAACAAAACAAAATTTTCCCCTTAAAAAAGAAAATGAAATAATTTTCATAAAATGAAAACACAGAGAAAATAGACCTCTTTGAAGAGGAAAATGTGATGGTTTCCTCTAGAGGATGAGCCAAAGGAATAGACTTCAAGAGCACAGGATAGTGCATTTGGTAATGTGAATGTGTGGACTTGGAGAGGCAGAAGGTATATGAACACAAAGCAGAAAGAAAGAGAAAACCTGTCATTTTAGCGGTGAGTACTTTATTGTGATACCAAGTTAACAGTCGGGTGAGTACCAAAATGCTCTGCCCAGAATTTCAACAAATCTTCCTTTCTAGTGTTCCCATTGTGAGTTCCAGGGAATGGAGAGAAAATGTAATGAAGCATATTTCTTTTTAAGAGGCATGTAGCTGGCCTCTATGTGAATCTTGTTTTCTGGCATCATTTTAATTAGGGAAGGCGAGAAAGTTTCCCGTGTCCCCCTCCCATCCTTCTCTGTGTCTAAGTGAGGGTTTCACAGAGAACTGGCAACCAACACAATTTTGACAGAGTGAACTTCTTTCTCTCATAAGCATTCCTCCAATCCCCAGATAATAACCCTCATTCCTCCCACATTAACTAACACACACAACTTTCTTCCTCCCACCCTCCCCCAACCCACACTTCTCTCCAAAACGTATAACATAATTGTGAAGGCTAATTATCAAATAATGCTTAAGCCTTTGGGAGCAAGATAGAGGGTTCTAGAAATGTTTTAAAAAGTCCCCAGGCTGCAATAGAAACGTGATTAACTGAGACAAAAATGCTTGGTGAAAAGTTTCAAAACTAAAATCAGTTAAAAAAAATTCTTCATATACATACATTACACACATATATGTGTAGTATTGTAATAAATATTATATATTGTAGCATATATAGTATGTGTGTATATACGTATATATGTGTGTGCATATAGACATATAGATATAATGTATCAGTTTGTTAATAGGTCACCAAGATTCTCTGACATTCTAGGGCAAGTCCCTTAAAGAGAGAAATAATTTGAAGTTGATCCATCCTTTCCCTGATACTGGGATATCCACCCAGTGGGTAGATAGATAGATTTCTGCACACTCCCTCCCTCCCCCGAGAAAGGACCTCTCAGCTGGCTCTGGAGGAAGGGAGGAGACGTCTGCCTCTAGTAAGAGGAAAGGAGAGAGCAATTCTGGGCAATATGATTCTCTTCCTGACCCCAACATGCGCCGATACAGCCTGACAGATGTAGTCTTTATCACCGAATAGAACAGGCTCACAGCAGTGTGCCACACACATGAATGTCACATTTTATGAATTGTCGTATTGCCACACTACATGCTGCAGTAAGCAGAGCTGCGTGGACCAGAAGGTTGCGAGAGAACAACTGTGCCTCCTGCCTCCCATGCCCCCTCCACTCCAGTCGGAGGCATCGGTTTTCTGTCTGCATCCTCAGAGAGGAAGAAACAGTGGGTGGATGCAACTGTGTGGGGGCCAAGTTCTCAGCTGTGATGTGTGAGGAAGTTAAAAATAGCACCCCAGCTGGTCCAATTTCAACTGTCCTGGGACCCTGAGCAGTTACAGAGCAGAAGGGGTTGGGGAAGAAGGAGAGGAAGGATTCAGAGAAAGAGGGCATAATAACTACGCATGGCTTATCATGCAAAGAGCTGCAGGATGCATCCTCCCTCTTCCATCAGTAGAAATCAGGCCCAGAGTGCTGACTCTGTGCGTGATAAGACCTGCCACAGGAAGGAGAGATCATCCATGGATCCTAGGTCAGGAAAACAAGGAAGGTCCACTCTAAATCGCAATCCATAGATGAGCATTCCATGAGAATCAGCCCCCAACCCAACACCGGAGACGTTATCCATGATCTCCTGGGACTCACTTTCTCATTGAAGAGCAAGTATGGCTTGCCGTCTTTACCTCACACCCACGGAGACTTCCCGCCTCACTCACGGGACTCAGGCATGACTGGGGATTCTGAGCAAGAGAAAATCAGAATCTATTGGGAATCCTCTTCCTCCAGATTATCAAGCTAGACCTGAGTCAACTGTAGTGGAGGCTAATGACACCTTTTAATTTGCACTCTTTCCTGTGATGTCATGCCATCCAAATAAAATACAGTTACTACCAGGGTGTAAGGCAGTATTCCAGAGTTCTTACAGTCATGGAAGAATCATAGCCCATCTTCCCAGGACAATTTTTCTCTTGTTACAGGAAATTAGGCTAGGGAGATTATTCTTCTTATTAGGAAGCAAGCACATGTGTAGAGTACCCTACAAAATTCAAACACCTTTAAGATAAAGTGCTAGTCTTCAAAGAAACCACAGGCTTCCAGAAGACTGTTTTGAGCTTCAGTTCAAACACCAACATGGAAATGAGTTTACTTCCCTCTGTTATTTTTTTTTAAAGATTTTATTTATTTTTATTTATTAGAGAAAGAGAGAGAGTGAGAGAGAGCATGAGAAGGGAGAAGGTCAGAGTGAGAAGCGGACTCCCCATGAAGCCGGGAGCCCGATGTGGGACTCGATCCCGGGTCTCCGGGATCATGACCTGAGCCGAAGGCAGTCGCTCAACCAACTGAGCCACCCAGGCGCCCCTACTTCCCTCTGTTATTAGGGATTCTTTGGTATAAAAAGATTATGCATATGCTGGGCTAAATAGTGGCTGCCCAAATATATCCATGTCCAAATCCCCAAAATCTATGAATCTCACATTATATGGCAAAAGGGACTTTGTAGATGTGATTAAGTGAAGGATTATGAGATAGGGAGAATATCCTGGATTATCTAGGTAGACCCTACATGTAATCACAAGTGTTCTTATAGGAAAAATGCAAAGAAAGATTTGGCTACAGAGAGAAAGTGATGTGATGAGGCAGAGATTGGAGTGATATAGTTTGATGATGGAAAGAAATACTGAGGGCCACCTAAAGCTAAAAATGGCAAGGAAGCAAATTCCGCCCCTAGCCTCAAAAGAAACCCTGTCAACACTTGATCTTAACCCATTTTGGACTTCTGACCTCCAGAACTGTAAGAGAATAAATCTGTATTGTTTAAGCCACTAAATTTGTAATTCAGAAACAAAAGTCCAGGTCATGTGGGTCAGCAGCTTCACACTATTATAATGAGTGATTTTTCTTTGAACCACACAGAACACAGGATGTTGAAGATAATTATTTTATCCCTTCTCCATTAAAAATTATCCTATTAAGACATAAACCCTTTTTGCTCAGACTGGTTTCCATGAATTTGCTCCTATCATTCCCCTTGCCTCAAGAGTCATTCTCATCATTGCTAGTTTAGGTTCTATAGTAAAACAAATAAATGAAATCTCCTTAGATTTATATGCTTGAAGAAAGTGAAGCTTTCTGTGTCTAATGAGCTTTAGTAATTAGAAAAAGCAAAGAAAGGATTTCTAATTCCATAAAAGTTGGAGGATTCACCTATGGTACTGATTTCAGATCTTTAGACTGTATGATCGGAGGGACAACGAAAGTCTCTGAACACCAAACTGTCTTTTCTACTGGCCTACTATTCTATGGAAATACACACTGTTCTTTGGGGCTTACAGCTCAGATTCTCCAATGCCCCCCAATACAAAGAAAATAATATAAAAGGCCATGGTCAGCCATTATCCCCAAATCAGTTTAGAAATAAGCCCATTTGCCCAGACCTCTTATGAATTATGATGGAATCCAAACAACTGGAATTTATGTTAAAAAGAGTTAACTGGAAGTCAGGCAAAGAGGATCCAATATACAACTATTAGGAGACCCTGAAAAAGTAACCAAAGGAACAGAAAAATCTCAAGAGAACAAAGAAAAAAACGAAAACTGTAATACAATAAAGTTTTCCTAATATAAAAAATGATTTGAACTCTATGTTGAAAAAACATACCATGTACCTGAGAATATTGACCCAGAACGACAAAAACCAAGACACATTCCAGAAAAAAATATTGTATTTAAAAGAAAAGGGCAAAAAATAGATATCTAGGCAAAAAGGAGCATATAACTTACAAGGGAAATCAAATTAAATTATCCTCAGATTTTTTTTTTTTGACAGCAAAGCTTTTTGCCAGAAGAAATTAGAGTAATGTATTTAAGATATTCAAAGAGAGAAAATGTGAACTAAGGATTTTTTATCCAGGAATTCACAAACTGCTAATAACATGTTAAGACTCAGAGAATATTATTCCCATGAGCCCTTCCCAAGGAGTCTACTAAAGAACAAGTTTCAGACAGGTATTGCTGGTGAATATTAGATATATAGTTACTTGTAGATAAAAGAATAAATGAGGGTTAAAAGGTAGAGACTCTAGTATATGATTCAAAGTGCAAATATACTACAACTATAAAAAAAACTGGGGAGATGATCAGCATATGCAAAAAAAACATTTTATCTGCTTTCAGTAACAATAATGTCAGTCATAGTATGAGTATTACTATTCTGAGAATGTTGTATATGTAAAGTACAAAAAAGCAAATGCTAATTATGAGATATTCTAATTCTACCATCCCCCATGCCCTAAAGGATTTTCTGGTGAAAGAATTACTCTGATAATAGAAGATGCTAAGTAGGGGCACCTGGGTTGCTCAGTGGGTGGCTCAGTGGGTTGAGCCTCTGCTTCGGATCGGGTTGTGATCTCAGGGTCCTGAGATCGAGCCCCACGTCGGGCTCTCTGCTCAGCAGGGAGCCTGCTTCCTCCTCTCTCTCTGCCTGCCTCTCTGCCTGCTTGTGCTCTCTCTGTGTCAAATAAATAAATAAAATCTTTTTTTTTAAGATTTTATTTATTTATTTGACACAGAGAGAGAACACAAGCAGGCAGAGAGGCAGGCAGAGGCAGAGAGAGAGGAGCAGGCTCCCCGCTGAGCAAGGAGCCCGATGTGGGACTCGATCCCAGGACGCTGGGACCATGACCCGAGCCAAAGGCAGCCGCTCAACCAACTGAGCCACTCAGGTGTCCCATAAATAAATAAAATCTTAAAAAAAAAAAAAGAAGATGCTAAGTAAGCATTCTGTAGATATGAATCTGAATTAGAAATATCAGTATGAACTCATGGGGTATTTGTTTACTCTGGCTCTTTCCATTAAAAGGACTTAAAAACAAAAGTCAACTGAACAGCATTCAGATATGATCTTCAAATGATATATCCCATTGAACTAAACTAGGATTTCTTGGAGAAATGGCTAATTCCAGGTCTGAGGCAGGAAATATTTATGATGAGTTTGGTATATCTTGACATGCAGTTAGAAGGAAGCTGTCAAAGACTACTAGGGTCATGTCAGAAGAACTCAGGAAGCACCTTGAAGAGTTTTCCACTGGCCAAAGATTTGAGCTTTATGATAGACTGGAACTCATCAAATATAAATATTAACAAATTCATTTATGACATATGCTTAAGAAATAATGGTTGGTCACCTTCTGAGGAAACAATGATCCAATTGTCACCTTGGAAACTGGGTAGAAGGAAATAATCAAACCTTATCCTATCTATCCTATATGAATTGTAGTACTGGGTAATAGAATAGTAGATGAGGGGAAGTGTCTCTTGATAAAATTATCCCAGGTGATAATTAAAAGGAAATATATAATTAAAATATTGCAATTTTTTAAATCCCAATGAATTAATGGTTGTAGACACTGAAAATCTGCTTCAGCTAATATTAAAGAACAACATAGGGGTGCCTGAGTGGCTCAGTCAGTTAAACGTCTGCCTGCAGCTCAGGTCATGATCCCAGAGTGCTGAGATCGAGCCCCTCATCGGGCTCCCTGCTTGGCAGGGAGTCTGTTTCTCTCTCTGCCTGCTGCTTCCCCTTCTTGTGCTCTCTCTCTCTCTCTCTCTCTCTCATTCTCATTCTATCTCAAATAAATAAATAAAATCTTTAAAAAAAAATAAAATAAAGAACAACATAAACCAGACACAAAACATAACACCACCTTAATCTTTTTTTTTTTAAAGATTTTATTTATTTTATTTTAACAGAGAGAGAACACAAGCAGGCAGAGAGGCAGGCAGAGGCAGAGAGAGGAGCAGGCTCCCTGCTGAGCAAGGAGCCCGATGTGGGACTCGATCCCAGGACACTGGGACCATGACCTGAGCCAAAGACAGCTGCTCAACCAACTGAGCCACCCAGGCGTCCCAACACCACCTTAATCTTGTTAAAGGAATCAGACCTGTGTCAGGTCAACCCTCTAGATTCAGCTCCCAATTTGCAGGAAATTCAGAAAACAGAGGAACACAAAGAACTGTACCATGACTGAGCAGTCAGCAAATCTGACTATAGGAAATTTGACAGGCCAAATGACCCAAATTTGTCACCAAATAAAGAAAAGAAAGAGGTGGAGGGAGAAGACCATAAATTAAAAGAGACCTAAAAGGCATATCAAGTTAAACAACATATGGACAAGACCAAACTATAGGGCTTAGGGGTGCACAGTTGAGTGATAAAACCATAAATAAATGCAAAGTGGTTCTTATAAAGGTCACGATGGTGACCTTCAGGAGGTAGAAAGGGATTGTATTAGGATGAGGCATGTGGAAAGGTTATAGGGCTGGCTTGCAGTTCTATTTCTTGATTTTGGTGGGAGCTATAAGGGTGTTCACTGTATAATAATTCACTAAGCCACACATTTGTTTGGTTTGGTTTTCTGTGTCTGTGTTTAATTTTACAATAAAAATATTTTTTTTTAAAAGGAATTAACTGTAGAGGTTATTTGTATTCTTTCTCTCTGGGTTAACTATTTGGTCATAATGAATTAAGAAGCTTCCCCAAAGCAAGGACTCCTTTGATTTCTGAAGGAACTAGGACATAATAACTAGTGTCCAGCTATGATCATTGAATTAAGCACTTAGGAGAGCTCATTAAACTCATGTGTTGCATGAAATCAGTGAATCAGTGAGTCAACAGATAATGCAAACATCCCATACGCAAAGTCAATCTGCAGACTTCTACTAGATGCCTCTCCCTGGCTGGAAAAATGTTTTGGAGCTCTTTATTACCTGTAGGAAATACTTATGCTCCCCAGCATCACATTCCAGCCTCTTTTCCAGAAATCAGTCTCCAACAGCCTTTCTAGTCTTACCACAGCTACTTTCTCAAATGCTCTACTCCATATGTGACTCTTGATCTTGGGGTCGTAAGTTCAAACCCCAAGTTGGGTGTAGAGATTACTCACAAATAAAATCTTTTAAAGATGGTTAAGATGGTAAATACTATGTTTTGTGTCTTTACCACAATTAAAACATAAATAAAAATAGATCAAATGTGACAAAAAAAAAAATGCTCTACTCCAGCCTAACGGGTCTAGTTTTAGAATGCTCTCTCCTACCTTGTCCCATTTCCCCGGACTTCTCTTCTCTTTCCCCTTTCTTTCTACTCACATGAACTCTACTCTTCCTTCAAGGTCTGGCTCTATTCCCATATCTTCTCTCAAGTCAGTCCTTATTACTCTGCCCCATTGTGCTGCTTCTTTCTGTTGAGCCTCAACAATGTCTATTATCACTTTTGAACACTTAGCCCTTGCTTGCACTAGTATTATGAGCAAACTTTTTATCTTTTTTGCTTGTTTTGAGCCTGCAAACACACTCTCTATTTCTTAAGTCTGGAACTCTGACTCACACTTTTTAAAATTATTAAACAAAGCCTACCACCATATTTTGTGCATTTCCAATCAGAAAATTCCAATTGGAAAAATTTCCAGTATTTGCCAATATGGGTGGATGGATGAATAGATGAATAGGTAAAAGAACGGATCAAGTTATCATACATTTGGGAGCATTCAGCGGGGACTGACAGACATAAGATGGATAAATTAATATATTCAATAGGGATAGAACTAAGGGTTCTATTTGACTGCAAGGGGTCTCTGGTCAACTACAGGCAGTTTCAAATGTTGAGTACTTAGAGACTGAGATGTTAAAATGAAAAAAAGAGGACACAGAGTAAATGGAAGAAGGTACTAATGAAGTTTCTTCACTCACAACTTTACCCACATCTAGACCTATCTGTGGCAGGTCGTGTACTTAAATACCAAAACTTACAGCAAAAATTTCAAGAGTCCCACTCCATATACTTTTTTAAAAAGTCTTTACAAAATCACTTATGGCAAGTTTGGAGGTGAACAGGACTATGGGTTGAATAAGAGCTCTTTTTGGCCTAAAATCTAGGTACGAATGATTACCATGAAAAATTAGAGGCCCAATCCTTCACTTATGATGGTGACTTCTGCCTAAAGAAGAAAGGTGAAATCCCTGAAACGTGCCGACTGTCCCAGAGAACTCTGAGCTGTGAAAAAAGTCCTTATCTGGTCAGAGCACTACATAGCTGAGTGACATAGTGCCTGAGGCCTGCTCCTTCTAGTTCCCTCCCTCCAGCTAACCACAGACCCGCCCTCCTTTTGAAGGAATGGCTCTAGGGAGAAATCTTCAAGGACAGACAGATTGGAAGGAATAAATGAATTGGAGTCTGTGAGCTAAGATGTAAGCATATATAAATAAACAGAATTAGAGGTGGAAAGAATGGAAATCTCCAGAGCCAACAAACTTCTTTCCCCTCATGCTTAGGCATTTTCCCTTCAAGAAAGCCAGGAAAGAAGAGAAAGGTTCTAACATGGATTGAATGCGTCCCATGTAAGGAGAGCTATTCTAGCTGCTTTCAAACATGTAATTTTATTTAATCCTCCCCCCTCAACTTGTATGTCATCCTTGCACAGGGCCCATGCTAATCCTCTCTGTAGCATTCCAATTTTACCATATGTCCTGCCAAAGGGAGCACCCCTCGACTTCAAAGGAAGTGTTACCTCCCATGTTTTATTGAAAATGAAAACCAAGATTCAAAGAGATCAAGAGACTTGGCCAAGGCCACACATTTAGAAAGTATAAAAACCAGGATTCAAAATGTTTATTTTCCTCCAAACCCTGTCCATTACACCCCTAGTAGAAACAGAATTATAGCATGCTTTAACTAAAAGATGGTCTCACCATCATCTCCATTTCATACAGGAAGAAACTAAGGCCAACAAGCAAAAGCAACTTGCCCAGGTCACATGGTCAACTTGTAATAGGTTCTCAGCTATAGCACAGACCTTTTGATTTCTAAGTAGGAGCTCTCGTTACTTGTATCCTCCAAGGTCCTACGAGAATGGTACAACACTCAAATGGGGGCATTAGAGGAGAGCTTCATGTGTTTAACACAAGGACACATTTAAAGGAAGCCAACAAAGGATGGTGAAGCAATCCAAGTATAGCAGCTATAAGGGTACCATGAAATACCCCTGTGCCTGAGCAGATAAGGCCAGTGCCCTAAACTCACTCTGACCTTTGGTAGAGAAAGGCACTGCCAGCCTACAACTCGGTAAGGAGGGAATCTAGGCCATAAGGCTCTGCCCTCTCTCTCTCTCTTCTAGCCTACCTGTGTCCTACTGGGACCTCCCATAAGCTGTACTCTACAGAAAGCCAGAAGATGAGGGGTTCCCAAGATGCAGCTTCCAGAGCTGAGAGCAAGATAGAAAAGGGAGAAAAATGGACTGGGAGAGGCAAATAGAGACTTCTGAGTACACTACTAAACAGGGATGCTTCTCTGAACCTGTCTTGGGAAGAGTCCTGCTGTAGCAGGTCAAAGACAATAAAAACAATAAATCTGTCACCCATGCTAGATAATGTGGGGCCGAGAAGGCTTGGCATGGGGAAATAAAGGGCAGCTCCCAGCACAGAGCTGGATTTCTCACTACCCACTGCAGGAGCATTATCCTAGTCTCATCAACTTATCTCTGATAAAAGGGGACAGAGGCCCTGTTCTAATCACCTCAGAATCAAAGGCATTGCTTTGGGACTCTTCTGCTTTGGTATGAAGGTCACTTCTAGTGTTCAAATAGGAATTTTCTGGTGTTTCAAATGAGCTTTTGTGGGTATTTGAAAATTAAAAACAGGAGGGGTTAGCGAGGGACAGTATGTGTGCAAAACCATATCTGTTACCTATCAGTTCTTAGAAATCAATGCCACTTCTCAAATAAAGACATTCCCTAAGTGAAGGTGCTTAGGGATCCTGGTAAGGCACATCCCTCCTATCAATGGTCTTCAGCACACGCATCCTTGCTACGGTCCTACATCTCTCCCCCAGCATGGGTACCATGCCCCATCAGGCCCCTCTATCCCAGCCCTCCATTCCTGCCTGAAGTTTTGACTTCAACTTCCACTGAGCCCCCATCCACTCCCTGACTTGGTCATATTTCCTATTTAGTTTAAATCAACAGTCTGATTTTATCAACAATAATGCTTTATGGAGGTTTATTTCTTCAAGCAGACTGTGCTCCTCTTTGCTATAAAGTTAATTTTATGTTCTTTGTTCACTTTCCTAATCTGCAAATTACATCCTCCTGTTCCCTGATTACTTACTATTGGAAAAACAGCCCCTTTTTGCTTCCAGTTTGAATATTCTCTGCCTTATCTTGATGACCCTAATCTTTCTCCCCTGACTGGCCTCTCAAGGCAGCTGTGAGTAACAGGGAGGGCACAGCTCGTCCATCAGCACAGACCTCAGCCTGAGCTGGCCAGGGCTGCGTGCCTTGCTCCTCCACTGGCTTTTTTTTCCTCCAATCGTTTTTTCTCAAACGAAGTGTGGGAAGAGGCTCGGTTGCGGCATGAAGGATTAGAAATTCTGGGATCCGCTCCATGCTCTCAGAAAGTCCTAGTGGGAAGACGGAGAACTTCCGACACCCAGAGAAACAAGGACAAACGCTTTGGAGGCTGACACTCGGCTGATATCGCATGAAAAATGACCTGACTCTTTTGTTGGAAGCGCCTGGAGGGGGAGGGGCTGCAAAAGGAAGAGAGATCACTGGGAATGGTGAAGGGAAAAACAGAACCAGTTCTTACATGATCAGGATTTTTAAAGAGGATGGGGAAGAAATGGCCCTGCTGTCAGAAATGTCAAAGAGAATTAAGCATGTTCCACATAGAGGGAAGGGAGGAAGGGAAATGAGGAAGGAGGGAGACATTGACAAAAAATAAAAGAGTCGGAAGGGATCTTAGCAAACCTCATGCTTTAAGGAGAACACCGGGGTCCCAAGACCAGACCCCAAGTTCTAATGACAATAACAGAGTCATAATAGTGATGGTAATAATTACAAGTAAGATTTGTTTACTGTTATTTACCAAACCAATCCACCATCTTACTGTTGTTTCAGCATATGCCATGTTCATTTCCATCCCTGGGCCTCTATGTTCTCAATAATAGCAAAACCTAGTATTTCTTGTGGATTTCAATGCTTTAGTCCCAATGCTCTAATTTTCTGTGGACATTGCACTCTGTCTAAAACCCCTCCAGGCTTCCCAATTTGGGAGCAGAGTCTTCTTCTGATCCCTAAGCAGAACAGAGTTGTGGTAACTCTGTAAAGGGCCGGATAGTAAATGTTTTGGGCTTCGCAGACCACATATGGTCTTTGTCACAGGTTCTTCCTTGTTTTCATTTTTGTTTTTTACAATCTTTTAAAAATATATAAAAAATAATAATTCTTAGCTTGAGAGCTCTTTCTGACCTAGTTCTAGGGCCACAAATCTTGGAGTTATGCTTAAAATGTCCCTTTCCCACCACCCGTCCATCATAAAGATCTTTAGGTTTGGGCTCCCTCTCCAAATACCCTTTACATTTTTTTTAAGTTCCCCCAATCCCTAATCCAGTTTCTTACTATCTCATACATGCTTTGGTCACCAAAACGGTCTCCCGCACTTCCCAAAGCAGCACACAGGTCACTGCTGGATCTATCTTCACAAACAATCATTCCCTCGCTGAAACACCTTTAAATCTAAGGCTTTTACTCTATTATTCGAGGACCGATTCTGCAAAACAAATATGCACGTGCGTGCACACTCACGCACACAGACACGTGCACACACACACACACACACAAGAGTGTTATCTGGTCTTGAATAATAATACAAAGAAGAACAGCTAGCAGTTAGTGAGCATTAATATGAGCTAGCCACTGTGCCAGCCTCACAGATTACCTCCTTTAGGTGTCATCAGAACCCTATGAGATCGGTGTGACCATGAGCCCAATTGTACAGACCAGTAGCTGAGGCTAGGAGAGACTAAAGCATATACGCTGGTTTACACAGTAAAATGGAAAAACTAGGAGCGGAATTATGGCTGTCGGACTCCAGGGGCCCTTGCCTTAACATCCATCCTGCATTGCCTTTAACATGTCTCCCACTCTGCCCTCCCAGAGCCAGCCCCACTGAGAAACATCCTCAAAGGAACCACAGATTCAGGAGACAGCCAGCACATCACTGGCGTGATACACATCTCAACTCTTCGCCCCCAAAGCAAAGCCGTTGCCTTGGAAGAGAAGCAGTTGCCTCTGAACTTCGAGCACCATAAATCGAGCAGGAATGACCCTGAGTGCAGATGCCGGTTCCATCGGATGTCCCCAATAGTGGGCCGCCAGCTCCCAAGCGGGCAGCTCAGAGCAGCTGCAGCGCAAAGCAGCAGGGCAAGCTACTAACATGTGGACCAACCACTCCACAATCTGCTTAAAAGCCACACTGTGTTTCCTGGACAATGGCTGCAGGCCAAAACACACACATTCCAGTTTTTATGACTATAAGGTAAGCATTCTTTTAATGGTCCCTTCCCCGTTCCCTCACTCTCACGTGTGCTATGTTTCGCTTGTTCCACGTCCTCGCTGCTCTGCTCTCTGCCTCCCTTGCTTCCACCCTCCTGCTTCACCGCTTCCTTGCCAGTGTCTCCTGCCTTGCTTTTCTGCAATGTCCCCATCACAGTGGTTTTCCCCTCCTTTCAGGTCCTTGGTCAGGTTTTCTCTAATTACTAGACTTCCTCTCCCTCTGTTTTCCCGTTGGCCTGGCACAGCCTCCTTCCCCTGCCCGTGCAGTTTCCCGGCTTTAGCACAGACTTAAAAGCTCCATTCCAGCTTCCTTGTCTTCCTCTGACCCCCGTTGGTCCAACCTCTCTTCTCCACCACAGCTCCTCTGTATGGCCCTTCCTTTCTTTATGGACACCTGGTCCCTCCTGTCCCTCTTGTCTCTCCCCACCCCGTTCACCCTTCACCTCTGGTCTTTGTTCCCTTGTCTCCTGTCTTTCCTCAGCCCTCCCTTCCCTCCTCTTGGGTCCCCTCCTGGTTTCCATCCCCCCCTTATCTTTGTTTTCCTTCCTTCTGGCTGCTGATACAGTGGGAGTAGTTGCAGGCTGCGGCCCTGATTTCACATGCAGACCCGGATGGAACCAGCCTGTCGGTCTAACACTAACGTGGTCCGGGGAAAGGGAGTCTCAGTCCCCGCATGTAGTTTGCCCCTGCAGATTGGAGCTGAGTGAGAAGGCTTCAGAGGAAAGAAAGCCACCAGGAATCTGAGGGGTCCAGCTTGGTGAGCAGAATGAAGAAAGGACTGTTTTTTCCAACTGGTCTCATTTAAGTCAAGGTCAAAGACCAGGGCTGGGACATGTCATTTCTAAGTTGCAGCCTTGGGGCCGAACCTCGGTGACCATCCCTGCCCTCCTCACAATGCGCGCGTGCACACACACACACACACACACACACACACACACACACACTTCCTACTCACTTTTGTTAGGAGCAAAAGGCCCTGTGACTTTTCAGATGGAGTGTGTGAAACACCCACACTGCAAAATAAGAACTGTAAAGGAAACCAGAACCACCACAAAATGAGATGTTCCTGGGGGGTTGAGGGGGGCCGTCTAACTCCTCTACCTCTAGCCCATCAATTCTTTTCAACTTCAGTTGTTCCTGTTTCCGGACTGAGCCCCAGTGGAGCAGAGCCAGTGTCTTTCCTTAGAGGACAGCGCCATCTAGCAGGTGAAATGCCAAACCCTTTGCTAGGAGCTGAGAAGAAAACCAACTTCCCAACCCCAGGCTCCCAGGCTCCCAGTTTCTCTTTCTAACCCTCAGCCAGTAAACCCCAACTGGTCTGAAATAACGGCTTAACCCTTGGCTTTGGGAAGATTTTAGCCTATTTCCAACCACCGCTATTTCTGCAGTGCCCGATTTAGTTTCAGTCTGTGGCCTTTGTTCCTAGAAAAGGAGAGGAAGTACTAGGTGAACCAACAGGCTCTGTCCGATGCTAGGGAACTCCAGGAGACTTCTCCTAAGCAAGCAAAATAGAATGTCTTAGAGACGCAGAACTGCTCAGGCCACCTCCAGAATTCTGTGGCAACATCTGTTATTCTTTCCTTTTATTCCCAATTATTTCTTCTTCCTTCCTTCCCCATGTATTGAGCACCTGCTGTATACCTGGCATTATGCTAAGTTAATTAAAAGACAACTCCTCTCTCAAGTGTCCCACAGTCCAACGGACTCCGATGTTAGACTCTTAGATTTGCAGAATGTCTGACTTGGGATGGGGTCTTTTTAATTTTAGCTGTGCTGAGTCCAAGGAGTAGAGAGAAGACAGGCCTAAGACACTCCCCTCCCCAAAACTTCCACCTCATCACAAGAGCTTCTTTCTTATTTATGTTTCACCTATTAAATGTCTGCCTACATTTTGTTTGAATGAAGAATTTTGATGCTTGTGAAGGAATCTGAAAATTTCTGCTTCAATGTAGATCTCCCTCTACAGATAAGGAGACGAGGTTCAGAGAAATTCAAGCTTACTTGGGCTCATAGAAGTAGGGAAATAGCTCTCCACATTCTACTTTTCTAGTTTCTTGACAACAAACTCCACACTCACCAGGTCTTCAAGGCCAGGCATTTTACGATGGGAATGAGGACAAAGTAAACTGCTCTATTTTGTATTTTTGTTTGCTTCTCTCCTGCCAGATTCCATGGTGTATGAGTCTGCTAGGGCTGCCATAACAAAATACCCCTAAGGGGGTGACTTTAACAACAGAGATTCATTTTCTTATGGTTCTGGAGACTAGAGGCCATAAGATCAAGGTGTCCATAGTCCAAGATCAATGTTTCAGCAGGGAGACTTTCTTCTGAAAGCCATGAGGAAGGATCTGTTCCAGGTCTCTCTCTTTGTCTTGCAGATGACCATCTTCTTCTGTGTCTTCCCAGCATCTTCTCTCTGTACATTGTTCTGTCCAAGTTTCCTCTTCTTATAAGGACACCAGTCATGTCGAATTAGGGCCCACCCTATTGACCTCATTTTGGTTTTTAATTTTTTTTAAAGATTTTATTCATTTATTTGACAGAGAGAGAGATCACAAGTAGGCAGAGAGAGGGGGGAAGCAGGCTCCCCGCTGAGCAGAGAGCCCAATGTGGGGCTCAATCCCAGGACCCTGAGATTATGACCTGAGCCGAAGGCAGAGGCTTTAACCGACTGAATCACCCAGGCGCCCCTTGACCTCATTTTAATTTAACTATCTCCATAAAGACCCTCTCTTCAAATACAGTCCCATTCTGAGGTACCAGGGATTGGAACTTCAGCGTGAAGTTTTGGAAAGACCCAACTTAATCTACAACAGATGGCAAATGGTTTTCATTTTCCTTGCAAACCTCAGTTGGTAGTGGCTGCCTGGATATCCCCTGCCAAAAAGAATGAAAAGGACTCTAAGACCAAGTCTACACAGGGTCCATATTGTCAGTGGAAGCTACAGGCATGGGAGTGGAGAATAGAAGTGTGATTGTCACATGTCTGCCCTTAGTGATGTGGGGCATCTAGACACTGCCCCCTAGGAACAAGGGCATGCCATTTCTCAACATAGCCACACTAATAAAAGAGGGTCCATGGCAATCATGCACTCCTCTCAAGCCCTTCCTTCTACAGATGAGGCAAACAGATCCAGGGAGGTCATGCCTTGGCCTCCCTGGATCACTCAATTCCTTTGTGACAACATCGAGGCCAGATCCTGACTTCTTATCTTTGATCTAGTGTTCTTTCCAAGACCCCAAGTTATCCCAAGTGATATCTAACAAAGACACAAACCCCTATATTTCCCAGGAAGTATTCCCCAAGTCTCTTATTCCTTCCCAAGAAGGAACCATGTGGAGAGAACTAAGCTAAAATTTAAAGGTCTTGGTTGGCTTCTATGAACAATTCTGTGATTGCACATACCACTAAGTATTAAAGGATTCTGAGGCTGCATCTAGGCCTTTCCAGAGAGAATGCTGCCATCAATTAGTGATGTCTGCCATTGCTATGGGCACAGGGCTGGGAGTGGGAAAATGAATATTATATATTTTCCAGATTAGATAATCTCTAAAGTCCTTTCCAGTCCAAAGACTGGAGAGCCTTGGGCAGGAGCCATGGGATTTTTCCTTGAACTTAATTAGGAAGCTGGGATCAGAGACATGCCATGATGATCCTGATGCCCACACAGTTATGTGACCTGCTCCGAGGGCTTTCAGCACATGCCCCTTCTTTGTCACCTCCCAACCCAGAAGCTCCAGCTACCCATTATGTGTGCCTCCATAGTTTCAGTCCTACAGAAATTATCACTGGTATTTCTCCATGTAGAATCTCCCTTCTGGAGACCTAACTCCCGGTCCCGATTGCACACTGGCAACTTCCCGTTTACTTGATGCAGCAATAGGTGAGGATTGTTTACTGAAAAGTTAGCCCTCAGCCACTGTTGGTGAGGGGGCATACAAAGGTCAGCTGGCTCACGGGCCCTGGAAAAGGTCAACTTCTAGAGAAGAGATAACACTTCTCAAAGGCTTTCCAACATGCTACAGCTTCATATGTGGCTGAGCCACACAGCTGCTCAGGGAAAGGCACTTCAGAGGAGTTGAAGTCATTTGCCTATTAACTTCATACAGAGGCAATGAGTCTTTTTTAGGCTTTTCTGTTCTGCTCGGCTCAGAACTCCCAGCTCCCCCTTATTTCTGCTTTTAGCAGGCAGGACTGGACAGCTTCTGGAACAGGTATTTGTCACCTTGTGCCCATGTGAGTGGGCACAAGAATCTGGAAATAACTGGTTAAGAGCTCAGGGCTGAAGATGATAAGATCTAGATTCAAATCACGGTCCTGCCACTTTCTAGCTGTGTAAACTCAGCAAGTTACTTAATTTCTTTATTCCCTAGGCTTCAGTGTTCCTGTCCAAAAAATGGGGACAATAATAGAACCTAGCTCATAGGGTTGCTATAAGATCAAGTGGGCTCATAGTTAGTGACACCACTATCAGTAGAATTAATTCAGTAGATATTTAGGGAGTACCTACTTTGAACTGTTTCCTGGCCAATGACAATCAAGTGCCTAATCAGATATTTGTCCAAAGTACAAGGCAAAAAGGATTAATTCAGCCTGGGGAGCTGGAGAATTTCCTTTACATAGTCCATATTTGAGCCTGACTTTGAAGAAGGAATAAGGTTTTACTGCAAGTTCAGTAAACATATCATCAACATACAAACATCAACATATGCCATATGCCAGAGGAACAAAGCTTCTTGTGGCAACTTTTGAGTATAGGTTGTGCCTGGAGATGATGAAGTCCCTGGATTTATTCTCTTGGGTCCAGGAGGGAGTATCCCTGGAAGTCAGGAGACCTGACCTCATCTGGGCTTGCTGTGTTATCTCAGTCAAGCCACCCTACTTCTCTGTGCCTCGGTCTCTTCAATAGTCAAGCGAGATTGATTTCCCACAAAGAGTTTCCATTAGGCTTGAGATTCTAAGTAAGAGGTGCGTGAAAGCTTTGGGAAATTAAAAGAGCTATTCAAGCAAAGAATAAGAACAGTAAAAAATGTTTACTAAGGACTTACTACCTGCCAGGTACTATGCCAAGGGCCTACAAGTCATCTTATCACAACCACCTTTACCATTTTGCCACTTTATAGATTTAAAAACCTATTGAGAAGGAGTTGACTTGCCCAAGGTGACAAAACTAATGTCGATGTGTAAATGAGGGCAAGGGAGAGTGCCCCTCCCCCCCACCTCTAGACATGCTGAAACTACTTTCTAATTATCATGGGGTCTGGAGTCCGGGGTCTGGGTAGACACCATGAGAAATGGAGGCACCAAGTAATGCCACATCCACAACTGGATTCAGGGTGCAAAACAGTGCTCTGCTTGAGTCTTGGGGTTTGCTAGACCTTAGAGAAGCAAAGAGCATTCCAGGTCCCACTGTCTTTTATGGGGGAGATCAGAGCATAGCCCAGCACTCTTCTTTGACCAATAGGAGCCAAGAAGAGCTCAATATGTAAATGCCAAGTTTCCTTGAAACACACTCTGGATCACTGCCTGGACAGAGTAGGAGGCCAATCAGGGCACAGAATACAGGCCTGACTCCTGTTGCTATGGTTGCTATGTCACAGGGGTCATCCCTTGGCTATAGGCCCCCGTCCCACAGAACACCCCACTGGAGGGCCCAAGGCTCCTAGGAAGAGCTCCCTTAATCCTTACAATGAGACTTAGAACAGAGCTAAGGGAAAGTAGGCCCAGGGACACCAATGCCTCCAAGCCATAAGCAGGAAGGATCAGCTGTGAGAAGCTGAGTGGGAGGATAGCTGGGGCTCCTAGGACAGGCCTACTGGGGAGAATGTGGAAGATGCATTGGGCTGCCTGGAGGTGAGGATAACTGAAGTCTCGCAGCTGAGAAGCTCAGCTCAGGACATCAAAGGACTCTCGACCACTCAGAAAGCCAAGAAATAGAAGCTCCCAAAGACAAAATAGCCCCGAAGACACTGCAACTGAGGGAAATCCTTGGTTACAATTTGTTCTGCTCTTAAGGGAAAGAAGGTAGAGGGGGGATGGCTGCTGGTGCATAAGACAGGAGTTACAGGAGGGTGACCTTGGGTGCTGGCTGTCTATCTGCTACAACTCCTGCCATTCCAGCCACTTGTCCAATTTTCTTTTTCCTCTTTCCATTTTTCCTCTGTTTCTTCATCTCTTACTACTACTTCTGGATAAAGTTTATTGAGTATGACCTCAATGTCAAGCACAGTGTTAAATGCTTTGTATGCATCATCTTATTTAATCTGCGGAAAACCCTCTGAGGTGGGTAATATATAAAGATTTCAGAGAGGAAGAAACTAAAGCTCAGAGAAGATTAAATAAACCACCCAATGCCACAGATCTGATGCAGCCTCCAAGTCCAAATTCGTACTTTAAAGCTTATGATCTTCCCATTGCACTAACCTTTCCTGTGAAACTTGTTTGTAGAGAGAGAACCTATAAGAAGACTGTCTACCAGAGTAAGCTTGGGCTAAGTTTCTTTTTCTTTCTTACCAGTTGTGTTACAGTAGAAATCCCTGAAGGGAACTTTCTTCAAAAGGGAGATGTTGTAAGAATACTCACCTGTTCTTAGATAGGGATGTAATAAACCTACCTTTTGAGGGTTTGAGAAAGAAGCAGCCTCACCCCAGGGGAGGGAGTCAGAGGTGAGAAAGTGAGATCCATGTTCTAGGCTGGTGAAGGGGTGGACTTTGAAGCCAGCCCTTAACAAATGATGCTGTTGACAACCTTGACATTGGAGCAAGTGAAGACAAGCTAAGAAAGCCAAAGTTCCTGGTGTGATCATGACCAGACTTGAGCCAAAGCCTCCCCCAAGAATGCTGCAGAACTTTGCTTCACCAGTCACACCATGGGCCAGTGAGAAGCCACATCACTAGAAGACTGACCATACTCCAATTCCCTCCTCAGTGAGTGTCCAACAAAGATTAACAACCCTTCAGGCAGAGTAAGCTAGCCCCAGGATTTGGAATAAGCCAAGGGGTGGTGGGAGACTCTTGAGTTTGCTTTAATAAGTCATGTGAGGATTTTTTTTTTTAAGATTTTACTTATTTATTTGCCAGAGAGAGAGTTCACAAGCACAAGCAAGGGGAGTGGCAGGCAGAGGGAGAAGCAGGCTCCCTGCTGAGCAAAGAGCCCAATGTGAAACTCAATCCCATAACCCTGGGATCATTACCTGAACCAAAGGCAGACTCTTAACTAACTGAGCCACCCAGGCATCCTGTCATGTGAGGATTTCAAGAATTACATGGAAAAATAAGAAAATTGATTCTATTCATGCACTTAAGGTTGCTCCCCAAGCAGTAATATTACAGAATTTTTCTTTGGTGTTTCTCCAGTTAGTCTTTCTATTCTGTTGGCAAGATATGACAAAGGAGTAACTAGAATAACTTCCTCAAGAAAGCCATAATTCACCAACACAAAGATGGTTTCTCTCCCCCAGTCAAGTCAGCGTGGCCATGTATGGCTACTCAGGCTGTACACTGCTCAACTCCAAGGGGTACTATTCAAATAGACCATGATGTAAATGGTTTCTCCAGGAGTTATGCAATAAAGAAGCAATGGACTGCACTCTCCCATCTTTTAAGGATCAAGTCAGACATATCCTTCTCCACTCTGCCTTCCCCAAAGAGCCCAGCTGACAAGAATCACTCCCTCTTTTGTACACAGTGTACTCCCACAGTGTAGTCTCTACAAGACACTTCCTGCCTTGTAGCTACTGTTTCATGTGAATAGCTTATCTTTCCCACCAGACTATGGTTCTTAACCCTTTAGGAGGAGTCCTGGGCCCCTTTGAAAATCCTATCAAGGATACAAACATTTCCCCAAGGGGGGGAAAAAAAACATTTAATTTTGTATCAAATTTTAGGAAGTCCATGGATGCCCTAAAGTCCACCGACAGCAATTTAGAATGTAGCTTCCACAAAAGTAAAGACAGTATGTGTCTTGTTTACAATGGTATTTTGAAAATTAGCACAGTACGTGAGACACAGTAGCATAATAAATGCCTGTTGAATGAAGAAATGATTAGAACCTTGGAAAGTTCTTGAGTGCAGGGTTAGTGTCAGAGCCATTTCTTGAGCCTCAAGAAAGTTTCCAAGACAATGGACCCTCAACCAGCCTGACATAGCACTCAAAAGGTCAGCTGATAAATTAAGGCTCAGTCCCCTTCTGGCATTGGCACCTCACCCAGCATGGGCCTTTCAGGCCCAGCCAGACAAGGAAACTGTCAAACTCCGGAGTATCCACCATAGAAAGGCAATGTCCCTGCTTGGCCAACGGGAAATATAATCTGACACGATTGACTCTTTTGGCCACTTAGAGTCCTAAAAATTTATGCTTCCCCTCCTATCTGCCCAAGGAGATACAGAAGTTTGTTTAGTGAGGTGAATGATAATGTTAATAAAATAATAATAACCCCTTATATAATTTGAAAATCAAACTTCCCTCCACACGTTCACAAGCATGAGCTCTTCTAGTCTTCGCACATCATCCTGTGAAATAGGTATTGCTCTCATTTTACAGGTCAGGAGGTCAAGGCTCAGCAAGGCCAAGTGACTTAACCAAGTCACATCGTTTGTCAAAGGCTAGAACTGGCACCCTGGAATTCTATCTGTTTTTCTAGATTCTTTTGCTGACCTCAAGCAGCCATCTGAGCAATTACTGAATCACATATTAAATGTCTTCCCTAAGCAGACGTCAGCATACTCTGAGTTTAGTCTATCTGGGCCATGCCCCAGAGTCGTTCTACGTCAAGCTAGCAAAGTTAATGTGCTCAGCAACTATCACCTGCCACAGGCTTCCAGCTGCTAGAGGCTGGGGTAAATCTGACCAGGGGCTGCCACGAGGACTCTCTTAGGTCAACGATCAGCAACACAATGGACCAAAATGGCCCACCTCTCCTCTATTACCAACTGCTGGTCATAGCAACTTCTCAATCATACCTCCTCTCTGTCAAGAGTAGGCTAGGAATATCCTCATTCCTGGGCCACAAGACATGAAGAATAGAAGTTGAACAATTGGAACCTCAGCTACCACAAAGAACAGTACAAATAATTGAAGGAAAGAAAGTGAGATTGGGAAGTAAGTGAAAAGAGCTCTGAGAGCAGGGACCCCTTCTGGAAGGAAAAGAAGTGTGGGAGTCACTCCAGGTATTTTTTAAGCACACAGAGGTACGTGCCTCTGTGGATGATTTAGACTTGCTTTTTTTTCCATCTGTATCAGAAGTAAAGAAAAGTAAGAGCTCCCAAGGCAACAGGCAAATTTTAGGTTAAGTGCCAATAAGGACGCAAGAGTGAATGAGACTGTGGAATGCCCACCCACAGAGAGTTCCAGAGTAGGATTTGCAACCTCCAGCATCAAATCACTTAAGGGTAAATCACCTTGCTCTGAGATAAAGGGGTAGATCAACAGACCTCTACATAGGCTTCCAAATCTGAAATTATATTGTCACCTCAAATCAGGGTAATATCTTACAGTTGTACAGACTTTACAGTGTTCGAAGTACCTTTATGGAGATTGGATCACCTTTGACAATTCTGGAAGATGGTCTGGGAAAAATCACTATCTCCATTTTATAATAAAGAGTGAGATCTTAGGACCCATATAGGGGTCCTTCCACCAAGCTATGCTCCTTCCACCAAGCTACAGAGAACCATGCATCTTACCGGCTGGGATTTCAGCTCTTAGCAGCTCAGTTGACAAGGTCTGAATCCTTAATGCCAACCATTTGGATTTCTAAGAAAGCCCAGGGAAGCCCGTGCACAAACACTGAGGGCTGGGGGTTGGACAACAGCACAGCCATATCAGCCAAGGGTGAGAAATTACAGTGACACCTCTTATCTGGCCGGAGCTGCCTGAAGATAAGGTAGAAAAAGTACACGTCACAGCTACTTCCTGGGTTTGTGTTCAGACAACCATTGCCCCATAATCCCATTAAAAAAGACTCCTGTCATGAAACGCTTCTCTCTTCCTGCCTTTTTTGTCTTCTCTCTGTTCTTCGCTCTCTCCCCAAGCCTCCTTCCTTATCTTACTGATAAGATAAGAGGCTTGAGAGTCTTCACCTCTCACCTCTTACTGCAGGACCAAGAAGCCACTCGTGTGATGACAGGTGCTGGGAAAAGTCCCTTGCCTCCAAAGAGCGCCCTCTCATAAGAGTTAATGTTCCCAAAATGAAGGGCAGTCTGACATATGTATATTAATTAGTTAAATCTCTAGCAATGTTGGGGGAATTATTTATCACAATGTCCCTCTGCACCGGGAGTGGTTCTAGTAATGTATCTAGTCAATGATTGTGCTAGGCACAAGATACATGGCCCCAGACCTCCTGGCAGTCCTGGTATGTTACACAGCTTCCCACAACTCTGTTACAGAAGTGCATATCCCAATCCCCTCTCAGCCTGCAGGCAGCTGGGCAGCAGACACAGGGGCAGCCTGGCCCCCCAGAGGAGGTTCTCATTTGTCATTTTCTATGTGTGCTGCATCATGAGAAAGGTTGAGCACTGGTCTGGTGGGTCTACACACTCAAATCCAGGAATCCTAGAGAGGAAGAGAAGGCACTGAAAGGGAAAGACAACCCAGACTAGAGAATCAGAGAGCCTAAAGATAAATGTCATTTCACAGTATGTCTGGGATTTAGCCCACTCCCCACTGCCACTCCCAGTACACTCGCACACACACTACAACCCAACCAAAGAATTGCTATGGACTGCCGCTTAACAGAGTCTGATCTTGAGATTAGAGATCCTGAGAGACTCTGACCTCCCACTTGCTGCAATTTCCAAGCCTCCTGAGATGTGAAAGGTGAAGTGGCCCAAGACCACTTTATTACTTAACTTGCTTACCTTCCCTTATCTGTATAATGGGTATTTTAATAGTCCCTGTGTTGCTGTAGTCTACTGAAGACAAATGAGATAGTACAGAAAGATGCTTAATACTTGGCACAAAATAAGCATTCAAAAATATTAGTAGGCAGGTCTGGAGCCTTTCCCTTTGGATTTGGGGTACAGTGTTTGTTTTGTTTTGTTTTGTTAGAAATTACCCTTTGTATCATGAAGAGGAGGCTGAAATATTTATGATTCAGTTCCTGATTCAGGGAAAAGACCAACCCTTTGAAATGTCACCAGAAGTGCACTTTGTCCTTGCTGCAGAGTTCTGTACCTTCCCCTGTCTTCTGCATTTCCTGGTAGAGCAAAGCAGACCCAAAACCTGAGGTCTCCCCCACCATTTGTCAAAACCAGACTCTTGAATCAAATTACAGGAAGACCATCTTTTCAAATGCAACTTTGATATCAGACTAGCCAAAAAGATACAGTGCTCTGGTCTTAGTGACACAATTCTTATCTCACTAGTGATTCTTGCAAAGAAAGATATGAAAGTCTCATTCTTCCACAGAAGGGCTTGAGTAGAATTGAAGATTGTGCAGTTCAGGGGAGACTTGCTATATAATATCTGAAATCGCTAGACATTTGAAAGCAGAAATGTCTTTCTCCTTTGAGTATTGCATCCTAACTGCCATCCAGAGATGATTTATATGTGCTCATCCTTATAACAGACTACACATAATAAAGGCATGATAGAAATCATATCTGCATAGATTCAGGCAGCTCTGGGAGAGAGGCTGCCAGTTTTGTTTGACAAGACACTCAATCAAGCAAAAAGGTTTAAAATATTCCAGGAGGATCTCACTGCCTGCTCAAGACTGTATATTTTTATCCAGATAACAGAAATCCTAATTGAGCACAACATTAGTACTCATTTTTCCTAACTCCTTCTTGCAATAAGAAGCACCAAAGGAAAATTATGGAAACACTTTGCTTTTTGGGGGGCTAAGGATTATGAAGGAGGAGACTTTGCCATTCGGTCGTTCTCATAAACTCCGGCATTGCCACTTGTTTGGATGCTTCTAAGTAGAAAGTGAGGTCTGTGCACACCATGCTCAGAAAGAAATACACAGAGCTGAGTTTTTCCCTACATTTTTGACTCACTGGGTGAAAACTTGCCTTCAGGACTTCTATGCTTAAATCCCTTTTAAAGTCTTCTTTGCCCTTAGGTTCATAGTACATTCTAAACCAGGGGAGGGGAATGAGACACTTACCCAGGTGCAAAATTTAAGGGGGCACCAAAAACTCAGGAATCAGAAGAAATAGTTTAATGCAATTTAAAAAAAATAGAAATGAAAGCCAAAAAAATCCATAGTGAACAAAATACCAGAATTTTAAATAAAAACAGAAACCCAGCCTACAGTTGTACAATGTTGCCTCAACTCACCTCACCCCAGCCTCAGCCCTGGATCCAGAAAGATTCATTTGCAAAATCAGGCCAGCTGGTCTGCAAGTTCTATTTTCCTGATTTTATTTCATAATGTTACATTAAAATATTATTTATCTCGATCCCTGCACTTTTCATTGCCTACTTAAATTTTGCCCAGGAGGAAAACACTTCACCTGCCTCATCCTAGTCCCAGCCCCAAAATAGACAAAGATGCTCCAAAACCCTCCAGGAAACTTAGAAACCCCAAATTCACGTATTTGAATACCCCCTCATCACCAGGCCATCCAGTGGCATCGAAGACCTTTAATCCAGGCTAAAGGGGCGCAAAAGCGAGGGGGTGGGGGAAAGCCATCATCCTTACTTCCAAAAAGAATCTTTTCTAGCCATTACAAGAGCTGACAGGTTGATAAAATGTTTCAAGGCATAATGTTCAAACAGAGAAAAAAATTAAAAATGTAATAATAAAGTTAAATGTAACTGTTTTAAAGCATAATTCTTTTTGAGAGACGAGTTTTATGTTGGACCAGCATTTGAAGTAGCAGAGTAGTCATTATTAACGGGAACCTCCGAGAGAGAAGATTTAAATCACCAAAGTAATAAAAGCAGAACAAGGACTAGCACCTTGAAAGGCACTTGGAGAGAAGATTGCATACAAATGCAATTAAAACGATGCTTATAAAATACTAAGATGTTAATTGGGTTCAGTCCCAGAAGCCCCAGCAGTACAGTATGTCAGAAGTTAGCTGGTTTGAAGTTTAAAAAGAGTAGTTTAATTTGTACACCTTGTCCTAATTACAGAGCTTTCTGCAGCCCACGTATCTGTATGGTTTATTGTAGCTTGGAGCTTTGTAAAACAAACACACACACCAGTTAATTGGGTTATTGCGATGGAAAATGGGGCTACAGAACAGCAACCTCTCTTGCTGGCATGCCTTTACAGCTGGTAATGAACGCTCCAGCCACGTCAGGGAACCCTGATTTGTAAGGTGTGCCGTTTACAGCTTGGGGATTCTGTTGGTCTGAGGAATAGGAGGTGATGCCATGAAAACAAAGAATCACACCAGATAATGTTCCCTCACGACCATGCTCCTGCCCCAGCTGGCTTGTTTAGACCTTTTAACACGGCCACCCTACTCCCTGGTCCCTGCCCTTTCAAACATCCCAGCCCCTGTCTGAAGGCCACATTCTCCCATTAGAGCCCTAAGCCCCTGGAACGGGGAGCAAGGACGAGGGCTCTTCCAGTAGGCCTGTTTTGAGAGCACCTGCGGGGAGAGGGAGACGCTGCGAGGTGGTGGTTTTTCTCCTAACCAGCAAATAAATACATAATACTATCAAAATAGGATCATTAAATCGGATTAGGAGTGAGTGTGGCTGAATCATTTTCCAGGAGTCTTACTGGAACGTGCTTCCCACGGTTGGGATTTGGGCCATTTCGTGCCTGAGACTGGCAAACTTCCTTCACGAGAGAGGCCATAAAGCTGTGACATATCCTGGGTTTATGGCCTCTCACAGTCACTCTCCCGGTCCCCCTCTACCTCTAGCTGCTAAATGTGAATCCTAAATGAAGTGAGATGAGGGTATCGGGACTTTTATTCCTAGGCCAGCTAAATTATTCATCTCTGGGAGGTTCAGAAGTGAGCAGTGAGGTAGCAGAGAGTGTGGAAAACGACGAATGCAACATCTCCAGCCCAGAACCCAGCTTGCGGAAAATACAGGAGGGCCCCTCAGTCTGGCCCATGACTGACCCAGAGCAGTTTTCCACACAGAGTCTGTGGTCCAGGCCAGCCCCAGGTGGCTGACACAAAGCAAACCCAGACCGTCAAAACCTAATTCCCCTTCGCTTCTACCTGGCTGCAGGGACACTGGCTCCTCACAGAGAGAGGAAAGTAATCTGGAAAATGAAGGCAGCCTAACGAGTTGATGTCTCAGAGTTTTCTCCCACCTAGACTACTGCAGCGGAAAGGAGAATTGCCGTGCTTTACACAAATCGGAGTAGGAAGGGCTTGCCAGCCAGGACCCTCACCCAAGAACTCACTCACCATGCAGGGTGGACTTTAAAACTCTCTTAACATTGGGGATGAACTTTTCAATGTGCTGTACAGAATCTCCAAATGCAAAGTCTGTCTGGTCGATGAGCTGACATTTGGGAGAGGCAAAACCCAAACCTGGCTGGAAGGCTTATCTAGAGGTTGAGTAGAGTAGGGATAATTATCTGTACCAACAATCTCCCTGGACCTGAAAATTTGTATTTAAAAATGTTTACTTCGGGTTAATCAAAATCCTAAAGGGAAAACTTCCCTGTCCCACAGTCTGGACCTTAAGCAAGCCTGGCCATGCTTACTGCCACTAGCATGCAGGAGACATGGAGCAGAGGCCTGGCCCTGTGAGTAATCCTAGCCCACTACTCAGCAGCTGTGTGGCCTGGGGCTCACTCTCCTCAACTACCCTCTGCCTCAGTATCCACATCTGTAAGCCAAAGACAAATATATTACCTCCCTCATGGGGTTCAAAGAACCAATGCAGATAAAGTACTTAGGATACTGCCTGGGACACGACAAGCACTAAATAAATGTTACCTATTATAATTACTACTATTCCTATTATCCTTGTTTTACAGATGAGGAATTGAGGCTAGGAGAAGTTGAGTAATATGCTCAAGGTCACACACACACGGAGGTGAAAGAGCAAAAATTCACATACAAACCTAGGCATTCCGAGCCCCAAACCCAAGACCTTAATCATTATGGAGAGCAAGTCTCCCTGAGGTGGGTACTCCCTCATACCCTAGGACTCATTTACTCCATCTGGGTCTTTTCCAACCCATAACCTGGAAGAAAGGGGGGAAGTTGGGACATCTGAGAACACCATGGTGCCTGAGACAGGGTGCATCCAAGGAGAGAAAAAAATTGCAGATCTGAGAATCCCAGGTCACAACAGACACATCACCCATTCCACAATCTCACCAAGATGGGTCTCAACCCTGGGAACCAGACTTAAGGACAGCAGCAGAGAGAAATTCCTGCAGTGCAAAGCTGCTACGGTTTCTGCTTAAAATTGACTTTGAAGTGTATTAAGAGGCGAGAAAGCGTCAGCAAACTCAAACTCCCTGGCTCCAACTAGCCTACAGCAGGCAGGTTATTATTATTATTTATTATTTGTTGATGGATATTCAAAGCCATCAGTCAGGTCTTCCCCCAGGCCAGGAAACCGAGGAGGAACAGAACTGGAAATCTCGAGCTTGGTTCCCAGAGCTGCTCGGGAAGTGAGAGTTATTAAAGTACACTTTGCTATTGCTATCTGCTCTGTGGGGTGCTTGACCCTACATCTGACTGAAGGCTTCTGCTGTCCCTGCAGTACAGGCAACAGAAAATTGTACAAATTGCAAAGAGGGACTCCAGGGAAGGGTGAGGAGAAACTGGAGGGAAGCAGGAGAATGCAGGAACTTGTTGGAATGGGATTTCAAACCCTTGTTTTGAACCCTCTCTGCCTTAACCATTCATTACTCCGTAACCACTAGACTCAGTGAGACCGGAAGATGAAGAAATTGTCCATGGAAGGATGAATGAATCTGTCAATGGCGATAAAAGTCCACGGAATAAGAGAAGAGTCACTTGCCACATCATGTCACAAGGGTGAATACTGACTATATTCCTCACCAGGGTCTTTCAAACTTTTTTTGACCTTGACTATGACCCACAGTTACAAGACCCCCAAACCCCTCATGCACACACTCATAAAGTGAAATGAACATTTCACTGAAGTAGTACTCACTTTGACCACATGGGATGCCCTCCAATTCTTTCTATCATCTTTTCATTCTCCTTTTTTTTTTTTCAATCTTGATAAAGACCCATGAAGTGGGTATAAACTTCATACCCACTGTAGGAATAAGAATCCTCTTGGGATTAAAAATAAGAATAAGAATCCTCTGAGAATGAAGTCAGGGAACCAACATTTTCGACAACAAGCACTCTGATGATTTTCTTGCACACCAAACTATGCCTTCAGCTCTAAGCTGCCTCAACTTGCTTTCTCAAGGAACTACTGAAATCAGCCAGGAACTCTCAAAGTCTGGAGGTGACCAGCTCTTAACGCCTACTTTACGTCCGTGTTAGTTAATTTTATGTGTCAAATTACCTATACTATGGTGGCCAATTGTTTGGTCAAACACTAGTCTAGATGTTGTGGTAAAGGCATTTTGTAGATATGACTAACTTTTACTATCAGTTGACTTTAAGTAAAGCAGATTATACTCCATAATGTGGGTAAGCCTCCCCCAGTGAGTTGTAGACGTTAAGAGCAAAAACTGAGAAGACAAAGATTTCCCACAGAAATCCTGCCTGAGCAGGCAGCTCGCCAGCCTGCCTTATATATTACAGAATTGCCATCCCCCACAAGTGCATGAGCCAATTCCTTAAAATACCCACACATATATACAAATATATATGCATATACATATAGAACTCCCAGTGGTTCCTCCTTGTGGTTCTGTTTCTCTGAAGGATCCTAACTGACACAAGGTCATAAGTCACATTTACTATTATGTAAACTTCTTAAAATAAAAAAGAGAATGTTTACTCTGGCCACATTGTGGAAACCAAAGTGCAGGAAGAATAGAAAGAGACATGAAATCTAGGTGAGAAACAGGTACCTGAGCTTGAGTAGTGGGAATGGAGAGAGGAGGGTGTGTTCCCAAGACATTTATGAGCCACATGCCATGGGAATTAATGGTTAATTTCTTTAGGAGCTTGAAGGAGAGTAAGGAGTACAGAATGACACCCGGGGTTTTGGCTTGGCATGGTGTATAGAAATAAAAAACAGAGTGAGCAGTTTGGAAAAGAAAGATCATGAACTGAAATTTATTATGTTTCCAAAAACCTGCAGGTAAAGATACCTAGTAGGTGGCTGCTATATGTAATCTGGATTTTAGAATCAGGTCCAATCTATAGAGACATTTTGGAGTCATTCACTCCATAATAAGTAGCATTTGAAGACATGGGGGTAGATATGTATATTAATTAAGACATTAGTTCAAAAAAAAGACATTAGTTAAGACACAAATTGTATGAACCAAAAAAGTGGACATGGGACAGTGGTATTTACTGGCTCATGTGTTTAAAAATGCAAGAATATGCTGGCATTAGATACAGTTGCATAAGGATGTCCAAATGTCCAAATAGTACTACCAGGTATCAGGCTCTCTCTACTTCTTATCTCAGGGCTCCTCTCCCCTCAAGGTGGGAAAATGGAGGGGCACCTGGGCGGCTCGGTCGTTAGGCGGCTGCCTTCGGCTCACGTCATGATCCCAGAGTCCTGGGATCGAGCCCCGCATGGGGCTCTCTGTTCGGCAGGAGGCCTGCTTCTCCCTCTCCCACTCACCCTGCTTGTGTTCCCTCTCTCTCTGTGTCTCTCTCTGTCAAATAATAAATAAAATCTTAAAAAAAAAAAAGGTGGGAAAATGGACACTGCCAGCACTTCCAGACTGACATCCTACAAGTTTAGTAACCTCCATGTAAAAAGACCACCTCTTTCCAAATAAATCCAGCAAAAGTTCCAGGGCTGCAAGTTTGGGCTGCTCCCCCAATCTTACCTGGTTTGCTTCTCCTCATTCAGGTCTGAGCTCAAATGTCAGTTTCCAATGCAGACTTCCCTGATCACACTAAGATAGCTTCCTACCTCACACATCCTTTTTACCTTTATTCCACTTTATTTTATAGTACTTGCCATTACCTGATATTATCTTGTTAATTAATTTGTGTACTTAATTGTTTTTATCTATCTTCACACTGGAATATGAGCCATGAGCACAAAGACTATTTAAGTTCTATTCACCTTCGGGATTCCCAGTATCTAAAATAGTACCTCCTGGCAGATATTAGGTGCTTGATAAAATGTGTTAAATAAGCTCTGACCGTGGTGGGCATATTTACACCAAAGAAATGTTAAAAAAAAAAAATCATGGCTTTCTCCCCCCTGGATGCTGATTGTTAAACATTTACCAGCACACCAGAATCACATATGCTTGACATTAGGAGAGGTTTTGTTGGTTCCACCACAACAAATCAGTTCGCTTTAACTAAAGGATGGATACCAGCAGGGCCAAAAGAGCAGAGGGCCACCATAATAAAGTTGACTAGGAAAAGGTCATAAACCAAGAGAGATATAACAGTGATAAGACCTTGTAGGATACCAACATTTAAAAGAAAAGTGGATGAAGTAGAACCTGCAGAGCATATAGTGAGAAGGAGCCACCAGAAATAAGAAAATCAAGTCATTGCGTTGTAACAGAAGCCAAGGAAAAAATGAATTTCAAGAAAGAAGAAATGGCCCTATCTATCTTACACTGAAAAGGATCAAGGGAGCCTAAGGTAGTAGTTCAAAACTAGGGTCTTCATTTGATTGATGAGATGGCAAGATTCTGACAATCACTGGTCCACATCCCTCTATTAGGCAGAAAGAGCATATCAAAAGTCATTGAAGACTCCTATCTCTTTTTCTCAACTATTGAGGTTCTCTGTGTCCACCAGATAAAAGCAGGGCTCTATACTTCATGCGGCTCATTGGAGTACCACTGGCACAACAGATCCTAGTCTCTCCTTGAGTGATATCCCCTTAAAAGCCCAATTTGGTTGCACCAAACACTGCTATCAGATACCTCAGCTTCCTTCCATCTCTGTGTATCTCTGACCAAGATTCAAATGCTAGGAGAAAAGGCTGATTCTGCCTGTTCTGGGTCATATACTTACCACGGTGATCAAAGAGCAGTGACTCTTCCTACAAGTATAGTTTGTATATGGTGTTTGTATATATGCATATATGGATGTGTGTGGTATAAGTGTGCCTGAATATGTATGTGTGTGTGCACATATGTGTGTATTCATGTAGCTACATCTGTATATGGTACATGTGTATGAGTCTATCTATGTGAGATTGTATGTAAGTGTATTGATGTTTATATGTATGTGTGACTACGCACACACGCAAGGGAGGAACACGCTGGGAAGATATTTTTTTAGTAAATTTTTGAATTTCAATGACAGTCCCTAGCAGCTATGGAACTAAGTATATAGCCTATTATCTTTAAACACTAGTTACTCCCTTTTATAAAATGGGAATACTAGTACTTCCCTTTCAGGGTTGCTCCAAGGATAAAATAAGACAACGCATGTATGCAGTAGTGGTACAACTGGTGCAATAACCTTAATAAGTAGGAGTTACTATTCTTACTACCTTATTATCTCTGATACGCTATGGTGTTCATAAATAGGTCAAAATAAAGTCCAAAAAAAAGTCCTATTCATTCTCATGGTGTCTGCCCCAAAAGGATCGCATTGGGAAATTCACTCTTATCCCCCACCCTGGGAGGCTACTCCCTCACTCTCATCTCAGGGCCTTTGTTAATGTGCTTCTTTCCACCTGGAATATTCTTTTTTCTTACAATTCCACTGCTAAATTCTTCTCCTTATTCAGAGCTGGGCTTCAACACACCATTCCCATTTAGCCTTCACTGACCCCTCCAGGCCTTCTTAATCTCCTACTCCTCTGATTGACAACAATACTTACCGGAGAGATAGTGACTATATTCAAGAGTTGGGGCCATCTGAGATGCTACATTGAGAAGGATTCTGAGACTGAAACCATGTCCAGAATCAGCAAGAAAAGAATTATAGTGTCTGACATGGGGTGCAAGAAGTAGCTGTGAGCTACCCAGCACATGGTTGCAATACTTGCCATATAAGTGTTTCATCATACAAGGTATTGTACTATTCACCTAATGCTTCATGTGTGCTTTTTCCTTGAAACCAAGGACCTCGTTTCATATTTTTTTATTTATGCCCACTCTAACTAGTGTAGTGCTAAGCATGAGGCAAGGAATCAATCAAGGCTGGTGGGAAGATTAATTCACTCCTTGACTGGTAGCCAAAAAGCATGAGGTCATGTACTACAAACTCAGAGCATCTGGGGACAATGAGTAAATGCAATCCCACAACCTCTCCAGCAGGGACCATGGGGACAGTGGTGTGATCGTGGCTTTCTGAGTAAGACAAAACTGAGCTAGACTCCAGTCTACCTATTAACTGGGTGCCCTAAAGGCCAGGTCATGTAACCACACTGAATGTCAGTGTCCCTATCTAAAAAGAATGGGGCTAATAATATCCACATTGTAGGATTACTGAGAGGATTAGAAAAGATTACACATATAAAAGGCTTGACCCAGTTCTGGGCAGAAAAGAGGCATTCAGTGTATCCGAGTTTCATTTTTTAAGCAATGAATAATGAATTTGAAAAGAATTCAGAAAATCATCATCATGTAGCAATCTGGTTCCGCAGGAAGACAGTCCACACTAACCCCTTGGATCATGCTTTTGGGTGGCATTTGTGAGGAATCCCCTCTTCCCCTCCCACTTGGCCTCCAGCCTAGTACCCACCTTCTGCATTCTCCACCATCCCCTTTGCAGGTAATCTGGACCTCTTCCCACTAGCACAACAGGCTCTCTTTATAAAGGAGAAGTGAGGACTGGAATGTTCAGATACGTTTTCCACTAAATCAAGCCTGTATTTCTCAGGCAGGAGCTAAGCATACTTAGACATGTGGAATGTCAGCCAGGATCAACAGAGACCCTGGATTACCCTTGCTCATGTAATTTTCTGGGGAAATCCAGGGCATTAAAGTCACTAACCACCTTGCTTCGGTTGAAATAGTGCCTCCTTTTAGAGCCAAAAGTCAATGTAGGATAAATCATACATTCCAATCATAGATGAAGCATTTATTTTTGAAAACAGCTACCATTTATTGAGTGCTTACTATGTGCTAGGCACTATGGTAAGAACTTAATAGACAGAGTCATACTTTATCCTCCCAAACAATCTCAAGAGGCAGTAAAAACCACTGCTTCTCCTCAAATCTATATAAAACCGGGTCATTATCTGAAAGACTGTGTTTCAGTGGTAATTAAAATGCAGAGACATTACTGCCCCCTGGGCTATATCTCTGCCCTGCCAAACACTCAGCACAATCACCAGGAATCCAATGGAGAGAGATGCCCAGGGGCAAAATTCCCAGTCTTTCTCCAGAGCCCCCAGAGATTTCCTCCTACAACATCCATTAGCCCTAACAGACATTGCTGGCATAAATCACCACCCAGCACTAGATGAGAATATAGTTATTATAACAATTGCTGCATTGCATGATGCCCGTGCCATTCGGAAATGTAGGTCTAATTAGCTCTAAGCTCTAGAAGATTTGAGTATGGTAGTTTCATTTTGGCTTAATGCTTGGTGCCTGGTGTAAAATCTGAATTTATTACTCTTTTTTTAATCATTTCTGCTTGGTTCAACCAGTCGTATCAAAACTACTGCATGTTATAGACTTTAAAAAGTGATTCCCTGTAGGCATTTTAAGGTATAGGATCTATTATGAGAAGATATATATTTGACAGCATTCTGTTTATTACTCAGTTCCGCTACATTGTTCATGAACCCAGTGAAAGATGTTCACAGTGGTAAGTAACACTTTATTCCAGGAAGAAGAAACGCAGGCAACTTCCTTCAGTAAGTACTCGAATCAGTGTGTGATGCACTTACAGGACTAATGGGCGAATGCTTCACATACTCCATCAAGACCTCACAAACAAGAAACTGCTTTAGTGCTACAGGGCCCCCTAGATTTTATCCAAAAATATTTTTGCGTTAAAAGTAGTGTGTCTCAGTAGTAGATAATCTATGTTACATTTCTGAACATTTTAAAGAACAAAACCCAGGTAGCATCATCCCTCCTAACCCAGCCCCTGAGAACAGCTGTTTGGTGTTAAGAAAGGAAGACATCCTTGTTATTCCTTCTCATATCTATTTCTTTATTCCGTCTGTGCCTGAACTAGTCCAGAGTTGGGGCAAGTGTCTTGGGAAAGCTAATCCAGAGCCCTGATCTCACTGAGCCAAACCAACCAATGCCAGCACTTCTTACCTCCAGAATCCTGTTGTTTAAACCACTTTCTCTTGGATAGTTTGTTATGTGCAGCCAAAAGCATCCTGATTAAATCACTAGAAATAGTACAGTCTTCCATCCTCGAAGTATACAAATAGGTAGAGAAGAAAGAACATGTACTTGACACTTGGACCTAGACACACATCTTGACTCTCTCATTTATTGATCCATCTGTCTCCCTACTGGCGTGTAGGCCTCTTGAGGATAAGGAACATGCCTAGGTTATTCTTTATTTGTAAAGAGAATGTACTAGTCTTTTACAAACTCAAGCATCTTGGCTGCAGCCCAGGCTCTGCCACCTACTAGTTCTGTGACCTTTGAGCAAGTGATTTAACTGCTCTAACTCAAAAAAAAAAAAAAAAAAAAAAAGGCACATAAGAAAATAGTGCCGTAATACCTACCTTACAGAATTGCAACATGAACTAAGATAATCCATGTAGTAAACTACTTAGCCTGGTACCTGACACAATGTAAGAATTTTTTTCAAAGACAGTTAGTAATAGTACTTTTGCATATTTACCACCTGCCAATTTAATAAGAAATTGTTGACTCAATGAGTGAATGAATGAATGCATGAAAGAATTAGTGAGTGAATGGATGAGTGAATATTTTTCTTATGTTTGCTTATGTTGCTTTGAATGTTCCAAAAGGCATAAACCTTAGAGGCTTGAGACACTGAAAATTAATTTGGGCTGTGATGGAATTTTTAAATCACAGACTTTTCAGCTGCCTTGTATCAAGTTTATGGTTCCTTATCCATTTTTAAGAATCTCTAGGAAAGATTTGCCCAAAAGCAATCTGTTCCCTTCTTAGGAAATATTCTCTCTTGATCTTGTTCCCAAGGACACAGAGCAGAGATGCCTCCCACTTTCATGTCCAGTATCAGCTTTCCAAAGCTGAAAAGTCACCTCTGGCTTCTGAGGCTGGCCCTCTGCTGACTCTGCCTATGTCCTCTGCATCACTCTACTCTATCTACTGGCTTTGGAAAGCAAATATTTTGGAACATCGGCCACATCTCAACCACATGTAGACAGTGCTGTGGAACACCACACAAACACACATTCATTCCCATGGTCCCTGGGAATATTGGCCCCTTCTGCGGTAGCTGCTCACATCCAACAATCGCTCATTTCTGGAGCACAAAGGTTTAGCCCCTTGCTTCAATTCAGGGCAACCCAAGGACTATCCCAGTCCTGAGGCCAGTCCCTGCTGCAATTGCCAGTCAATTCTATATCCACCTCTGTCCAATTTTACTTCCTCACTCCCTCATAGGTGTTGCTCTTGCGAACGTGCACCAGGAGATATCTTTCTCTTTCTCACTAGTCCCAGAGTCTATTTCCAGGAAATCTGGCCTAAGACAGAATCATTTCATGTGCCAGAGATAACAGCAGTGGGTTTTTATGGAGGCTTCATTACATAGGCATGATTAGTTAAATCATTGGTAGTTGACAGTGAAACTGTCAACTAAACTCAATCTCCAGCCCCTTTACCCTCCCAGGAGGTCAGGAGGGGTGGGACTGAAAGTTCCAACTCTAATTACACCCTCAGCTCCACTGGCAACCAGCCCCCATCTTTAGCTGCATTCTAAAAGCCACTTCATTAACCTAACAAAAGACACTTTTTTGTTCCCATCACTTAGGAAATTCCAAGGGTTTTAGAAGTACTATGCCAGAAACAGGGACAAAGAACGAATATATACTTCTTATTATAAATCGCAATATCATACCCTTCAATCCCCATTTCTGAAGACTGTTAACTGGAAGGAACTACTTTTTCCAGAAGTGAGTTGTAGACACAGTAGGTATTTAGCCAAAGACCCAAGGACATAACAGCTATAAAGGTGGTAAGAAGTAGTTAGATTCCAAATTCAAATTTAAGGTAGTGGCAACAAGATTTTCTGGTGGATTATACATGGTTTTAAAAGGAAGGAAGGAAGGAAGGAAGGAAGGAAGGAAGGAAGGAAGGAAGGACGGTAGGAAGGAAGGGGTCAACAGTGACTCCAAGATTTAGTCTGAGCAACTAAAAAAAGATATTATGGAGAGAAATAGGCTTGAAGAATAAAATTAAATTGTTAAATTTTAAGCATGTTAAACTTGAGTCATCTAATAGACACTTAAGTGGAACTTTAAATAGGGAGTTGGGACTCGAGTTTAAAGAGAGGCCCAAGCTGAAGATACAATTTGATCATGATCGGCATACAGATGGTATTTGAAGCCATGAAACTGATGAGATCATCAAGTGGATCATCGAGTGGAGACAGAGAAGTCAGGGTATGAGGGCACTCCAGTATTTAGAAATCTAGGTGATGAGAAGGAGCCAGAAAGGATATTGAGAAGGAACGGTGATGAGGCAGGAGGAGAACCAAGTGAGTATGGTGTCCTAGAAGCCAAGTGAAGAAGTACATTAAAAAACAAGGAGAGGACGCCTGGGTGGCTCAGTTGGTTGAGCAGCTGCCTTTGGCTCAGGTCATGATCCCAGCGTCCTGGGATCGAGTCCCGCATCGGGCTCCTTGCTCCACAGGGAGCCTGCTCCTCTCTCTGCCTCTGCCTGCGTCTCTGCCTGCTTGTGTTCTCTCTCTGTTAAATGAATAAATAAAATCTTAAAAAAAAAAAAAAAAAACAAGGAGAGATGAACTGCTAACAAGTTGAACAAGATGAACCTTAAGAAGTGATATTTGGTCTCAGCAATATGGAACTGAATCACCAGCAACTTTGACAAGAGTTATTTTGTCCATAGAGGAGATGAAAGTCTGCACAGAAGAGCTCATAGAAGAATGACAGAAGAGGGACTGTAGTCAAATGACAGAACTGCCCGGAATTCTGTGCTAATACTGTGAAATTAAGCCAAAGTTCAAAGAGTGCTGTGCTCAATTAATGATACCTGCCATGAGTACCGGTATGTACAATACATATTTACTATTCTTAATCCAGGATATATAGTTGCTCATTCCATATTCTCTGTACACATTTTTATGCTATAACCCATTTAGGGGACTCATTAACGGTTAATTCAATATTGTTCCAATGAATTTCTGGTTTTTCAACATCCAGTTATTCTTGAATAGAAAAAATTTTTTATTAAATTCCATGCCCTAGTTGGATTGTTTTAAACTGGTTTCCAGTGTACCATGTAAAGTGACTTATGAGAGTCTTGAAAGAACTCTGTATGCCTTAAGATATCACATCTCTCTGAATAAATAACTAACCAAAAAGCCTTCAAAGGGGTAAAAAAAAAAAAAATCAACATTTGACTATGCAACACATACTTGCATTTCCTGTTTCCCTTTTCCTATATTTCCTAGAAGGGTATGTGCTATGGTCTTCAAAAGTTCATTTCCCTTTAAATTTGCATGCCCACATTCTAACGCGTAACTGCTCAGAGTTGGAAAGTTTCTTGAGTTATCTTTTTCAAGTAGCTATTCCATGTGTGAATGAATCCTAGGTGCAAGATTCCTAACAGACGGCCTTTAGGTCTCTGGTTAAATGCCTCCAGTAATGGACAACTCACTTCCTTGGGAGAAAGCAGTTCCCTCAAGCTGTCAGACTTCTGAAATGAGAGTTGAACGGAAACCTAGACATTAAATAATTCAAAGGATATGCACGCAGGTGAGTTTCTTCCTTCACACAATTTATAGGGTTATATAACAAGATGCTCAGAGTCTTTGGTTATCTGGGATTGACTTATTTTGATTCTTCTCTGATTTCTGGGACTCCAAGACAGAGTAAACACTCTTCATTTGTCAAGTAAATGCCCTCCAACTATGCCCAGACTTAAGAGGGTTTCCACTGAAATAAACTCAGGACTGTCTGATTTTTAAATCTCTTTTGTTTCTGGCCCACCAGAGAGGCATGTGGTTGGGAGGGTGGAGGGACAACTGGAATAATGACCTCCTAGTTCTCTTATTATGGCACCAATAATCCCCTTTATATTCTGGTGTTTTGTAGCATGTTTATGGTTTTGTCTTATTTCATCTTTAAGGCCAAACAAAAGCTGACTCCAATTGCTACAAACTCAAGAGGCCCCAGCCACAGGCCTCAAGCAAGGAAACAAACAAATAGAATGCATGGGAACCCAGTTTCTCAGATTAAATATGACAATGGTGTAGAGTCCGTATGTCTCAGGAAAAAGAGGACATTTAAAAAGTCTCCAGGGTGCTCTGTCAAATAGGATTATCCAGGACCCATACAATTGTTCATTTTTCATCCTCAGTAGAATGTCATATGGATTCTGCCCTTCACTTTATGCTTAAAGACGGATGGCCAATTGTTTACGCCTGGTGTTTCTCATTAATTATTCTGCCAACAAAGCTTTAAGTAAAGTCATTTAATTTAGGCTTTGCTTAGTGGGTTATAGAAAATCAGTATTTCTTACTATTTTTTATTAATTTTTAGTTTCCATAGGGCTCAGCCAGCCAAAGAGACTAGAGCTTTGGAATTTTACAACCCAATTCCTTATAGATAACAGAAAGCATTAGAATTCTTGCCAGGAGTAAGCAATTTTGTAACTTGTGCTTAGGTATGTCCAGAACAAAGAAAGAATAAGAAAGTAAAACACAGAATTTGTTTTTTTCCACTTGTGGTGAGATAAGGTAAGAATGCGCTTTAGTTCATCTGTGGATTCAAAATGCTCCTTTACAAACTCAAGTACCAAAATGACATTCTTGTCTATTCGGCGGGGGGGGGGGGGGGGGGATAATTTGGTAAGGACTGATTTTTTTTTTTTTAAGGCTAGCAAAGCAATCTGGTTATATCCATCATTACCCTTAGTTAATGACCCACTTGTTTGTTAGCAGCTGCTATTGCCAAGGAAAGGTACCTGGTTTCTAACAGTAGTACCTCATTGCTAGTTGGAGTGAGGGAATGAGAGGAATCAATGGCCTGCCTCAGGGCCATGTGGGTGAGTAGACCCAGCTTGAAAAGAATGTGCTTTTCTTCAGTTACCTAAAATGACTGTAAGTCTCTCCCTTGGAAGAAACCTGGGAAAAGAACAATCTAGGTACAGAGTCATCCTAAAACTGGACAGACCAATTTGATAGAAACAAGGTTATGGTGAAAGCATTTCTAGGGCTCACATTTCCTTAGAAAAGAATATAAAATATAATTTTGACAACAAAATGCCTATTTATTCTTTCCAGTGAGAAAATTATTGAGCAAAAAGAAAATATTTACACTGTATGACTGGGGCATTCTCCTCCTGTTATCAAGCCACATGGAAAGTAAAACATGGGAATCGGAAGGGAGTTTGGAGCTCATGGAATCCGAAGAGAAAAGGATGGAGAAATGGGATCTTTAATGGCATCATTTGACAGTGACAAGAATCTTGACAATTGGACCATAAAGTTTCAAAGTCCCTCAGCTAAAACTCCTCACATTCTTTGCCACTAGCCCTAACCGGTGATTGAAACCAAAAATAAACACAAAACTAAAATTAAACCTCTCCCACTGGTCTTTGAGCAGTCCATGGAGAATTTTGCTGCTTTCTTTCCAGGTGATTTGAAGGCAGGAAGATAGCTAAGTTTCCAAGCACAAACACTGATTTGTGTATTCAGAACATTAAAGATGATGGAAATATAAATTTAAAATGCAATCTAGGAATCCATCAATTAATACTCAAGTCCTTGAATTTATAGCAATATTTTTAAAAAAATAATTGGTTACCTTCAGAGGAGGATAGGAACCAATTGATTATCTTTATGGTAAATAAAGAGGAAGAGTCAAGCGTATCCTGAACTGCACCACTGGGTAATCAAAGAGTAGATGAGGGGAAGCATCTGCTTATAAGTTTTCTAGCTAATAGATGAAAGGGAAATGGTAGAATTAGACATCACCATTTAGTAACTCCCAGTGAACTAATGGATCCAAACATTGAGTATTGACTGATGTTAACATTCAAAAAGGAGCAAAAATTGGATATCATACACCTCCTGGTAAAATAGCTCAATGCTATCTGCCAAATGAACCTGAATTTAATCAGGTCTCTGAATATAGTTCCCAACTTGCAGACAATACAAAAGACAGAGGAACATATTGAACTGTACAATAAGTACATAATCAGCAGCATCCATACTGTAGGAAAACTCCAGAGGTCAAAAGGTAAATTGTAAGATAAAGAAGGGACTGTACGAGAAACATGTATGTTAAAGGAGATTTGAAAGATATGTCAATTTTTTTAATGGGTAAGACTGAACTAGAGAGTTTAGGGATGCTCACATGGATGATAAAACTATACAGGACACACAAGGAAATTATTATCATAAAAGTCAGGTTACTTTTGGGGGAAAGGAGGGGTGAGATTTGATAGAGCAGATAGCTTTCTGGGATGAATGACATTTTATTTCTTGACCTCAATAGTGCTTAGAAAGGTGCTGCCTTATAACTCACTAATCTATATAGCTATTTTGTGTACTTTTCATAACTGTGTTTGATTTAACAATAAAAAGTTTGCAGAATGAGCAATCTACCCTTCCTTTTCACCGTGGTTTTTTTATGGTTTTGTTTCACTTAGCCTGAGAAAGACTTCTTACCCTCTCTATAAGAGACTCAGCCAATCAACCAATCAATCAATCACTGCTCAATGTCAAGATATTTGGAATGACTATATTATGGGCTATGCCCATTTTAATCTGGTGATTTGGATTTAACTGACACCTCTTGGGCTACTCTAGTCCCAAAGCAACATTTCTATACAAACCCAAACCCAACCCAGGAGACCTAGTAGGCTATATCCTAATGGTGACAAATAGGACTGATAGTTTAAGATGGCTGAAGTCATTCTCTTTAATAGTCATCCCTCCCATGGACCAGAGTGTGGTGGCAATGTGTCTCTTGGGAAAAAGAGAGTGATTTCAGTATCCCAGCACATTATCATGGGGGGAAAAATGATCTCATCAAAGCCACTCAAGAAATTACACACGGTTTAGGACAACTGCTCACAGTTAAAACCAAGTGACAAAGCTACTAACAGTTCATAAAAGCCTTCCAAGGCATGTAGTAAGGTGGGGGAGACAGGATGACTTCAACTGTATCCATTTTTACAGAACCCTCTCCAGCCCCTTTCCACTGCCTGAGCAGGTCTTGGCTTTATTGATGCCTACCTTGCCTAACAAAATGTAAAAGCTCTCACACGTTTCTAAGACAAGTCCATCTTATTCCCAAGCAGTTTTCAGCCAGTGCCTAGATATAAGAAAACTGGTGCCTTGAAAGGAGAAGTGAATATCTCAGCTTCAATCCCACAAAATCAACTCACTTGGTTTTGTAGCTCCCTGACCCAAAATCATTCCCATTATTTTCAATAATAATGATCATAAATTATTTTTGGAGTTCAAGGCTCAAGAGCACTTGAGACTAGCTTGTATTAAATTGGCCAATAAAGCACCTTGAGTCAATTCAAATTGTGAAAGGATGCAGAGATCTGGGAGTATGGCGCATGGGAGAAAAGGGAGCGATTGGAAAAAATTTCCAAGCACAAAGCACTTTATAAGTTTTTAAAGCATTTTTAAAGTCAATCTGATATGTAAGTAAAAGCTAATAGAACTGCATACTTATATCCCTCACCTAGATCACATTCACACTGGGCATGTAAAATCCAAGATGCAAGATTTTATAGGAGCTGGAACACATAATGTGTCTGTCTGTCAGGAAGCTGATGAGACAAGACTTTTAATGACGTAAGGCAGTGTCACTCTAGGGCACAGATGATAGCTTTGACCATCCAAAGCCCTGTAAGAAAGTTTTGACCCCATTCCTTAAGGGGACAAAGTCCCCTGTGATAATAGCCTGTTCATTAGAAGCCTATTTGTCCAATATCTTCAGTTTATCAGTGCAGGAACTAAGGTCCAAGGAGGAATGTACTTGCTTAGGGTCTTTGAGGTAAACATTAATTCCATCCTCTTGTTCTTCCTGGAGGACAATTCTGTTTGGGTATACTCACTTGACATACAGCCATGTGCTCAGAAAAGGGGGTCTCTGCCATCCCCAAAAGGAATGAACCATGGATGGTCAAAGCCAATCACAGCCATATCACTGCCATTGCTTAGGCACAGACATGTGACCAATCCTAGCCAATGGGATCTGGAGATAATTTTCTGGAGAATTACCAGTAAATAACTTTCCTCCATAAAAACAAGGAAGAAGGAAAAGAAACACATAGGAAGAAACACTGCTCTTCTTCTCCATGGGATACTAAAATATCTGCATATGACACATGAAACTTCTATAGCCACCAGACAACTATGACAGAAAGGCCAAACAGAAAGATGACAGACTCTAAGTCCTCAATGATGTCATGAAGCTGAAATTCTGAAATTCCCGTTATACACAAGAGTAAATATCCTTAAGTTACTTTTTGCTGTACTTTGAATTTCTTTCAACCTAAAGGATCCCAGCTGATACAATCTTTCAGAAAGTTTGTGGGCAAGCTAGGATTAGAACAAGAAGTCATCACTTCCAGGCCAAAGAAGGCCTCTATTTAAAGGACTGGTGAAGTCTGCAAGCAGGTTTATCAGCCTAGGTTATGCTGCAGTAAGAAACAACCCACAAATCTCAGTGGTTTACAACAACAAGGTTCTATTTCTTGCTTGTGTAACACGTCCACCAGTGTTGGCTGAAGTTCTGCTCCAGGAACACAGGCCAATGCGTAAACTCTTTTCTGAAATATTGCTGACTTTGTGACAAAGAAAGAAACAAAGCATGCCAAACCATAAATTGGCTCTTAAAAGTTCTGTTCAGAAATTACACATATCACTTCCTTTTTTTTTTTTTAAGATTTTATTTATTTATTTGAGAGAGAGAAAATGAGCAGGAGGGAGGAGCAGAAAGAGAAGGAGAAGCAGGCTCTCCTCTGAGTAGGAAGCCCAATGTGGGGTTCTATTCTAGAACCCCAAGATCATGACCTGAGTCGAAGGCAGATGCTTAACCAACTGAGCCACCAGGTGTCCTACAAATATCACTTTCACTCACATGTCATTAATCACAGCAAATCACATAGTCTAGCTTGATATCAATGAGGAAGTGAAAAAAGAACAATTCCTTTAGGTAAACAACAAATTTAGTCTATATTTAATGCTTCTAAGAAATAGCTAAGCACCCTGGGGGCAACTAAAATGGTTACTGAATTATTTTGGTAACATCTCTAAACTTGAGTATATTTTGGCAAACACAACTGCCATGCCTTCTTTTTATAATAAGCTCTTCTTAAAATATCTTTTATTTTAGAATGATTGTATGTTCATTAAAATTTTTTCCATACTGTATTATATACTTGAATATTGCTAAGAGAATAGATCTTAAATGTTCTGACCACAAAAGAGAAATGGTAATTTTTGTGATGGGATGGAGGTATTACCTAACACTATGGTAGTTATCTTGTTGCAAAATGTAAGTGTATCAAATCACCATATACCTTAAGCTTATACAATGTTACATGTCAATTACATTTCAATAAAGCTGGGTGTAAAAAGAGAATTAAAAAAGTCCAAATCAGTAAAAGATTTAAAAAATAAAAATAAAATGTCTTGCTTTCCTAATCCTACCCATCATATATAAATCACTAATAATTTGGTGTATGTCCTCTAGTGCTTTTCTATGTATGTTCACTTGTCAGTATACATACATACATTCGTATATATATTTGTGGTTTATTGCAAAAAAAATACCACTTTAGGGGTGCCTGGGTGGTTCAGTCATTAAATGCCTGCCTTCTGCTCAGGTCACGTTCCAGGGTCTTGTGGGACTCCCTGCTCAGTGGGAAACCTGCTTCTCCCTCTCCCACTCACCCTGCTTGTGTCTCCCTCTCTCACTGTGTCTTTCTCAGTCAAATAAATAAAGTCTTTATTAAAAATACCATTTTATATAATTATACATACTATCATGAACATTTTTGCTTGTCAATATATAGCTAATTCATTTTTTTTAAGATTTTATTTACTCATTTATTTGAGAGAGAGAGACAAAGAGCACGAGCAAAGGGGAAAGGTAGAGGGAGAAGCAGACTCTCCACTGACCAGGGAGCCTGATGTGGGGCTCTATCCCAAGACCCCAAGAACATGACCTGAGCCAAAGGTAGACAACTGACTGAGCCACCCAGGCACCCTGGATAATTACTTTTCTTTTTTAAAGACTGCATAGTATTCCACTGTGTGTATGTACCATAATTGATATCCCAATGCCTTCAGGATGGACATTTAGGTTGATTGTCCTAATGCTTAAGACATTAGGTTGATCATATCCATCATCACAAATAATTCTGTACTATCACCCTTTTACATATAGATATAGATATTTGCATACTTTTTATAAGTATTTCTGTAGAATAAATTCCAAGAAGTAGAATTTCTAGAGGAGAAGGCATACACACTCAAAAATTTGAGGGATATTGCAAAATGGTCCTCCAAATAAGATTATACCAATTATGCCTTTTAACTGGAGGGCTTATTGAATCCAGCCAACAGTGTATTAGACAGTGGTCCTTTTAGACAGAAAAATATGTGCCAACAAAGGAATATGTAAATACTGATTGCATATAAATATAAATATTCTGGACATATTTATAATGGCCCCCTCTCTTCAGGGTGCTTAAATCTAGTAAGGAAGAAAACAGACACATATGAAAATACTAAAAATACATAAATACTTGGTATAAGAAATTGGATCAGGCACATGCAGAAACAGCTGCAAGAAAGCAGATGTGATAAGGGAATGTTCAGTGAAGTGAAGGGTGTCACTGTAGGGACAGTAGAGGCTTTCAGAGGAGAAGCAATGTCATTAATTACAATTGATAGAAGCAGGAGCTGAACCTCGGCAGGGTGGCTATTGGAGATGGGGTTGATGGTAGCGCTGGGAAGGGAAGGGATAGCTTGCATGGGTAAATGAGCTCACAGGGTTTACATGCTGGGTGAATCACATTAGGGTCAGAGTCTCTTCTTCAGACCAAGATTTTACATAACTAGGTCTGTCTTGGGTCATTGTCTGTAGACTATCTTAACAACAGGGAATTGGTCTGAATAGCCAATCTAAAGAAGTGAGACTAGAAGAGACCTGCCCTCTTGCGTAGAATCTCTAAGCTATAAACCACCACTACAGCTGAGCCATTTGATCCCATTGAGAAAAAAATAAATCCATCAACAGGATATATCCAAATTCCCAAAGGATCTGGATTCTTAGGCCCCTCCTGAATACCTTAACCTTTAGCTTTCACAGCAAATAGACTAACGGGGCTATCATTAGTCCCTCTGGGAGCCTGGATTCATGGGAAAACCAGAACCAAGTTCAAGCTTTCGGGGGCAGGATACAAATGCATGAGGCAAATGCTGCCACATCCCCCCTTCAAGCCCAAGACATCTCTGACCACAACAATTAGACCTAGAAAAGCCTCAGAATCCTCAACACAGTCTTCCAAGGAACTACCACCAATCAAATGAAATGGGCACTGGCACTGAAGCCCATTTGTCATCCCCGATTTATAGCTACAGATTAATCATTTCCTTGCCAGCCATTCTTTCCCACCTATTACTTAACCAACCATAAACTTTCTCAGAAGAAGCCACAGGCATTAGGACCTCATACAGACCTAAACAGCCCACACTAGGAAGGGGGGAAGCCACCCCTACCCATTATAGCATCCACTCCTCTAAACCCCCACATTCTTATAAAAGGGTCTCCCTCAAAGATATTAGCTATTCATCTGATTTTACCTCTGTCTAGAGGTGGTTACTTCCATTCATTATTTCAATAAATATTTACTGAGTTCCTACTATATGCCAGGTCATGTTCTACAGGCTGAGGCTACTGCAGGGAACAACACAGACAAAACCCCTGTGCTCATAGAGCTTACTTTGAGGAGAAAGACACAAACAAGAAGCAGGTAAGTACCTAACCTGATAGGTACTTAATGCTAAGGAGACCCCAAAAATGCAGGCGAGGGGAATAGGGAGCATTGATTGGCAGGCAGGGAACAGAAAGAAATTTTAAAAAGAGAAAACCTTCCTAGTTGATGAAATACAGTCGACTACGGACCTAAAGAAGGAGAAGAAGCATGTCATTCAGATATCTGAGAGGAGCAGGTCGGCAAGAGTGAATAGGTAGATATCATTGGACAAACTGGGGAGTATAGAAGGGGGGAGAGAATGAAGAAAGGGGTAAGTTTGGGGGTTGTGGGTTATAGATCATAAAGTGTCTCATAGTGAGGGTCAAAAGAAAATCTCTGGTATAGATGGTCTCTGCCTTCACCAAGTTTCTATTTATCAAGGAAGACAAAGAGTAAGTACATTATTATAACTAATTCACTTTAAGTGTAACAAATATAGCACATTTATAAGGGGGGGTACAAGGTGACATAGGAGATATAACAGGACAACCTGATGGCATCTGGTGATCATGGACAGCTTCCTGAAAGAGGGACTTCTGAACTAAGCCCTGAAAGATAAGGAGGCGTTTGCCCAGCAAAAAAAGAAAGAAGAATGTGCCAAGCAGAGGGAACAGGGTGTGTTCAATTGAGGTTGGAGGTAGAAAAGAGAAGAGCACAAAAGAGCGGATGGGTGTGATATCCATCCATAGAAGCCCACAGGAACTGGAACCTTCCTGGCCCTGAAACGCTTATTAAGGGTCTTAAATACTTTTTTTTTCAGTGTTCCAAAATTCATTGTTCCTGCACCACAACCAGTGCTCCATGTAACATGCCCTCCTCACCACCACCAGGCTCACCCAACCCGCCACCTCCAAAACCTTCTGTTTGATTCTCAGAGTCCACAGTCTCTCATGGTTCATCTCCCCCTCTCATTTCCCCCAATTCACCCTTCCTTTCCTTCTCCCAACGTCCTCCATGTTGTTCCTTATGCTCCACATGTAAGTGAAGCCATATGATAATTGACTCTCTCTGCTTGACTTATTTCACTCAGCATAATCTCTTCCAGTCCCATCCATGTTGATACAAAAGTTGGGTATTCATCCTTTCTGATGGAGGCATAATATTCCATTGTATATATGGACCATATCTTCTTTATCCATTCATCTGTTGAAGGGCATCTTGGCTCTTGCCACAGTTTGGCGATTATGGCCATTGCTGTTATGAACATAGGGGTACATGTGGCCCTTCTTTGCACTACATCTTTATCTTTGGGGTAAATACCCAGTGGTACAATTGCAGGGTCATAGGGTAGCTCTATTTTTAATCCTTTGAGGCACAAGAGGAAGATTTTGAAAGAAAGGTTTTAAGCATAAAAGTGATCAGTCTTTTTTGTAAAAAGATCTCTCTAATTATTATGTTACTCTCCATGCTAACCTCTTAGATCTTTGAGATGACACAATAAAGGAAAATTGTTTTTAAAAATTGCCATTGCTTCTTTTCTAATTAGCATCTTGAAAGCTCACTTTTCATTTCCAAACTCCCTTCCTGATTAGTGGAGCTGACCAGTGGTCAGTGGAGCTGCTGTTCTCCCATTCATTCTGGTAAAACAAAACCTTGGCCATTCCTCACCTGTCCCGAGACAGCTAAGTCCCCATAGATGATTCCTAAAGCAAGGCAGGACATGGATGTATGAGAATACTTCTCTGAGAATAAGGAGAAGAAAAATCTGGTTTACTCTATTTGATCCAGGCTTTTTCCATACAGAAACTCAACAGATCAAAACCATTTCAAACTGGATGAAACCATATGGTTTCCAGAATCACACATCATTTTTACAAGGTTCAATGGCTGAGACTGCCTTTCTCTATTGGTGGAAAGGAACCAGACTTTTCCCATTTGCTACTCAGGGTCATTACATGGAGGTTAATTCATTTATTACCCATGTAGACAACATGTAAGGTGCCACAGGCAATCTGGAACATACAAAGCATCAAAGACGACATTCCTTCCTTCTACCTGAAATCATCTTGAGTCCTGTTTTTCTCAAGAAGCAGTGAATTTGTGCATCTCCAAGCTGTAGGAAAGTGTTGTTTTTTGTATTGTGTTCTTCGTATTCTACAGTTCTTGGTATATTCCATACTCTAAATTAGGCCTCAAAAATATTTGTGATTAAAAATTTATACAGCTCCTGACAGCTTCTTTCTAGAACATAACCCCTAACTAATTCATGTTCACTTACCCTGCAGTTTTCTATTTATAATATTTTACAATTTCTGTGTATTTGTATTATAAATTATTAAATGACATCAAGGTTTTTATTTTGATGAGAGAATTTTTGATGAATTTGACAGTGTAATTACTTCAGATACTGCTCTGGATTGCTGAGAAAATATTAAATTTTATTTACCATGATGAATAATTAAAGCATGCAAGTAGTGGGCTCTCTTGCTGTGCCTTCTAGCTCCTTACTTCTGTTTGCTTCTCGCTAATTAAAATAGTGATGCTTATATGTGTAGTGGCTTAAAAGAAATAAATTACCAATTTGGGGCGGGGGGTGGGGTGAGGAAGACACAGGCATGTGATAAGACTTGAGAAACCTATATCAAAGTAGAGGGGAAGGAGGGAAATGATGAAAACTTGGCTGTGTTTTATTTCATGTTTTTCTTGCAAGAGTGCAGAGTCAAGAGTGAAGAGTGCTCTCCTTGTTTATTTGGTGAAGAGTGCTCTCCTTGTTTGTTTGGTGAACTACTTTCCCAGTTCTAGAAACTTTTCATGTGCAAGCTCCTCAACTAAAACAACAGAAATGGTCATGGCAAGAAAGGCTGGGAAGAGTACCACAACTTCACCTATAAAGCCCAGGAGATTCCTGATTATCATATGGGTTACTATTCTGGGTTCATTGATTACATCTTTATGATTTTCATTTGGTTATCAGAAAACCCTGCTAAGGTACACACGAGGTCAACCTTAATATTTCTACTTGAGGATGAGAAAGTTGAGGTTCAGTCTGATGAACATCCTAGTCCCACATCACTCAGAAGTACAAGGTCCCGGGGTGCCTGGGTGGCTCAGTGGGTTGAAGCCTCTGCCTTCAGCTCGGGTCATGATCTCGGGGTCCTGGGATCGAGCCCCGCGTTGGGCTCCCTGCTTGGTGGGGAGCCTGCTTCCCCCTCTCTCTCTGCCTGCCTCTCTGCCTACTTGTGATCTCTCTCTCTCTCTCTCAAATAAATAAATAAAATCTTTATAAAAAAAAGAAAAAAAGTACAAGGTCCCAGGTTTCCTGACTCTTTATCCACTAGGATTAAGAAATCAAGGAATAGACCATGGACTGGACCCCATGCCAGTCTCTTTCTGACACAGGTGGAGATTCCTTAAGAAATTAAAAATAGAGCTACTCTATGACCTTGCAATTGCACCACTGGGTATTTACCCCAAAGATAAAGATGTAGTGCAAAGAAGGGCCACATGTACCCCTATGTTCATAACAGCAATGGCCATAATCGCCAAACTGTGGAAAGAGCCAAGATGCCCTTCAACAGATGAATGGATAAAGAAGATATGGTCCATATATACAATGGAATATTATGCCTCCATCAGAAAGGATGAATACCCAACTTTTGTATCAACATGGATGGGACTGGAAGAGATTATGCTGAGTGAAATAAGTCAAGTAGAGAGAGTCAATTATCATATGGCTTCACTTACATGTGGAGCATAAGGAACAACATGGAGGACATTGGGAGAAGGAAAGGAAGGGTGAATTGAGGGAAATGAGAGGGGGAGATGAAACATGAGAGACTGTGGGCTCTGAGAGACTAACTGAGGGTTTTGGAGGGGAGAGAGGAGGGGGGCTGGATGAGCCTGGTGGTGGGTATTGAGGAGGGCAAATATTGCAAAGAGCACTGGTTGTGGTGCAGGAACAATGAATTTTGAAACACTGAAAAAAATTAAATTAAAAAAAAGAAATCAAGGAAAAAACTTTTTTTCACCACCTGATCTTAAACAATGCAAAATAATTGTTAAAAGCAAGACAACACGGGGTGCCTGGGTGGTTCAATCAGTTAAGCATCTGATTCTTGATTTTGGCCTATCATGCCTGATCTCAGGATTATGAGATGGAGGGGTCAGGCTCTGTACTAGGTGTACAGCCCACTTGAGATTCTCTCTCTCCCTCTCCCTCTGCCCGTCTGTTCATACTTTCCCTAAAAAACAATATAATGATAAGAATAAGAATAATAAATAAGACAACATGCCCAAAATGGAGTCACTTATGCATTAACCCCATGTCACCAAACCAAGACTTAATTAAAGTTTCAGCTCTCCCAGAGATGGAGCCTTAAACCAGTCAATCAGGAATTGTCCAATCAGCATTAGTTAGGTAATCTGCCACCCCCTAATGGAAAGTTACCTTGCAATAACCAATCTGTTTTTTTACCCGATACAACATCCTTGTTCATGCTCCCTTCTGCTTATAAAAGTCTTTCATTTTGTACAGCTCCTCAGAGTCCCTGTCTACCTTCTAGAGTGGATGCTGCCTGATTTATGAATTGTTGAAAACCAACATAATCTTCAAAAATCACTCTGTTAAATTTTTTTGTTTTGTAACATAATAAACATATTATTAGACATTCAGTATATTTTACCAAAAGAGAATTTACATGTACATATGTACATGTATATGTATGTGTGAGTATGAATTTCAAATGGTCAAACACTTGAGACATCACTGAAAATAGTACTAAAGTGTAGATCAGTATAAGTCACTGCTCTACTCTAGACCTCAGTTTCCACATCTAAAAATGGGGACAATATTGGTATTTACCTCTTAGAGTTATAGGCATTTAATGAGATAATACAGAGAAAGGACTCAGTAAGTCCTAGCTATTTCTATTTTTCAATGGCATATAGAGTTAAATATGGTACCAACCACATCCTACCCATCTTTGTATCCCAGCCTCTAACACAAAGCAGGTTATTCAATAAATGAGTTGGATGGATGACTGTGTGGCTTCTGGCTATTCCATAACCAGACTGAAAACTCCTAATTACATCATAAGGTCCTTGAAGGCAGGACATTACCTTGTTCTTTTCCCCAACTCAGTGTATTGCTTGAACGTAGATGATGCTAAAAAATGCCTTCTGAGTTTTATTGAAATAGAATACTCAGTATCATCCACAGGGAGCTGAAAAGGGTTTGGCAGCAGCTTTTCCCAGGAGTCTGGCCTGAGGCAGGGGCTGTAAAAATCCTGGAAGTGTGGAGGCCACCTTAGTAAAGAACAAGGCATTGTTTGGGGCGGGAACCCCTAGTGAGTGAGGTCTTTTCCAATCAAAGGCCCAGTCACTGGCGTGTGTTCCACAAGCCCCTGGGGCCCAGCTCTCATTGTGTGGCAGGGCCACTGGGGGCAGGGACGCCCCCCCCCCCACCAGACTGTATCGATTAGCTGCTCCATCTGCCACTCTTCAAACAAGCTGCACGGTCCCCCATTGGATGAAAATGTCACCCATGGTAACAGAGCCTCACAGCTGGCATCTGACCACAGGACCCTCAGGGAGGGAATAATCAGATCCTGAAAAGCAGTCAGCCCGCACCAAGCTAAATGCAAAATGAAAAATAAATAAATGTCTATTTTAATCTCCTCCCTCCCTTCTCAGCCCCAAGCACCAGACATTATTCTCAAACTGCACTGCCACAGCAGGGGACTGGTGGCCCTCAAGGCAGGTTGCTTGAGGGTCCTATGTATAGTCTGTGGGAACTATAACTCACAGACCTCCCCTGGTTGGTTCTGGAGCTACAGGGAATACACTGAAATCCTGCTTCAGCCACTCCAATTTCAGTTTTTTTCAGTTCTTTCTCCTTGGAGACCTCTCTCTCTCAGTCTCTCTCCCCACTCCCATCCCTGTCTATATCCATCCTCTTTTCCATCCCCCACTTCTCTCTTGACTCTCTTTTTCTCCCTCACACCCAGCATCCCCCTCTTCTTCCTGTCCCCCTCTCTCCTCCTAATTTTGTTCTCTCTGCAGAAGACATTCTTCCTCATCCTCTTTCCTGGATTACTTCTGCACCTCTTTCAGACCTCAGTTTAATCATTTCCTCTTGGACTTCTGACAGGAACATTGCCCCAAACTATGTAAGTATCCCCTGATGCTGTGCCCCACCCACTCTATCCTTCCCCTCTCACTCTTTGGCTGTCTGTTTGATCAGAAGAGCTATAACCTTGTCTGTCAAGCTGACTATTATATTCCCAGCACCTACTACAGTGCTTGGCACATAAAAGATGCTTAATAACTGTTATTTATGTCACTAAACAAACAATGCCAGGTACAAAGCAATTCTTATACGGCTTCCGGACTTTTTCAGACTCTGAAGATGTGCATGCCATGAGATTCTTCATCAGTTTCCAGTTACTGAACTAGCTTAAGTCAAAAATAAAGAAATTTGTCAGGAGGGCTCACTAAGGTAAAGGAGCTATTGACAATTTGGAGTACAGTCTTCTTTGCAGTGGGGGGCTACCCTGTGCATTGCAACTCTACCCGATAGCACTACTGGATGCCAAGAGCACCCTCTAACCCCCAGCTGGGACAACCAGAAATGTCTCATCTCATAAGGTGAGGCTTTCAGAAGAATAACAGGAAAGGGTTCAGCAGGCCAGCCAAAAATAATGACAAAAGTCCACTGCATGTTCCAGTTATACCAGTGGTTCTCTGGGAATGTGCCTGCCTCTGCGAGGGTATATTTACAATGTCTGGAGACATTTCTGGTTGTCACAACTGGGGGCAGGGGAGGGAAAGGACAGTTCCCCCACAACAAAGAATGCTTTAGTTATAAATGTCAATAGGGCGGCTATTAAGAAACCCTGATCTACAGGGATAAGATAAAGTTTCCACTAGATATTTTAACTTTTCACTTGAAAACCTGAACTGTATACTGCTTAATCTTGGATTCCAAAGATATATCAGGCCCCTTCCTTTTTTTTTAAGCCAGCAGACACCCCATTCTCCTGTGGAGAGTTCCTGGCATGAATGCAGCAGGCTGCCAAGAGATCCAGTGAGGCATCTCTATGGATGGCATTATGTGTTGCAGTTAACAGTATTATTATCAGTATTAGTACCACTATTATTTTCAGGTTTCAAATCCCAAGTCCGCCACTTTCTAGTCATATCCTTGGACTATTTAATTTTTCTGAATCTCGGTTTCCTAATCTACAATATGGAATGAAAACATACCCACAAATGATAAACCAAAGAAAGCACATGACACATTTCTTAGCAAAGAAGGAATATAACTACTATTTTATTTATGTGACAATAAACAACTGACATTTTGTAACACAGAGTTTTCACAGAATCATACTTACTTTCCTTTTGTGACAAGTGCACTGGCTATTATTATTGGAACTATGATTAGTCTATAGCTATAACAAATGGTTCTGTAGAGTTGAGCATTGCCCCTGGGTACAAAGCTTTAAAGGTCTAAGAGGGCAGGGTCTATTCTGGACAAGGTAAGGTTCTCAGCACAGGAGGAGCTTAAAGTGCATGGGTGTGAGGGAATGGGGGTCAGCAGAGCTGAGCCATACTTTGAGGACAGATCACAAAAGGCCGAGCCAAGGGATTAGAACTTGATTCCTCAGGGATCAGAGGCAAACAGGGACTTTAATTAAGCAAGTGAGTGGCATGTCGGGTCTGTCTTTTAGGAAGTTTCAATGGCAACACATTGGCAGTTGTTTGCTTCCCTCACTGTAAACCCTGCCATCCTCTCCCTATGGTGGTTCTTCACGTTCCATTGCAATAACTTTGAAATGTCAGAGATGGGAAAAGGGCCATCTCAATTACCACCCATAGTACTATAAGTGAATGCCGCTTTTCTGAAGACAGTTTGGCAATGTGTCATAGGTGTCTTAAAAATATGCATGTCCTTTTGCCCTGGAAATTCCACTTCTGGGAATCTATCCTGAGGAAGTCATGAAAAATGTGCACAAATATTTACCTACAAAAAAGCTCATTTGCAGCACTGCTTTTAGGAATAAAAGTTAAAAACCCTAAAAGTTCAATAATAATTAATTGGTTAAATAAATTAAGATACAATGTCTTGCTATGCAGTCATGAAAGCTACATTATTGACATGTAGAAAAACAGGTTACAAAAGACTGCATAGTATATAATGCCTTTTTAAGGTATACATACACACACACACACACATACACACGCATGCATGCATGAGTGTGCACTCTTGTCTTTATACATTACAGATATTCCAGCAAATTATTTCTGGTAATTTATCCTAAGAAATGATGAAGGCAGTAATAGCAACATATGTAAAATTGTGTGTATACATACATAAACCACACAAAATAGTCTGGAAGGGTAAATACCAAGGTATTAGTGCTTACTATAGGTGAAGGAATTATGGGAGATTATTTTATTTTCTTCTTTTAGCTTTGCCAAATTTTCAAGTCTTTCTAACAGCATTTATTATATTTATAATAATTTTTTTACATTAAGAATAATAATAAAGGCAAAGAAAGTTCATCCCCAAATAATTATGCCCTCCAAAATTTTGTAGAATATCCAATCACACTGTAACTTTTGAATGACTAGAGGGAGACAGGCTGAACTCTCCTTTGAAAATTGTTGTTGATTCTCCTTAGATTTCAGTATAAATTAAACTTGGTGTCTGCTGAATTTAGTGTGGACTGAGCTGCCAATATCTGCTCAGCTGTATCCTGAGTGATGTGCAGCTACAATGAAAACGGAACCTATATGATTCCTTTCCTCAAATTACTCATAGTCAATCCAGGATAAATGATATATGTGAAAGAGATATTAGAACTAATTCAAGGCCACTCATGGTAAAGTGCTAAATCATAAGGGAGAGCTGCTGAGTTTTACAGAGGTTCAGAGAAGGAGAAGATTATTATGTATTGGAGGGGTCAGGAAAATCTTCACACATGAAAAAGATGGGATGGCAGAAAAGAGAAGAGCAGCAGCATCAAAGGCATAAAGGCAGGGATGATGTGGGGGAAGAAGGGAGTGGTCTCAAAGACAGCAAGAGGCCAGCTTGGCATACGCATCGAGTTTTAACTGAGGACTGAAGACAGTGAGGACAAATTAAGGAGAAGTCTCAGTGATGGAGTCAGAAATTTGGACAATGATGTGTGTGTGATAAAGCTCTGGGTCTAAACGTAAGTAGTTAAGTACTTAAAAATACCAAATATGAACAAGATGCTGATAACTTAAGCATTCATCATCTAGAAACCACCTAAAAGAAGCAAGTGATGCAAGGAGGGAGAAAATAACCTCTTTTAAATGAACCCTCAAAACCCATGCTAAAAATATGTTTTTGGAAAAGGAGTAACAGTGGTCCTTTCAGCAGGAAGTAGTCTTCATGAATCCTAAGGAAGTGGCAAGAGAGAAATAGGCATAAGGAAAGGAAAGTTCATGCTGAGACGTGGGGGTTGAGAAATTTGAATGAGACTCTAAATATGTAAAATTTGTTTCAGTCCCCAAAACGGAAGTTCTGTAATGAGTGAAATTCATTATCTTAAACTTTTGGCTATGATGTGTAATTGTTAACCTCTACTGCTTTGGTTCAAGGCTCCCTTCAGTAAAATATATTGTTTGCCATCAAAGCTGATGTGGATTAGGAGCTGAGCATGTGCCCTCCCTTTTAGGTTATATTAATATACCAAAATCGATAACATGCCATAGCTTTCAGAAGTAGTAATAAAATACCCTAAAATATTCCCAGAATACGTCTATAAATTATTTGTTCAATGTACTTATGTTAAAAAGGTTGTCAGTTACAATGCTCTGGAAGACTCTAAAATTACAAGCTATCGTATTTGTATTTGATAAAGCTCTTGCTGTTTTGGGTCAGAGGGGGTTATGCTGTGGGGGAAAAAAATCATTATTTTCCCTAATAAATAAATTACTTGCCTATATTTCATGTATCACTCAGGCCAGCCAGTATTGAAGGTTTAAATAATAAATAACAAATAGCTCCATTCATTTATTAATAATGATGCATCATGTGTATGAGTGTATATGTGTGTGTGTGTGTGTGTGTGTGTGTGTGTGTGTGTGTGTGTGCTGTGTATTTGTGTCTTGAGTGTATGAGTTTTCCTTTAGAGCCTTGGGGTGACAGATTGAACAGTAGTCATCGGAAAGGACAAAAAGTCGTGACTCTGAGATCTTTAACATTCTTCCAGGTTAAGAAAATCACCTAATCCTAACAGACCTTTTCACTTGGCCAGTGCCTAATGCAGAAAACCGTGCTGGGATAAAATTCTTGAAAGGCACAGACCCACTCAACAACACCTTTAGCCTGAAATTCCCTCAAGGGTCCTTTTATTATTAACTCTTCTCAAATGCAGCACCAAGACAGAGTTCTAGGGGAAAAATAGGGGGGAAAGGAGACAATCGGACTCTCCTCAAAACTTTCTCCTTTTATTTAACAGCAGAAAAAAGGAGGTTACCACATCTGCTTTGGGCAGTTTACATCACCATTAGTCCCAGTTAATTAACTGACCTCACAGATGTAAGTATCAATCTCCACCATATTGTCACAAAGTGACCCTCACCATTACCTACAATGCTACTCCTTTCATTTAAAGCAGACAGAGGCAGGTTGAGCTGAGGTACCCATTCCCACAAAAAGCCAGCTAAGAAATACATTGCACTACATTCCATTCCCAAAGGAATACCTGGACCAAGGAAATGGCTGGCAACAGCTGGACCTTACAATGAGTTACTGTTGGCACTAAGCCAGAGCAAAAGCAATCAGCCTTGCACGGTGAATCCTAAAACAGATGGATCCCCTCTGTTTGTCCTTCCCTTCTCCGCACACCTAGGGCAAGCACAGGGCTTGGCAAGAGCTCTGGGGACACGTACATATATCTAAAAGGACAGAAGTCTCAGAACTACTATTTCATCATAAATTGCATACCTTTTTTCTACATTATTTAGCTCTAGGGCAAAAGATCTTTCACCTCTGAAAATACATATGAAAAATCTGGCCTGCTCCAATGACCTAGCTAATTGGGCCCGAGAATGTTGGGTGGAAGAGTCAAGCTCTGCCTACTGTTTGGGGTCTGTTGCTGATTCCTTTTGCCCTAGGTAAATCACTTCTCATTCTTTGGTCTCTTCTTTATGTGACCCTCACCACCAAACAGCAACACAGAGCAGGGCACAGCAGGCTGCCACACCATCATCCTTGTTTAAAGAACAGGGTCAGCTCCTTGCTGTGAACAGATTTTCTTCTGTGGAAACAGGTTCATGTTTATCTTTCAAGTTCCAGCAACAAACTCAGGATCACCAACATGTGCCGCGCAGCTGCTGCAGTGCCTGATTTATGAACAAATCTGCATATAATTGTGTTGGTTCTTTTTTTTTTTTCCTGGTCTATTTTTTTCTTTAAATAAAATGGCTTAGTCCAGGCTGCATAAAGCCCCAATTCTAAAGCCATATAATTTTATGGACAAGGGGTAGAGGTAGGAGTAGGGGAGTTCTTTTGTATGGCACCTGAACTCATTAAAATCCTAAATTCCATAATTTTACACTACCATGTGCCACAACTGAACAGCCTAATTGCTTACCGTCTTTATGAGAACCACAAATGGAGCAAGAAAACCAGGGAACAGGTGGGAAGGCCACACTGGGGTGTGGGTCCAAGCCCTGCCAAGAGGTGCCGATCAGACTAGAACTGGATGATTTTGTATAGTAAGAGAATTTACTCTCTATGGAGGCCTGAATTTAGCCAAGTCAGTGGCGGTGTGAGGTATGGTCAAAAATGAAAAGATTCCCCAAATTAGACATCTTACAGTGACTACATAGTTGAGATTTTTAAAGAAAGAGAACTATGGGATGAAGTAAGAATCAATGGCTAACAGTCTTATCATTGCAGGTTCCTGGACACAAATAAAGTTGGATCTAACAATTAAAAAAAAAGTGACTTGGATTTCAAGAAATCAAGTTTCTTCCCTGGCCCCTGATGACAGGATCTGGTGATGTGGGAGTCATGGGTATGAAAATTCTTTAGCATCTATTCTATAGACAGTACAAGCAATTGATTAACTAGAATGACTGGCATTTTCAGCATCTTGGTTGATCACTTTGCTTTCCCCACAAAGGAAATGAGTCCCTTTGCAGAGAATATTATAGTTTGGTGATTGTGGGAATGAACCCAGAAATGTGCAATTAGGAAAAGTTTGCAGCATTTTTTTTCTTACCTGCCAATTGATAGCAAAGAATAAGCCAACCAAGCTCCAACTCTCAGACCCCATTCTGAAGACTAGAAGAGCAAGCTGTTTGTTTCCTTCACTTGAAGAGAAAATTCAACATATTTCCAAAATCCAATACTTCATTCAAGCTTCTAGAAGCCTCACCACTGAAAATAAAAGGTACTAGTATGAGACTATCAACCTAGATACAACCATAAGACATGAGAGGAGCAAGTTGATGAGATCTAGAAATCTATTAAATTTAAAGAAGTTAGAAGATGACAAAAAATCAGGGAAGTTGCCAAAGCCAGATACTTTAGTAATGGAAGCCACAATGAAGAGTTTTTCAGAACCAGGGAGAAAATTAATAAAGTAAGCATTAATGTTAATTGAAGGGTTTGATAGATGGATGGATGGATGGGTGAGTGAATGGGTGGACGAGTGGATAGACAAACAGATGGAAAGACAGTGAGTTAAGAAGAAAACAGTCAATGAGTTCTAATTTCAAGGAGAGTCCTAGAGGCAGAAGTGGGAAAGGGGTAGCCATGGGCATCCTGATGATAATCACAATCAGAAGTTGCTGAGAACACTGTTAGTGAATGTGTCACCTAACACAGAGATACCTTACCAGAGATCTAGTGAGACCTAGAATCATGGATAAGCTCTTACTCCCCAAGGAAACTTTCAGAGTGAGCTTTGGCCAAGCCTGCCCAAAGCTTTGGCCTCTCAGTAGTATTTCCAAAAAGCCCTGCCAACTTCTTTAGAAATGTGCAGAAAGATCTTCTCCTCTCTGAACTAGAGGGACAGGATGTTTCAGCTTAATCCTCTGCCAAGGCCCAGGATCTCACACCAAGAACATGGTGTTTTGCATTAGGAATTCACTGAGACAAAGTGAGGCCAGATGGATGCCTGGTGTGCCAGACATGGTCTATGGGGGTACAGAGGTCTCATATTTAGGCCCAGTAATTAGAAAATATGACTGATACAAGAGAAGAAACAGTGGATAGAGAGCCCTACTTCTAGCTTTACTAATTTCAAAATTAGCCCCAAAATACCAAGTAGGACAATTATTTTTGTTCACCTTTCTTCCTCTATCTTCTCTTTTCTTCGTTGCCTTCAAAATCTGTTTCCAGGTACCTGTCCTCACTAAATATCCCAGACATTCCTCACCATTGATCAACTCACAACTATGTAAGAACTTACTTAGTTAGCATTAAGCATTTTGCATTCATTAGCTTCATCTAGTCTTAATGACAACCTGGTAAGGCAGATACCATAATTATTCTCATTTAGCAAGTAAGGAAACTGAGGCTCAGCAAGATAATATAATTTGCTTAAATGTAACCTTATGTAACCAGATGTTTCACGTCTGGCCCCCTGCCTTCCTTATTTGTCCTTTGTCTTTATGGGTCTCCTAGTTCCTAAAAGCCATGGCTTTCTCTTCAGACTGCAAGGTTTCTATTCACCCAGCTAATGACTTAAAGCTTGTTATACTCTGCATAATGGTAATGAATATGAAAGCATTTCATAAACCATAACAAACAATACAAATGTGAAGTCTTATTTTAGTGTGTGTATCTGTATCTATACATTGCATTCATTTCTGCTTCTGTTTGGTTTCTGACTTGTTACTTTGCCTTTTTTCTGGATGCATGCACCTGAAATTCAGACTCCCCAAACAGAGTAATGCCCACCTCCTAGGCTAGTCTTCATACATCTGCAGTAGGCCTAGGTGCTCCCAATACTAGTTTCTTTCGAATTTGGAAATGACCTGGGGCCATTTCTGTGCTAGACCTAGCAGCAAGGTACTGCCTTGCTGATAGAAATTCTTTATGAAGCATCCTTTCTCCCAGCATCCTATGGCTGTCTCATATGATCCTAAGTCCCTTGCATTGATTTGAACTGCCCTTCAGATTGGTCCCTATGTACCTTTTTAAAAAGCTTGAAATAGCCTTTCTTATCATACCCTTGCATCAAAATTCTATAGTGTTTAGTGAAAACAAACACATAATCATAGCTAATACTATTTGAGCATTTACTACATTTCCTGCACTAGGCTAAGCATCTTATAATGCATTATCTCATTTAAGCCTCACAGTATCTCTAGAGATATATAGAATTTTTATCTCCATTTAATGGATGGCAGAACCAAGGTAAAGAATGTGCCTAAAATCACACACAACTAAGATGCCAAGCCAAGGTTTAGATTGGATCTTATGTATGCTTCCAAAACCTTATGCTCTTAATTAGTATGCTATATTCCACAACATAAGAGATCTTTTCTTTAATCCTCTGAAGAAGGCTTTCCAACTCTTCCAGATTCACCAGAAGTCTCCTGTAATCTCCAACAGTTTCCTGACTCCCAAGTCAAGCATATTCCCAGTGGGGAACTACAAATAGAAGAGCTTGTGCCCACTCCTTGTGTCAACCTGCAACTTGGTTCAAGGTCCTGTGAAACAACGACTTCCTGGATCACACAGCTACTGTCAGAGATTACAGAATAAGAGGACTTATTAATATGCCTCAAAGAAGGAAACCAAACACAAGTGGATCTTCCACATCAAGGAGAAAACACACTGTAGTGTTTTTTTTTGGGGGGGGGGGGGTATGTGTGTGTTTTGCCAGTCAGTAGGATCCCTCTGCTTTCTGGATATAGGAACCCAATACTTAGAACCCAATTCTAGAGTCCTGTGTCCATTTCAGTACTTCTTTGCCCATCAGTTCATTCCTTAAGTGGTAGAAAGTATTGTAATAAATCTACTCATTTTAGAGAAATGACAGGCAGCATCTGCATCTAAGAGTGTTTGCTTTCATTCAACTGACACTTGAACAAGTGTTTTGAAATCTGATCTCCTTGGTTAAAATCCATGCTTTGTTAACTTTTTTAAATCTCTCTGAGCCTCACTTTCCCTAGCTGTCATGAACAGCAAATGAAATAATGCAAGTAAATTACTTAGCCGAAACTCACCTCCACAGGTAGATAAGAAGAACACTCAGATGCTAAACCAAACAAAAACAAAAATAATAAAAATATGTAAGTCAAGCCAATGAGAAGAGAAAAATGATGATGGGTGGCTGAGCTGTACTCCTCCAATTTTTCTGTCACAGCCAAAGGCAAAAATATAAGTGGGAAATTAAAGGGCAAGGAAGAGAGAAAGGTATGAAGATCATCTTTTTCTAGGCCTTCTAAATGGCATTTGGGACTCAAAATGGACCTTCTGTGGAGGGGCCAGAGGCATGTCTGTCTCCCAGTCCCTGTAGGTCAGTGGGAAGCATAAGTGCTTCAGGCAAGGAGGGAAGTGTTTCAGCCAAGGTCAAGAGCCTGGTCTTATTAACCAAATTTTCCTCCTCTTTTAGAGAAGGGAGTTCAGCAAGGAAATGAATAAGTAAACAGGAAGGAATGGGGTGGTGTGAGTTAGTGGAGAGTGTGCAAAAAATCCGATGTGTTTTCAATAGAAAACAAATCTTTTAACTCTACATACCAGACATCATTGCCTTGAATATGAGTTAGGACAATCATGTTGTATAAAACAAACAAGGGGAATAAACAAATTCAGAGCTGTGAAACATTCTCTCATGGAGTCCAAGAACATCTCCCATTGCCAGTTTGTCAGTGGCAAAAATCTTAACATGTCAGCATTTAAGAGCCCATGAAACCTCCAAGTGAGGAACAACTCGTTTCCTGGCTCTCTTTATTACAATTCCTCCTAATTTAAAATTTATAATGAATGCAAACAATAATCAGTTTGTAAATACTATCTTTAAGTTCACTAGAGCTTTGCCGAGATATTCCTTCTAGGTAACAAGTATGTGGCTCATTACTCTCTCATTAGCAAGATAGAAATAAAGATGCAAAAAAAAAAAAAAAGGAAGGAAGAAAGAAAAGGGGGAAAACACCCTCTCCAAAGATATTGTTGGAGTCTAATTGCCTGCAAGGAATTCTTAATAATGTTTACTAATGCCTTTTCAGCCTTGCCAATTTTATAATGCTCATTCCAGATTCCAGGTGTGACGTCTGTGGTCCCTGCTGTGATCCTAGCTAGTGAATTTAGACACCTAGAATAGCAGCTTTGAAGAGTTTTTAGCCCCATCTTATGTCCCCAGAATGCAATCACACCCACTGGAGCTTTAAAAAGGAAATCTGAAGCTCTGGCATTTTTATTTAAAATTAAATCTCTAATTGGACAAGGCCTGCCCTTTACCTAGAGAAGACATGACACCATCTCGATCTGGCTCGCTGAAGGCCACACTCCAAGAGTGAACCTTGTGCTAGTTGCAAGTGGCCAAAAAGCACTTTTCCCCTTATTTCCTAGGAACTCTGGAAATGGTGGATTATTCTCTTTTGACCCATAGATCCTGTGTTTGCAATCTCATACGGCATTTTTGAAATCAAAAAACAAATGGAAAATATTTTACAGAGATAAAAAGTCCATACCAAATATTAGCTTCTTGAATCTCACCACTGTTAAAGCAAAAAATAGCAACAAGACTTTCAACAAGTTAAGAAACTAGAGTAGTTTGGGGTGGGGTGGTTTTGGGGAAAACAAGGGTTTGTTTGTTTTTCTGAACAACAAATGAGTTATTTAGGAATAATCTTTAGAAAATAACTCATTGACCCTTGCAACAACTCTGTATGTGAAGAAACTAAGGAAGGGAATTTATAAATTTACTGCAGTTTAGACCAATACCCACTGGAAGTTTATCGTCACTATTCCATCCTAGACACCTTTCTGCCTCTCTAAGAAATTGAAATGGTCTCCTTAAGCCCATAGGGTCAAGGTTGAGTTGCAAAGCTTTCATTTTAGAAGCTATTTTTGAGATGTAAATTGAAAATAGACTTACTCCATTTCCTTTTTGCCAGTGATCCTTTCTTTTACAGTTTTATAGTGAGAAGGAGGAAAAGGGGAGGCAAGTCCTAACTCAATCAAAATTCCTTGCAATTCTAGTGTTTAAAGAAAAACTTTTGGAACTGACTTGTTTGAAGGAGTCTGCTGTCAATTACATGTGGAAACCAAGTAGAGAACTGTGAATAAGGTCTCCCAACCAGGTTCATAAAACAAGATTGAAAAAAGATATAAGAAGCTATAACTTCAAAACCATCGAGCGAAATATCAGACACTGTGCCCAGATCTGGAATCCATTCCTTAAGCAGACCAAAGCCTCCAACCGGCAAGCAAAAGCTCCTTTCAGCCCAGGACGGTGAAAGAGACTTGGGCTAGGGTTTAAAAGTTCTAGGTTCTGCCATCAGCTAGCTGTGTGATCTTAGACAAGGTGCTTGACCTCTCCGAGTTTCAGTTTTAGTATCTACAAAATGAACAGGTTGAACTTGAAAGCAGTAGAGTTCTGATGCTTGGTTTTGGACCCTGGCTCTGTTACTACTTAGCTATATCACTTTATGCAAGTTACTTAACCAGAGTATGCCTCAGTTTCCTAACTTGTGAACTAGGAATAACTATCGTACTTCCCTTGCGGGGCTGTTGTGAGGATTAAAGGAAAAATAATATAGGTAAAGGGCCTAGAATGGTGCCTGGAATGCAACAACCAATAGACATTGGGAACTGCTGCTGTTAAATGCTGTTAAATGACTATAACTCAGGGCGCCTGGGTGGCTCAGTGGGTTAAAGCCTCTGCCTTTGGCTCAGGTCATGATCTCAGGGTGTGGAATCAAACCCCACATCAGGCTCTCTACTCAGCAAGGAGTCTGCTTCCTCCTTTCTCTCTGCCTGCCTCTCTGTCTACTTGTGTGTCTCTCTCTGTCAAATAAATAAATAAAATCCTCAAAAAAAAAATTTCTCTATGAAAGAAACTACAGAGAGCCTTGAGGGCAGCTAGACCTGGATAGCGGTTGGCTTTTGCCAAATGTGGTTTGAGAATCTGGAATTTAAACTTTGGTTATCTTCAGGTGTGTTTTGGAAGAGGCACAGGTAAAAATGCCTCTTGGGGTGCCTGGTGGGCTTCGTTGGTAGAGCGTCGGACTCTTGATTTTAGCTCAGGTTTTGATCTCGGGGTTGTGGGTTTGAGCCCTGTATGAAAAAAAAAAAGCTTCTTCATGGAGGCAGAGATCAGGATTTCTGAGTCTCTGGAAGAGTCAATTAGTGATGAGGACAACTCATCAGGAAATAAGAAGCTCTTCACTCTGAGTCTAAGTCAGCTTGGGTTACTGCTCTGCCCTTCCTCCACCTGTTAGTCTCAATGAGTTAGTCATTTTTTTTAAGATTTTTTTAAATTTATTCACTTATTTGACAGAGAGAGAGAGAGATCACAAGTAGGCAGAGAGGGAGTCAGAGAGAGAGGGGGAAGCAGGCTCCCTGCTGGGCAGAGGCACCCCCAAACACCCCTAACCACCCAGGCACCCCCACAGAGAAATTTCCAGTTTTAAGCTGGATTTTTCAATTCATTAGCTGTATGACCTTGACCAAGTCATTTAATTTCTTGACCAATTTCCCTTTCTAGAAAATAAAAACAAAAGCATAACATTAGCATCTTGCATGGCTCTAGAGAGGAGAAAATGAGAAGATAATAAAATACAACTACCATTTATTGAGCAACTACTAGCAGTAGGCACTATAATAGACATTTTACATGTGTTATTTCAGTTAAATAATCTTCACAACAATCCTAAAAGGCAAGAAGTAAAAAGAACTGTCACTTGCCAGTTGTTTGGGTCAAAAACCTTGGAGTCATTTTTGAATCTTCTCTATTATATTCTATACCAATCTATAAGAAAATCTTGGTTTTACTTTTAAAAACCAGATCCAGACTAATTCTCACCAATTCCATCTCCACCACCCTAATCCCACCAACCTGCCTGGACTCCTGAAATAGCATAGCCTGCTCACAAGTGTGCTTGGCCCCGGTTTCATCTGCTCTCCACCAGTTAGCCACAGTGATCATTTTAAAAATATAAGTTAGGTCTACAGTTTACAGGTCAGCCTCTGCTAACATACGCAGGGATCAGGGTAAAAATTCAAATGAAATTGCATGTACTATTTTTAATTTTTTTAAGTTTTAAATGAAGATAAAGTTTTTTAAATATTTTTTCTGTTTATCTACTTGATAAATACATAAACTAGTGAGATTTAAAAATACATTTAGATTTATGGCCCTTAAAAAGACTAAAAGTATAAATTTATGATTTTTATTTATTTTTTTAAAGATTTTATCTATTTATTTGACAGAGAGATCACAAGTAGGCAGAGGTGGGGGGGGAAGCAGGCTCCCCACTAAACAGACAGCCTGATGCAGGGCTCAATCCCGAACCCTGATATCATGACCTGGGCTGAAGGCAGAGGCCTTAGCCCACTGAGCCACCCAGGTGCCCCTAAATCTACGATTTTTAAATGTCTGATAAATGACAAAATATCAAAGACTATTCACCTTCATTATTATTATGTTTATTTGGCTATTTGGCTGAATAATAAAATAAATATGTGGATAATTTATTAATTATTAAGCATTCATTCTTTAAGTTTTTTCTTGTCTTAACTTCAATAAAATTAATCATGTTCAATTAATAGAAGTTATTAAAAAGTAATTTTATTCGACAGATGCAGAAAGATGGTGGAGGAGTAGGAGGTTGAGATAGAGTCGGATCTCAGAAGTTCACCTAGATAGTTATCAAACCAGTCTAAAAGCCTGCAAACTCAATAGGAGAGAGAAGAGAGGAAGAACAGCAATTCTAGGAGCAGAAAATAGACCACTTTCCGAAAGGTAAGACGTTGGGAAAGTGAATCCAAAGCAACAGGAAGAGAGACTGCAGGGGGAGGAGCCAGCTCCTTGCAGCCGCAGAACAGTGGAGCACAAAATCGGAAACCTTAGAGTCTGCTCCACTGAAGGACATCGCTCAAGAGGCTAAGTGGGGGGGTTAGCCTTCACTGGAACAGTGTGGTTTCAGGACCCATGGGGTCAAAAAGGGAACAGGGGTGTCTGAGTGTTGCAGAGCTCCCAGGTACTGGGGCAGAGAAGCCGATGGCAGAAAAGGAGCCACACAGTGCACTATCAGCTCAGGCTTACCTTAGACTGTGATCCTACGCACAATCGGGCAGGGCTCTTTGAGCAGGGACCCCCGCAGGAGGCAGCTCTGGAGAGAACCCCTCCTTCCTCCTCTGGGAGGAGCGGCATGGGAGCACACAGGAGGAATGTGCTGGGTTTGGAGACCCCAGACAGGCCGCACAGCAGAGATAGAGGTGCTCTGTCAGGAGCCAGCTGAGCTCCAAGTGCAGACCCGGGACCAGGGAGACGGGAGTGATTGACTGCTTTCCTCTGAGGGCGCACTGAGGAGCAGGGTCCCAAACACTCAGTTCCTCCAGCCAGAGACTGGGAGGCCACCATTTGCATTCCTGGCCTCCAGGGTGGTATGGAAAGCACTCAGGGAACAAACACTCCCGAGAACTAACACGAGCGAATTGCTTGGCCCATCCCCGGCAAGGGCGGGGAAATTCCATCTCCAGCAAAGACATTTGAGAATCATGGCAATAGGACCCTCCCCCAGAAGATCAGCGAGAATATCCAGCCAAGACCAAGTTCATCCCTCAGTGAAAACTGCAGAACTCCAGAGTATTTTTCTCTCTCACTCATCTATTCTTATCTCAATGAAATGACAAGTCAGAAAAACTCACCACGAAAAAAAGAACAAGAGGCAGTACCGACAGTTAGAGACCTAGTTAATATGGACATTAGTAATATGTCAGAAATAGACTTCAAAATGACAGTTATCAAGGTCCTAGCTGGGCTCAAAAAAACATGGACGATATCAGAGATTCCCTTTCTGGAGAAATAAAATCCCTTTCTGGAGAAATAAAAGAACTAAAATCTAACCAAGTTGAAATCAAAAAGCTACTAATGAGGTTCAATCAAAAATGGAGGTTCTTTATGCTGGAATATATGAAGCAGAAGAAAGAATTAGTGATACAGAAGAGGAAATGATGGAGAATAAAGAAGCTGAGAAAAAGAGAGACAAACAACTATTGGATCATGAGGGGAGAATTCGAGAGATAAGTGATACCATAAGATGCAACAATATTAGAATAATTGGGATCCCAGAAGAAGAAGAAAGAGAGAAGGGGGAGGAAGTATATGCAGCAAATTACTGTAGAGAATTTCCCTAATCTGGCGAAGGGAACAAGCATCAAAATGCAAGAGGCACAGAGAACCCACTTCAAAATCAATAAAAATAGGTCTACACCCCATCATCTAATAGTAAAACTTACAAGTCTTAGTGACAAAGAGAAAATCCAGAAAGCAGCTCGGGACAAGTCTGTAACATACAGAGGCAGAAATGTTAGATTGGCAGCAGACCTATCCACAGAGACCTGGCAGGCCAGAAAGGACTGGCATGATATATTCAGAGCACTCAATGAGAAAAATATGCAGCCAAGAATACTATATACAGCTAGTCTGTCACTGAAAATAGATAGAGAGATAAAAAGCTTCCAGGACAAACAAAAACTAAAGGAATTTGCAAACACCAAACCAGCCCTATAGGAAATATTGAAAGTGGTCCTCTAAGCAAAGAGAGAGCCTAAAAGGAACATAGACCAGAAAGAAAGAGAGACAATATACAGTTAACAGTCACCTTACAGGCAATACAATGGCACTAAATTCATATCTGTCAATAGTTACCCTAAATGTAAATAGACTAAATGCCCCTAACAAAAGACACAGAGTATCAGAATGGATAAAAAAAACAAGACCCATCGATATGCTGTTTCCAAGAAACTCATCTTAGACCCAAAGACATCTTCAGCTCTAAAGTGAGGAGGTGGGGGACGCCTGGGTGGCTCAGTTGGTTGGGCAGCTGTCTTCGGCTCAGGTCATGATCCTGGAGTACTGGGAACAAGTCCCGCATCGGGTTCCTTGCTCAGCGGGGAGCCTGCTCCTCTCTCCGCCTCTGCCTGCCTCTCTGCCTGCTTGTGTTCGCTCTCTGTTAAATAAATAAATAAATAAAATCTTTTTTAAAAAAATAAATAAACAAACAAACAAACAAATAAATAAATAAGCAAACTGAGGAGGTGGAAAACAATTTACCATGCTAATGGACATCAAAAGAAAGCTGGAGTGGCAATCCTTATGTCATATAAATTAGATTTTAAGCCAAAGACTATAATAAGAGATGAGGAAGCACACTATATCATACTTAAAGGGTCTGTCCAACAAGAAGATCTAACAATTGTAAATATCTGTGCCCCTAACATGGGAGCAGCCAATTGTATAAACCAATTAATAACAAAGTCAAAGAAACACATCAACAATAATACAGTAATAGTAGGGGATTTTAATACCCCCCTCACCAAAATGGACAGATCATCTAAGCAAAAGATCAACAAGGAAATAAAGGCTCTAAATGACATACTGGACCAGATGGACGTCACAGATATATTCAGAACATTCCATCCCAAAGCAACAGAATACACATTCTTCTCAAGTGCACGTGGAACATTCTCCAGAATAGATCACATCCTGGGACAAAAATCAGGTCTCAGTTGGTACCAAAAAATTAGGATCATTCCCTGCATATTGTCAGACCACAATGCCATGAAACTAGAACTCAATCACAAGGGGAAAGTTGGAAAGAACTCAAATACATGGAGGCTAAAGAGCATCCTACTAAAGAATGAATGGGTTAACCAGGAAATTAAAGAAGAATTAAAAAAATTATGGAAACAAATGAAAATGAAAACACAACTATTCAAAATCTTTGGGACACAGCAAAGGCGATCCTGAGAGGAAAATATATACCAATACAAGCCTTTCTCAAGAAACAGGAAAGATATCAAACACATAACCTAACCCTACACCTAAAAGAGCTGGAGTAAGAACAGCAAAGAAAGCCTAAACCCAGCAGAAGAAGAGAAATAATAAAGATCAGAGCAGAAATCAATGAAATAGAAACCAAAAGAACAGTAGAACAAATCAACGAAACTAGGAGCTGGTTCTTTGAAAGAATTAATAAAATTGATAAACCCCTGGCCAGACTTATCAAAAAGAAAAGAGAAAGGACCCAAATTAATAAAATCATGAATGAAAAAGGAGAAATCACAACCAACACCAAAGAAATACAAACAATTATAAAAACATATTATCAGCAACTATACGCCAGCAAATTAGACAATGTGGAAGAAATGGATGAAATGTCAAATGGAAGAAATGTCTCTTCCTAGAGACACACAAACTACCAAAACTGAACCAGGAAGAAATAGAAAACCTGAACAAACCCATAACCAGTAAGGAGATTGAAACAGTCATCAAAAATCTCCCAATAAACAAGAGCCCAGGGCCAGATGGCTTCCCAGGGGAATTCTACCAAACATTTAAAGAAGAATTAATACCTAAACTCCTGAAATTGTTCCAAAAAATAAAAATGGAAGGGAAGCTTCCAAACTCATTTTATGAGGCCAGCATTACCTTGATCCCAAAACCAGAGAAAGACCCCATCAAAAAGGAGAATTATAGACCAATATCCTTGATGAACACAGATGTAAAAATTCTCACCAAAATACTAGCCAATAGGATCCAACAGCACATTAAAAGGATTATTCACCACGACCAAGAGGGATTTACTCCTGGGCTGCAAGGTTGGTTCAACATCCACAAATCAATCAATGTGATACAATACATTAATAAAAGAAAGAACAAGAACTATATGATACTCTCAATTGATGCTGAAAAAGCATTTGACAAAGTACAACATCCTTTCTTGATCAAAACTCTTCATAGTGTAGGCATAGAGGGCACATTCCTCAACATCATCAAAGCCATCTATGAAAAACCCACAGCGAAATTCATTCTCATTCTCATTCACTCTGAGATCAGGAACATGGCAGGGATGCCCACTATCCCCACTGCTATTCAACATATTACTAGAAGTCTTGGCCTCAGCAATCAGACAACAAAAAGAAATAAAAGGCATCCAAATTGGCAAAGAAGAAGTCAAACTCTCACTCTTTGCAGATCATATGATACTTTATGTGGAAAACCCAAAAGACTCCCCACCAAGACTGCTATAACTCACACAGGAATTCAGTCAAGTGTCAGGATATAAAATTAATGCACAGAAATCAGTTGCAATTCTATATACCAACAGCAAAACAGAAGAAAGAGAAATTAAGGAGTCCATTCCATTTACAATTGCACCCAAAACCATAATATACCTAGAAATAAACCTAACCAAAAAGGCAAAGAATCTGTCCTCAGAAAACTACAAAGTGATCATGAAAGAAATTGAGGAAGACACAAAGAAATGGAAAAACGTTCCATGCTCATGGATTGGAAGAACAAATATTGTGAAAATGTCTAGGCTACCTAAAGCAATCTACACTTTTAATGCAATCCCTATCAAAATACCATCAGTTTATTTCAAAGAAATGGAACAAATAATCCTAAAATTTATATGGAACCAGAAAAGAACACAAATAGCCAGAGGAATGTTGAAAAAGAAAACCAAAGTTGGTGGCATCACAATTCCAGACTTCAAGCTCTATTACAAAGCAGTAATCATCAAGACAGTGTGGTACTGGCACAAAAACAGACACATAGTTCAATGGAACAGAATAGAGAGCCCAGAAATGGACCCCCAACTCTATGGCCAACTAATCTTCAACAAGGCCGGAAAGAATATCCAATGGAAAAAAGACAGGCTCTTCAACAAATGGTGTTGGGAAAACTGGACAGCCACATGCAGAAGAATGAAACTGGACCGTTTCCTTACACTACACAGAAAAATAGACTCAAAATGTATCAAAGACCTCAATTTGAGACAGGACTCCACCAAAATCCTGGAGGAGAACACAGGCAGCAACCTCTTCGACCTCAGCCACAGCAACTTCTTTCTAGAAACATCTCCAAAGGCAAGGGAGGCAAGGGCAAAAATGAACCACTGGGACTTCATCAAGATGAAAAGCTTTTGCACAGCAAAGGAAACTGTCAACAAAACCAAAAGACAACTGACAGAATAGGAGAAGATATTCGCAAATGACATATCATATAAAGGGCTAGTATCCAAAATCTAAAGAACTTCTCAAACTCAACACACAAAGAATAAATACTCTGATCAAGAAATGGGCAGAAGATATGAACAGACATTTCAGCAAAGAGGACATCCGAATGGCCAACAGACACATGAAAAAATGCTCAACTTCACTCGGCATCAGAGAAATACAAAACAAAACAACAGTGAGATACCACCTCACCCCAGTCAGAATGGTAAAATTAGCAAGTCAGGGAACAACAGATGTTGGCGAGGATGCAGAGAAAGGGGAACCCTCATACACTGTTGGTGGGAATGCAAACTGGTACAGCCACTCTGGAAAACATTATGGAGGTTCCTCAAAATGTTGAAAATAGAGCTACCCTATGATCCAGCAATCACACTGCTGGGTATTTACCCTCAAGATACAAATGTAGTGATCCGAAGGGGCACATGCACCCGAATGTTTATAGCAGCAATGTCCACAATAGCCAAACCATGGAAAGAACCCAGATGTCCATCAACAGATGAATGGATAAAGAAGATGTGGTGATGTGTGTGTGTGTGTGTGTGTGTGTGTGTGTGTATACATATATACACCACAGAATACTATGCAGCCATCAAGAGAAACGAAATCTTGCCATTTGCAACCACGTGGATGGAACTAGAGGGTATTATGCTAAGCGAAATAAGTCAGTCAGAGAAAGACAATTATCACATGATTGCTCTGATATGAAGAATTTGAGAGGCGGGGGGGGATCGTGGGGGGGTGGGGGAGAGAAATGAAACCAGATGGGATGGGGAAGGAGACAAACCATAAGAGGCTCCCAAACTCACAAAACAAACTAACGGAGACTAGGAGGTAGGGGGGTAGCGTTATGGACACTGGGGAGGCTATGTGCTATGGTAAGTGCTGTGGAATGTGTAAGCCTGATGAATCACAGACATGTACCCCAGGGCAAATAATACATTATATGTTAATTAAAAAAATTTTTTAAAAAGTAGTTATATTCAAAGTATACAATATTTGAATAAATTTTCCTCAAAAATTTTAATTAATAAAAATTTAAAAATCAAAACACTTAAATTTTTGTTTGCAAAAATGTTATTTTTATTCTTAAATATTCAAAATTATCTACTAAAATTAAAAGGCAAAGGTTAATTATATTAATGAATGTCAATATTTTAATCAAATGATTTAAATACATCTGAAATGTATTTTTTAATTAATTAAATATATTAAATATTTTTATAAAAATGAAACCATTTGTAATTTTGGCTTGAAAGGTCATCTAGTCACCAGTATAAAGATTCAGTGTCATGAGGCACCTGGATGGCCCAGTACGTTGAACATCTGACTCTTGTTTTCAGCTCAGGTGAGTCTCAATGTCATGGGATCCAGCCCCACCTGGGGCTCTGCACGGAGCATGGAGACTGCCTGGATTCTCTCTTCCGCTCTTTCTGCCCCTCTCCCCACCATCCTCCCCAACCCCCTGACCAATCCCACTCACGTGCACTCTTTCTCTCAAAAAAAAGACTCGGTATCATACCACACTTCACACTTTTGATAGATAGATAGATAGATAGATGACTATGTACATATAAGTTTAAGAGTAATATGAATTTCTTACTATTGTAAAACCTTCTTCAGCCACCACATGCAACTGTGTTCATGAGTACTTTCAGAAGCACATTTTGGAATATGAGGTAAAGCAAGAAAATAGGTGTTTCACACTGTTGGGAAATAATTTTGTACTTCATTATGCAAAAGTTTTTTGATATCTGATGGGCAGAATTTATCAGATTAATTTATCTTTTCTTTTACTTAAATACTTCATCCACTCAAATCCTTCCCACACTTCAAATCAGTGCCTATTTACAAAGTCAGCAGCAGCTTATACTTCAATCAAAACTTTACAGAATCTGGATGCATTGCTGATCTTCTGTTTTACGATCATAGGGCAAGAGACATGGAGAAGTGTTCCTCTGGGGCCTTGGACAGTGGTTAGTTGCAAGTTTGGGTTGCTGTGTGCTAACACTGAATGCTGAATCACAAGGAATGTAGGCCTGTGTGTCTGTTACTAAACTGATGCTTTCTGTGACTGTAGTATGTAAGATCCTCTAACGCTCTGGTCTGGGGATAAGGACAATACTGCCTAGAAGGGCCTATATGATCTGGTTCCTGGGTATCTCTCCATCCCACCTCTTGTCACTTTCTTCCTCTATCATGCCAAAGCAACGAGATCTGCCTTCTTTCAGTACCTTGATCACAACAGCCATGTTGAACACCTCCAAGGACTTGTGTTCGCCTCCTCTATCTGGAATGTCCTTCCTCTAGATATTGAAGCAACTCACTCCCTCCAGACTACATGTTTCTGCTCAAACGTCACCTTATCAAGGAGGCCTCCCCTGAATGCAGTATCTAAAACAGTATTCTTATCGCTTTCTATTCCTTTACCCTACTTTATTTTCCTCTACATACTACCTATCTAATAACTTAAAATATCATTTATGTCCTTATTGCCTGCTTTCCCACTAGAATGTCCTACTTTTGTTCACATAATGTAGTACAGCACATTCTCAATAAATGCTTAGTATATGGGAAGCACTCAGTAAGTCTTGATTTCCTTTTTTTCTGCTGCAATGAGTTCTTTGTGGTTTTTTGTTATTTGTAGTGGTGGTGGTGATGGGCGGGTTTTGGGGAGTGTTCTTGGTTTTGGTCAGCGAGAGATTTCTTAGATGATATTCCTTAATCACTGGGAGGAATAAGTGGTTGTAGTTTCTCAGGCTTGAAAACAGCAGAGATGCTCCAGGTGGGGGTCTGACTTGTAATCCCCAAACGAGGGACAGAAGACAGAGATAACCATCTCAAAGTCATGGGAAGAGAGTAAATAACAACAGCCTCTAAGACCAGGCAACTTTGAAAGTAAGCCACACCTCCAGGGATTATCACTGTTGGATCTAGTTAAGGGACTCCCTGCCCCTCCCATCCCTAGCCACACCCTTTCCTGTTACAAGAAAACTGAGGTCACCTTCCTTGCTGACTACATTCCCTTTTCCCTTTTCCTACCACTTACTGGAGCAAGGAGCATGCACCAACCACTGTGCTTATTAGCCCTCGCCTTGCTCTGCTTCATTTAACCTTTACACCAACCTATGCAGCTGTCATTGTTGTCCACATTTTAAAGATGAGGAAGATGACATTTAGAGAGAGAATAACTACTTTCAAGGCTAGCAGGTATAGAGCCAGCTTTCTAAAAAAAGTTTTGTTTCTCTCTGAAGTCCATGCTCTTAACCACTATGCCTTCTGTCTCCTCAAATTTACTCAGATTCTTCAAGTCAACCAACATTCGCCAGGACCCTCTAATGGAAGGCTGTGATAGGTGCTATGGGGACACAGAGTGATAAGACACAGTCCATATCCTTAAGTTCTTTTACTCTGAACAGAGAAGCAAGATTTCCGCATGCAAAACCAAGAACAAAGACTACAGTATATGACTTCTTGGAGACATGAGAATATGGCTAATAAGTGCTCTAGGAAGATGGGGAAAAAAAGAAACATAACAGTGGACTTTAGTAAGGTGAAGAAGTAAAGATGGGTGAACATTTGAACCTTACCCCAAAATATGGCAATACAGTAAAATATGTGTGCAGAGATACAAGTGTGGATGATGTTTTCATTTATTTGTGTATTTACTGCACAAGATTTATTGATGTCTTATCACGTGCCTGGCAGTATGCTGAGTTCTTGGCAGACTAAAATAAGTGCTTTGCAGGGGAAAAGTAAATGGCCAGTGAAGAGGACAGATCTGGGCACTGCGAAGAATGGGAGGCTGCTTTCCTGGCTCCAAAGATCCCATTAGAAAAAAAAAAAAATGTGTTCAGCATTCTTTCTTTACTGCTCAGAGCATAAGAACATTTTGTAATCAGGAACCACTAAGTGTACCCTGGAGAGCATCCATCCGGTACCAGGTCAGATTTCAGAGGTTCTTCTTTGTAACTGCCCTGGTGAGACACACTACAGTAGTCAGAGGAGCAGGTTTGAATGTTGACCTCAAAACATGAGTTCTGTGTCCCTGGGTAAATGGCTTAACTTCTCTGAGCTTCATTTTTCTCAGTTATAGAATATAGAAGATAATCCTTACTTCACAGGGTTGTAGTAGGGATTAAATGAGATAAAAATCTATAAAAATGCTGGGCACATAGTTGGCATGCCAAAATTAATAGTTCCTTTCCCTCTCCATTTTCTTTAGAAAATAGTTCCTTGCTCTCTGAGCAAGGAAGTGTAAGGAATTGGGGTGCCTGGGTGGCTCGGTGGGTTAAAGCCTCTGCCTTCAGCCCAGGTCATGATCTCAGGGTCCTGGGATCAAGCCCCGCATCAGACTCCTTCCCCCTCCCTTTCTACTTGTGATCTTTCTCTCTCTCTCTCTCTGTGTCAATAAATAAAATCTTTTAAAAGGGGGGGGGAGTGTAAGGAATTGTGATCTGACTTTTTCTGAAATTATAAGTTTATTGATTTCACCCAGTCCTGCCAAGTGATACCTACCATTTAACTTCCTTTGCAAGGTTTTACCCTCCCTGAGCTCTCTCCAACACACCTCTAGGTCCCACCCCACCCCACTTACCTTCATCTTTCCCTTAGATTCAAAGCTACAGCTTCCCTATCCAGGGTAAGAATCCACATGGAGTGTCTTAGACTTATTTGAGCTCATGTAGCAAAATCATTATAATGGGTGATCCCCTGCTTTCCCCTGCAATAATTGGGCTCCCTCATTGGGATAAATGACTTGGCCATCAGGTTTATAGTTTACCCATTTGGGAACTGGATTATTGCTTCATAAAACTGTGCTACATGGTACTATTATCATTTAATTACGTTGCCTAAAGAAAAAAAATAAAGATTGCCTTTTTGAGCACTACTCTCTAGCACCACCCTAAGTTTTGTGGGAACTAACTCCTTCAGCATATTTCCTGGCCTCAAATATCTTTAAGGGTGGAAGGTCATTCTGTCTGATATGCTCTCCTTCTCCAGGCACCTCTCCTCAAAAGAGTAATTTGATCTCTTTTTTAACATCCTATTTCAAATGCCCCAGAAAAATGTCCTAGACTTTATGGCAATATTTTCCTTCCCAAAATCATTACGTGTCTCATGGTTTTATATATATGTGTGTGTGTACACACACACATACATATAAAATGTACGTTTATTATTGATATATATAAATATATGTATATTTGTCATATATACATGTCATATATGTGTGTGCGCGTGTATATATATATATATATACACGTGCACACACACACATATATAGGTATATATACATATATATATATAACAATGCAAGAACTGAATTTCCTTATATGCTACATGGTTGTTTAAAAGGGCACCTATGAAAATTATTTTCCACAACTATCTGGTAAAATGCCAGTAGTTTCTTCTTAAAGTTGCATTCTTTGGGGTTAATTTGTCTTGTCTACTACAACGCAATTGCAATATAAGATGTCTGAGGAAGAATGGAGTGGGTGGGAGTGCAAATGCAGCAAGATTTGCCTTTAGTCGATTACTGGGGAAACTGACTGGTGGTATTTACCAGCTCAATATACTATTCTCTTCATTTTCAATAGGTGTTAAGTTTTTGAAAAGTTGTTACCCTGGGAGGGATAATAGATTCAGTTTCATTTACATTTTAGTATAAATAAATTTATCATGTCTGATAGGATCTTTCAATAGACAAAGCAAGTAATGATGATGGAGAAGCAAAGAGGAAATGCTTCATGCTCAGCTCCACAAGATTGCTGTGGTTCAGCGCAGCTGTGGGTTACACCCCATGGAGTAACTAGTAAAATGTGGACCCATGCGCTGAGTAAAACTTTGAGGGAGAGGAAAGTCAGGGAGACTTCTTTGAATACTTGGCCACTTCAAGGTGCTTGAAGGATGGGTAGAGTTTGTGTGGACCCAGGGAGAAAAAAGAATATTCCAGAAGAGTGAAATGACATAAGGTGAAGTATTAAGAATAAGCAGTTTCCTGGATGACTTCCTAACTGGTCTCTTGCCCTCAGTGTGGTCTCCACACTGCAGTCATAGTGATCTTTCTAAAACACATATATGATCGTCTCTTGACCCTGCTAAAATCCCTTGTCATCTTCTCATTGCACTCAGAATAAAGTCCCAAATCCCTAGTACATCTGCCGGGTCTTGTGTCTGGTACCCCTCTCTCTCTAGTCTCATCTTGCACTGTTTTCTCCTCACTCTCTTCTCTCCACCCATAAATGCCAGGAAATACACTAGCATTTTAATAATGACTCTCTTGGGGTCATCGGCTTATGGGTAATTTCTATATTTCTTTTTGCTTGTCTTTCAGTTTCTAAATTTTCTACAATGAACCAAGATTATGTTTTTAGTCATAATAATATTTTTTAAAAGGCCTAGAAAGTTGTGGGAGGGGAAGTGGTTTAGGAGGCAATTTTGCCAATAATTCTGGAGGCTTTAGCGAGGGCAAGTAGGGTAAGAGCTAATGGAGAACAGGAGACACAGAGCTGCAGTGATGAAATAGCCCAGAAGTGACAAAAGACAGGGAAGTCCGGGAGGGGCAGGCCGCAAAGTAAGGCAAGACTAAAAGAAAGGTAACATGTAACATCTATTTTTATGAAGAGCGCTGGAAGCACAGGAGACACAGCAGTGGTTTGGGAGGGAAGCAGAAGTAAAGTCCTTTTTTTGTTGCTTTAATTTGATTTGATTTGATTTGAAGATCCTTAAATATGTGGACTTAAGTGCAACACTCACCAAGAAAAGCACTCCCCCTCTCTGCCTCTATCACATGTGGTCTTTCAGTTGTTGCTTGGGGGATGATTGTCAAGGGTTACAAAATATTTTAAGCAAACTTTATTTTCAACCGGCTTCGCTCAGTTCCCATTTATTAAATAAATACATACATACATATACACATACATATATAAAGATGAAACTATCATAAGGATGAAGGCGGTTGAGAAAGGTCCTTCTATTACCAACAAATGACTCAAGTCTCACTAGGTCCAGCCTGCTTTCTTATTTGTTGTTTCTCTAATTCCTTTCAGCCTCCAGATGTGAATTGTCTTGTTGTTGTTGTGTGTGTGTTTGTGTTTTTTTCCCCCTCCCAATCTCTATATTGATGCTAATCCACAAAAGTGGTTCCCAGTGACCTCTGGAGTCTTTTCGGCTCAGCTCACAAGGATTCAATGAGTAAGGGGCTAGACAAATACATATTTTCAAAGAGCATTTCCCAGCGGGTCTCAGGAGTTGGAAAGGGTTATTTAATTACATCACAAAGAAGCTAAAGATATCAGTGCTTGTTATCTTCAAGCTACATGAGTTAACAAACCCAAATCTCACATTTAGAGCAGGATCCTGAAGCTGCAGGGGCTAAAGGATCTATCCAGTGTCCTCCACAAAATGATGGCTGAGCCAGGGTTGAGTATTCAGACTCAAGTATTTAGACATTCAACCCAGTGCTCTTTCTATAGACAATCATTTTCCTGACCGTGCTCCTGGCCAAAACAAACATCTCTCTCCTAACTCTAGAATTCCAAACTTTCTGGGGAAATGGGCCTGATGGAGTTCTCTTTAGTATTAGTGTTATTTTTTAAGAAATCTTTAAAAAAATTTAAAAAATTAAAAACCTGCCTTGGAAATGATAAACATGGCCACCGGCAAAATAAATTCCCAGCTTTATTGGAACTAGAGGTATTCCTTCATCTTATCTGCCTATGTCCTATATGATATATGAGACCCATACACCTAATGGAGTAAAATGGGAGTAGACCTTAATTAAGCGCTGTTTTTAACAATCTATTTTTTTTAAAGATTTTATTTATTCATTTAACAGAGAGAGAACACAAGCAGGCAGAGAGGCAGGCAGAGGCAGAGAGAGAGGAGCAGGCTCCCTGCGGAGCAAGGAGCCCGATGCGGGACTTGATCCCAGGACGCTGGGATCATGACCTGAGCCGACCTGAGCTGAAGGCAGCTGCTCAACCAACCGAGCCACCCAGGCGTCCCTGTTTTTAACAATCTATTGACCAGCAAGGCTACTTCTCTGGTTGGTTGGTTGGTTGGTTGGTTGGCTGGCTGGTTAGTTGGTTGCTTGGTTTTCCCAGAGACTCAGAGCCAGATCTCATGCTCAGGTGCAAACAGCTGGCTGATGGACAGCCACCGTATCCACCTGCCCAAGTGTAGCAAGAAGCATTTCCTTGCAGCAAATGGCAAAATCCTGCCTGAGGACCCTTCCCAGTTCCTTTCCTTGGCCCCCTACAGATGTTTCTAGGCCCCTGCTTAGCCCCCCATACTTGGTCCTGCTTCTTAGGAGCTAGTCTTTCTTAATCCCATACCACCTCCTCTGACGACTCAGTGACATCATGAGGTTAGCCCAGGCCATAAAACTGCAAAACTGACTCCAGAGAAGCAGCCCTGAGCTCTAGAGAGTGGAGGATTTGCAAATCCTCAGAGGGATGTGACCTGATTTGGAGGGTAGAGGATGTGCCTTGGCTTTGTGCACCTTTTTCTTTTTAATTGGCCTTGTTATGACACAACCCAGACATCCAGTCACCAAGAAGAGACAGTCTAAAAGTAATGTGATGAAACTGCTGTCTTTTAAAGGGTGAGCAAATTCATTTTAACCATCAAGTTACCAGGGTTTTGGTGACAGAGCATCAGGACTTCAAGGACAGCATGTTCCCAAAATCATAAGCAGGACTTCAAAAGAGATTAGCCCCATTCCCTGCCACCATCTCCCTTTCTCCTCCATGAATTCAACCACTTTCAAAGCCCATTGCCACCAGATGGAGACCATGGTTTGGATAAGAGAGTCTGAACACTGGGAAGCTCAAATGTCGACCTGGGATAGTCCATTACAACAGACGTAAGTGGCATCAAGACTCCTAAACACAGTTAAGTCTGACTTGGAGGACCTGCCACTAGGTGCCAGCTTAGTATATATCAGAAAAAATAATCAAAGATCTTTAGTCATGGGGATGGTGGCCTTGTACCCCCAGATTTAGCTGATTCCCTGTAGTTCTATTATTTTCAGTTAAGTCAGTTGATTCCTAAATTATATCTCATATGTATGCAAATGTGACCCAGGAACTGGAATGGTATAGTGAACAAGATAACAGATTTGTGAGTCAGAAAGAAAAATGTCTTTTATAACCTTTGACTCTGTTAAGTATTTTAACTTCTCTAGCCTTGTTCTCCTCATCTGCACAGTAAGCATATTCCTGATACTTAACTGACAGAATTGTGGGAAAATTAAAGGAGAAAAATCATAAAAAATATCAAAGCAGTATTTACTCAATAAATGTTAGTATCACTATATAAGTAAACATGATTTTGCTTAAACCTTTATGAGACCTTGATTAAAAATAAATTTACAGGGGCACCTGGGTGGCTCAGTGGGTTAAAGCCTCTGCCTTCGGCTCAGGTCATGATCTCGGGGTCCTGGGATCGAGCTCAGCTCAGCAGGGAGCCTGCTTCCTCCTCTGTCTGCCTGCCTCTCTGCCTACTTGTGATCTCTCTCTCTGTGTCAAATAAATGAATAAAATCTTTTAATTAATTAATTAATTAATTAATTCACAAATCAAATAACTCCATGACCACATGATCTAATTTTTGTTTTGGAAACAAGTCATAGTAGACATAAATAACCAGAATAATCAAGACACAAAGGTAGATTACTCAACAGTGCTTTTCTCTGTAAGTATATCTTTTTTTCATTTATTTGATTTATTTTATGTATTTGATTTTTTATTTATTTGACAGAGAGAGAGAGCACGATCCAGGGGAGGGGCAGAGAAGCAGATTCTCCACCGAGCAAGGAGTCCAGTGTGGGACTTGATCCCAGGACCTGGGATCCTCATGAGCTGAGCTGAAAGAAGACACTTAACCTGCTGAGTCACCCAGGCACCCAAGTACATCATTTCTGTAGGACCCTAGATCTATTCATCAGTGTCTTTTTCTCCTTATAAAAAATGTAATGCCATAGTGTTTAAAAACAAATCAACAAAGAAAGATAACTGAACACAGGTCAGGAAAACTTAACCTCAGTTCAAGGCCACTAGCTGGATGACCTGCCCCTGTCACACTCTGAGATTTGGTGGCCTCTTCTATAAGAGAAGGGCCTTGGAATGTACCTGAAGGTAACTTCCAGCCCTAAGGTTCGCGTGATCACTATTTTGGTGGTGTAATAAGACTCATAAATAGTAGTAAAGGATTCTAACATCAGTGATTGACTTCTGCTCTTGGCTATGCAGAAAGCCACACATAAGATGACAAGCAAGTATCCAGACAAACATGCAATTGTGTAAGGTTGCACTAACAAACTCTGCAAGGCATGCTCTTCAATTACCAGGATGGCAGTGTCCTGGGCTGAGTTTATAAAGCAGTAGCTACCCCTGCAGCTAGTCCCTCTGTCCCCAGGCATGGAGCCTCCACATACCTATCAAGATATTACCCATATCCTTCTGGCACATGGAGTACTGGCAGCAAGGGAAATCCTGGCTCTAATCCAGGCCACCAGGAAAACTTCATCAATATGAGAGTAAGCCCTCAGCTTGTCCCAAAATCATTGTTCCTGGAAATAAAACTATCATCAAAATGTCTTCAAATGGAGTGCAGCCACGATACAGTCCTTGACAGTATGCCAAATAAATGCTTCTCCAGACACAGTCCTCAACCATGAACCAACAACAATTATCATTAGTTCATCACAACACAAGAACCCAGATGAGGCCTCAGAAGCCTTTTAAATATCAATCAATTAGATGTGCATTAGATTTAAAACCTATTTGTCATAGCTAATATAATTTTAACTTATAAAAATAAAATGATATAGGGGCCCCTGGGTGGCTCAGTTGGTTGGGCGACTGCCTTCGGCTCAGGTCATGATCCTGGAGTCCCGGGATCGAGTCCCATGTTGGACTCCCGACTCTGCGGGAAGTCTGCTTCTCCCTCTGACCTTCTCCCCTTTCATTCTCTCATTCTCTTTCTCTCTCTCTCTCTCAAATAAATAAATAAAATCTTAAAAAAATAAATAAATAAATAAAATGATATATATACATATGTATCCTGATAGCTATGCTTTTTAAAACATGCTAAAATGCTAACATTATCTCTGGGTGGTAGAATTATGGGTCCTTATTTTATTTTATTTTATTTTATCATATTTTCCAAATTTTCTGCAGTTGACTTATATTCCTTCTATATTCAGAAAAAAATAATTTAAGAGTTTAATAACAACCAAAAAAATCACCTTGGCTCCTCTTTGACAATGTTTAAGAAAGACTACCAAGCTTGCCCACTCATTTGGGAGACTAATGTGAATGAATTGAATGCTGTATTAAATTTGCTCCTTTGAAATGTCATTCCTGTGGCAGTTTAAATAAAAAAGCAGTGTAATATTGTCAAAAAAAAAAAAAAGGAAGGAAGAAAATCAAAATCAGGAGCCCTAAATTCTAATCCTAGTTCTGCCCCCTAACAAGCTTGAGTTAAGATTGTGAACAAGTCACAGTTTGTCTGGGCCTCCTCCAGTATAGAACTAGATCAGATCCCCCATGTCCAAATCCTACCTCCTCTGCCTTCTAGCTGTATAACTCAGGCTAGTGACTTTTCTTGCCTGAGCCTCAGTTGCCAATTTAGAAATTGGAAATAATAATTGTCACTCCTCCCAGAACTTCTGTGAAGATAAAATAAGATTATGTATGTAGGCCTTTAGCTTCATGCCAGACACTCTGAAAGAGCTCAGGGAACATTAACTAAAATCATTATTATTACCTTTCTTGTCCCAAAGCAGAGGGAAAGCTACCATGTTCTTGAGGGGGACCTTCCATGAGGGGAACTATGTCTCTGCTCTTCAGTGCTTTGCCAGAGGCCTCACCAGTTCTTTCCCACAGAAGCCCAAACTCTCCACAATGACCAAGCTCTATCTGTCTGCCTTTGACATTCATTTCTTTCCCACTGTTCCTCCTAAGCAGCCTCTGAGATCAACAGGTTTCCCTGGGGGACAGGAAGGGGTAAGAGAAAGCATGTAGTGCCTGCTGACATCCATAGAACATCAAGATGACCCCTCTTACCTTTAAAAGAAATGGTTTGTGTGTGTGGCCCAAGACAAAGGGAGCAATGTTGACTTTTATTTGTTAGACACTATCTCAGATCCCCTGAGTTTGTTTGATGAATTGTTTTGGGTAGATAAAATAGCCCTGTTCCCACTCTCCCCGATTCTGCCACTGAGAGCAGATTAACAAAAAATGTGCTCTTCACTTCGGAAAATGCAGCCCTACAAAAACAGTTCTTTAGGGAGAAATTTTTTTTTTTGTCTCTGCTGATAATTTTCCCACGCTTTGAGGACAGCCTATACTGGCCTGAACTTGGGGTCACCTTCTCTCATTTGGAAGTTTCAGGAGGACTTAGGGTTGAAGACCCTACACACAGTTTCAGCTAATGCTGGAAGAGATGGAAGACAGCCCCAGGAAACCCATGGGGAATACAGAAGACCAACTCCCATTCTCTGCAACCCATAAGTCTACAACAGAAGAGGAAGGTCAAGAATGACCTTTGGCTGCCAGAAAATGGAGCTCAGAGAAGGCTCAAATAACAGTTGCAAAAGGTTATATAGCCCAAGGGTTAAATGCACAGTCTTTGAAGTCAAACAGACCTTGGTTCCCATCCCTGGCATTGCCCCTCACTCAGGTAACTTTGCTAAGGCTCAGCCACACAAGGGAGAGGAAGACTGACCTCAGATAAGCTGTTGTAAGGTCCAAAGGAGATAATGGTTCCCAAGTACCTGGAGGGTGAAAATGGTGGCTTTATTAATAATATGTACATCCTCGGTAGAGGCTCTTCTCTAGAGCAGGAAGCATTTTACCATGATAGCACTCCCTTAAAGAAAATTCTTTTCTTTAAACAAGGTTTAAACAGGGATGTGGAGAACCAATGAAATCCTTGCACATGATCTACACTCTGTAATTATAACTGATATTATATTAAATTATAAAGGCTGATGGTTATTGAGCAGTACTGTAGACCAGGCACCATTCTAGGGGTTTTTCATGCATCCTCTTATTTGATTCTTAGAGAAATCCTTAAAATAATAAGTATTACTAATACTATCCACATTTTATAAAAAACTGAGGCTTAGGAACTTGCCCGGTGTCACTCAGATAGTAGGTGGCAAAATCAGAATTTACCTCTGCACATACACAATCCATTTCATGCATCTTATTAGTTGTAGTCACTGAAGACAGTAACTCTTTTCTATAGAAAGATGTTGGGATCATCTTTTATCACATCACATTAGTCCTTTATCCATGACCAGACTCACATCCTACTTTTGCACCATGTCTCACATCCTACTTTTGTACCATTAGGACCCTGTTGACAGTGCCTAGAAATCACACTGAAAAGTTTCTCCAGGCAAGCCCTGAAAAGCCCTTATTTTATACAATCATTCAATGGTACACCCCTCAAAACCCTCAGAGATTATCACTTAGTTCTCCGCTTTACAAATAAGAAAACAAGAGTTGGAGAGGTGGAATGACTACAACAAAGACACACAGCCAGCTCCCAGCCAGGCCAAATCTAGAAGAATACAGCTCTCCAAATTTTTTGCTACAATTTCATCCACTATTACCTCTAATATCATATAGTCTTACTTGCAAATGAAATGTGGGCTTTCACCAGGGTTAATGATAACATTTGGTAGTCCGCCTTCTATCCCTCAATACCAATATATGTGCCCATATAACAACAGGGGAGCCTTCACCATAAATCTGACAAAATGTTACCTGCCACCATGCCAATGACAATGCCCACGTGACAGTATGACATAGCTGTCCTAAGTATAAGGCACCCCTCTCCTTCCTCTAACTCATTTCCTGAGCCCGTCCTTCTCTTCTTGCTATCTTGGTTTTGGGACCCTTGGTTGGGACCATGCTTAGCCAACATGCTAAAGCATAAGTCCATTGTGGATGTTTCTCTTCTTATCTACAAAGACTTTTGTCAATGGGTTCTAGGATGTAAGGATCATAAAGAGAATGCGTATTCACCCATTCATTTAGTAACCCAACAAATATTTGTTGAGCATCTATTGTGCAGCAGGCATTGGACTGGAGTGCTGGAGTCGAGTAAACAACCAGATGTGATTCCAGAACAGAACCAATAGCCCAGAGGACAACACATATATTAAATAAGCAAACACATCAACAAACAAGATGATGGTGAATATGCAGTGAAAGATACCAAACAAGGTGCTATGCAAAGAATATTAGAAGAAGCTCAGCTCAGACTAACTGCTCAGGACAAGGCCTCTCTGAGGAGGCAATCTCTGACCACATGACTAAGGGATGCTTGAGTTCTTTGTAAGAACAGCACAGAGACTTCTCTTCTAATTCTGTTCCTGGCCACTATTCCAGATTTTCAGCTTGTCTCAAATCATGTCTAATATTTTTTTAGCTATAAAAATAAAATATACTCATTGTAGAATATTTAGAAACTCAAAAAAAAGATAAAAGTTAAATTGCCCACAAACTCATGTTCCCCTTATTGCTAACTGACACATTTATGTATCTATACCATTATAAAAAAGAAATTTTCATTATTGAAAAGAAAATGTATGGACATGGTAAAAAAAAAAAAAAAAAGAAAGAAAAGGAAAGGAAAAAAAATCCAAGGCAAAAGGCAAAAAAAAAAAAAAAAAGTCTAATAAAAATTAAGATCTTCCACTCTATTCTTCCACTGTAGCCAGTACCACCCCCAGTTTTATTCCCCAGAGTAAAAGTTTTTTTGTGTGGACCTGAAATATATACATTTTTATAAGAAATGGTATTATTATATAGAATTTATTCTGTTTCTTGCTTTACTATTTAACAATATATCCTGAGAAGCAAGTATAGATCATCTTTATTCTTTTTTAATACCTATTAATGCCTATTTTTACATAGCTGAGACCACATTGTATAACGACCTTGCATCCTGTTTTTTCACTTAATATTACATCATTAATTCTTATTTCATTTAAAATTATTTGTAAAAATTCTTAAAAAATATTTTAATGACCACAAAACTTTCTACTATATGAGTAAACCGTAACTTCCATAAACATTATCTAATTATGCATAAAGCCATCGTTATGTTTCTCTACTTAAAGAATCTTGCATTCATTTCTATAAAAATTTACTGAGATCTCTTACAAACCCAGCATTGTTCTCTAGACTACTACAATATACCAAAGATAGACACGATATGCATATTAATATCCTTAAGAATAAGAAGAATACACACTGTGCTATTATATACAAAGGCTTTCGAGATGACCCCATCTCCAAGTAGTCTAAATCAGCTCTGCTGTAGGCAGCAAGACTAATGCCTGTTATTGCTATTTTTGCTCTTTGGCTTATTCCTCCCACCACTGACCTTTGCTCACTGCTAGAGTGATGAGATAAAGAGAGACAAGGACTCAGAAAAAGGGGCAAAGACCTCTTTGACAGCTTAGATTCTAAGTCTTGGTCTCCTGTCTTAGTCAAAACATGTCCTCCAGGTGGTCCAAAGGAATCTATTTTAGGTACAAGACTAAGCATAAGCTGGTAATAAAATGTGCCTATATATGGCCTTGTTATGGGCATATATCTTTTAGGAACCTTGCAGAGGAATGGCTGAGACCAGATAGAATTTGGATGCCCACCTAATACCTCCATTAGACAGTTCCCTATTCGGTAACACATAATTTACTGGCTCAGTATATATGAATGCAGGTTCTGGAGCCAGAGGGCCACTACTTACTAGTCAAGTAATTTGACCTTTCTGTGGCTCCAGTGTCCCCATCTTTAAAATGGTGATAATAATAGAACCTACCGTGTTGGACTAATGTGAGAATTTCATGAGTTAATTTCAGGTACGTAATTTAGAACCATGCCTGGGATATCATAAGCACTTAATAAATATTTATCATTAGAATTTGTAATAGGTGAAAAATGAAGTTGAGTGCTTAAGTTAAAAAAAACTCATTAAATTATAACAACGTGACAGAAGTCCAAAAGGAATCAAACACTTTATGAAATCAACTGTAAATATTTAAATTCCTCAACACATATTTAAGAATGGGACTGTGGGGAACATGGTTAGAATAAAGTAATGAAACATTGCTTAATGTGTTGAACTGTTAAGACCAAGGACTAGATCAAACCATATGAATGTGATAGAGGAGATACTACTTATTATTTCAATCATCCAATCATCTAATCAGTTCAATTATCCAATCTTATTTCTAACTCCTCTAGGAAGGAATTGGGATATAAATTTCTCTAAAAGGCATTCCAAGCAGAGGGAATCATATTAGACAAGCATGAAAACATGGAACTATATATACTCTGTGCTCAAAGATGACAAATGACTCACTGGAGATAATACTGGAATATTTTGCGTGGTTGAAGCCAGAACCTAGCAGACGATGATCTTAGAAAGACTGGAATTGGGTCAAAATATACAGGGCCTCTAAGGCCACATAGAATTGATTGCATTTATCAAAAAAATATAAGAAAAAAGGTAACTCTTCATATTTCTATTTTAAATAACATATATGGTCACGTAGAAAATGAATCACATGGCAGAAAAATTAAAGGCAAAAAGGGTACTTTAAGGTTGTTATGAATTTAGGTCAAAGAAGATAAAAATCTGGTGTAGGGTGATGGAAAATTCAAAAGAAAGAAAGAAATTAAAAGACAGTGCAGATATAGAAACAATGGGTCTTAGTGACCATTTAATGTCATAGACAAGGGAAACGAGAGAAGAGTTGAAGTTGTTCCAAGTCATCATTTAGAAAGATGAATGATTAGAGCATAGCATAGTGAAGTGTTGGTGGTTAGGAAGCATTCGTTGTAAGTGGGAGTGTGGAGAAAGGCACATTGTAGGGTGTTGAGCCACAGAAGAATCCCTGGGTATCCAAGTCATTGGTTTTCCCTGGATCAGGAGATACCTCAAGTGGAGAGAGAGTTCTTGAAATCAGAGATTGAGGATGTGCCAGAAATAATATTTACCCACTTGACTATTGTGCCAAGTGTTGGTCCTACTAATAAGAATCTTCCAAAAAAAAAAAAGAATCTTCCTTCATTCCCTTCTAATGCCATGACATTCTCCCAAACCTTCTACATTGCCTCTCTCTGCTTCCTACCAAGAATGATGTGTCATTCCTATGTATCTCCATGGTACCAAGGATGTATGACCACACAATATCATAATTACCTGTTCCTCTACCTAGTTTCCTCTAGACAATGAGCTTCATATCGGCAAGAAATGTATCTTATTTACTCCATAATATCAATACCTAGCACAATGTCTATAATCATTATAATCATTATAGCACAAGCTAGAATTATAATTCTATAATGCAGGATCCTCTCATTGTCTAGTACACAAAGATAATCATATGCAACTGCATTTGTCCCTCACAGATAGTTGCAGTGTTAATGTTCCTTGACCTGTTGAAATTGATAGAAGGAGATGTATAGTCTGACAAATTTTAATCAAGACACTCAGATGTTGTCTGCTGCACACTAAATGCACTATAGACCCATCTGCCTTTTCTCATATTCCTGTCACAACCATTTTGTTATCTCTATTTCTGGAGTCCCACAATAAAAAATTATAAAATTTTTACCCTACCAGTACCCAGAAAAACAGTAGCAAAGAAAGACTAAATTCAAAATGAAAAGCTGACGACAAGCAATATATTTTTCTGTTTTAATTATTTTATTTATAAACCTGTTAGAGATCTGAATGGATTGTAAAGAGTATGCCAGGATTACGAGATTTAATTTGGGTTTTACAAGCAGTGAAAGCAAATGAGGCATTCATCTCAAAGTAATTTCTCAACTGGTATTATTGTCCTCTGTGCATTGACAAGAAAATTAAGATATAGAATAAAGAAATAAACAGTCCAAAGTCACATGCAGAATCTAGGGAAAATAAGAAATGGAATAGAATTCATGATTCTGAGCACAGATCAGTGACTTTTAACCTTAAGTAGGCAGAAAAACCACCTGGTACATTTGTTTTAAATGCAGATCCCTAGGCCCCAGTCCAAACCTGGTGAATCAGACTCACAAAGCTGTACTTTTCCAGGCTTCCCAAGTGGTTCTTACAAACATTTAAGCTTAAGTGCTACTGATCCAATGGTCAGGGGTCAGAAGCCACACCAAGGGAAGCTACTACACTTGAGTCTTCAAATGTTTCTGTTCTATTTGGCTCAATCTGAAAGCCACTCTGTCAGGAGTCAAAAGGAAATCAGCAAATGGGCATTATGGGAGGCTCCTCCCCATAAGTCCTTTAGATATCCACCACATTCTATCTTACCAAGCCAAGCCTGGCAAGCAAGAACCAGCCCCCCTACACACACACCTATTCCCATTTCCCAACGCCACTGTGCAGACATGGAAACTCTCCTTTCAGTGCTGCTTCTAAAGAGCTGCTGGGACAGGACAGCTTCCCTTTCCCAATCCTTCTTGCAAGATTTTTTGGGTTTTTTTTTTTTTTCTTCTCTGTACAATTAATTAGCTAATAATTTTTGCTTCTGATCCATTCCTCATTAAAAAGCTGAATCCCCGAGTTGGAGCTGTCGGAACAAAGGTGGGAGAATTTATGTCTTAATTTTGGTTCATTATGGCAGGAAGCCTCTTGCTCCCATCACTCTCTCTCCTCAGCCCCTCCTCTTGGAGCTCTGACGGCTCTGTGACCCTAAATGCCTCTCGTGCAGCAGCAGCCATGGAGGCACTGTCTCTGCCCTTTATCTTCCGCCGCCTCATTAAGAGAAATGAACCTGAGTCTGAGAAAGACGACACAGGGGAAATAAAAATGTAATCCCTTGGTGCCACCTATAATGAATTGTTATGAAAACCATGAAAATATCTGTCTGCGGATATTGTTCTTTGATTTGAAGTCAGTGTTGTAAGCGGTAATTTTTGTCATTAAAGCTGTTAATCTGCTCAGCGCTCCTCATAAGTTTTTATGAAGAAAAACAGCCCCGCTGCCTCCCTGCTCATTGCAGGGTACTTTGGAGGCCAACACACATGCAGAGCATCGTGGAATAATTAGCTTTAATTATGGCTGATACTGCTGTCTGTTGAAAGTGGAGGGACTTCATGCTGCTGGGGCTGGGGATGGGGCCTGCACAGCCTTCACGAGGCCAGAGGAAACGGGCCTAAAGATTAGAGTCTAGGCTCCCAACAACAGCCAACATTGAGCACCATAGCCCAGCCAGGGCAGAGGCACTCTAGCCAGCACATGCTCATATTCAAGCATGCACATGCATATTTATGTGCACACACACCCATACATATACACATACAAACACACACACACACACAGACATACACACACATACACACCTTACAACATACACACCCTTACAACTTCATCTCTCTCTCATCCTCCAGTCATCATGTCCAAGTTTAACCATGATGAACACCAACACCATTCACATATACTTCACAACTTAGGTACACCAAATTGTGAGAAGACATGCACCAAGACAGGCACCACAAAAATTCAGCATACACAGCCAGCTACATCAATATAATCATTCAGCTATATCACAGGCATACCCCTAAACCCTCAGCCACAATCTACACCAACCACAACACATATTCATCCACCATGACATATGTACCTTGAAATATAAAGCCAACCCAAAATAGACACGTGCCCAACTATGAAACATACACCTATGCATTAGCTCTAAGAGGCAGCCAGATCAATCTCCTATATTACATGAAAAAAACCTAGTAATAAATTCTGGAGGAGCAAGTCTTCTTCATTTCAAAGAACTCATTATATGGTCAGAAATAAGAATCTAGACCAAAAACAACTGGCAATTTGTTTAGCAGCTATTGGTGTTCTGAGCATTGTGTGTCAAGCACAGAACTAGGCACTCTAGGCCTTCACAGATATATAAGACATGGTCTGTACCTTAAGAAGCTTGTGGTGGACACTGATTACCTTTTAAGAAAGAATTTGTCCTGGGGCACCTGAATGACTCAGTGCGTTAAGCGTCTGACTCTTGATTTGTCTCAGGTCATGCATGAGCTAAAGGTTGTGAGATCAAGGCCGATGTCAGGCTTGCACTGAGTGTGGAGACTGCTTAAGATTCTCTCTCTCTCCCTCTCTCTCTGCCCGTGCCCTACACATGCTGTCCTTGTCTAAGAAAGAGAAAGAAGGAAAGAAGGAAGGATGGGAGGGAGGGAGGGAAGAAGGAAGGACTGGAGGGAGGGAGGAAGGGAGGGAGGGAGAAAGAATGAAGGAAGGAGGGAAGGGAGGAAGGAAGGAAGGAAGGGAGGGTTGGAAGGAGGGAGGGAGGGAGGAAGGGAGGAAGGAAGAGAGGGAGGGTTGGAGGGAGGGAGGAAGGAAGGAAGGAAGGGGAAGGAAGGAAGGAAAAGGAAAGGAAGAAAGAAAGGAGGTAAGAAGGGGAGGGAGGAAGGGAGGGAGGAAGGAAGGGAGGGTTGGAGGGAAGGAGGGAGGGAGGGAGGAAAAAGGAAGGAAGGAAGGAAGGAAAGAAGGAAAGAAGGAAGGAAGGAAGGAAAGAAGAATTTGTCCCACCTATTGGGAGTGCTATCTGCAGAGACCCTTTAGCTGCTGCCACTCCAGAAAGCTGCCTTGTCCAAGATCACTCCCAGCCTAAGGTGGCCACATCCAGGGACTGATTACCATATGAATGTAAGAGCTGGGCCATTTTAGTCAATGCCAAGCAACTCTGACTGGCCACAGCTCCCCTTATCAGTGAGGTTCTAGTAAGGTCTAGTCTACATCTCGGGTCTGTTTCTCCCTCTGCCCACTCCTGAATCTCCCTTCTACAGATGTGAGTCCAAAGGGCACTGCCTAACAAACATCCTACCTCACTCAACTCCACCTCAGAGTCTGCTTCTCGGGGAACACAGCCTATGACAGAGCTAAATTCAACATCATCAGGGCTATGTACTAAGTAAGAGCATCGGAATATAAGTACTAAGGGGACTTTTTGGAAAGAGGGAGGAACTGAGCAGTAAGAGAAGGATTTCTGGAGAAGGTGAGATTTAAGCTGGGTCTGGAATGAGGGTTAGCATTACATAGCTGAGGAAACAGAGCTTTTTAGAGAGAAACAACTTGGGCAAAGGCAAAGGATCAGGAAATACAAAGTATTTTCTTACCTCAGGAAAACAGTATGATGTGAGAATGAAACCAAAGTGTGGATGGAGCTTGAACTGATTTTTTTTTAAGAATTGCATTTCATCTGTTAGACCAACTGACCTCAACATTTGGCACTGAAGATTAAATACAAGGTATGGAACCCAAAAGTACATCTAGCAGGATTACTATGATAGTCATGAAGGGACATCATAAACTAAGGATTATTTTAAAAGATAAAGAGCAGGTTATGGTCATATTCAAAAAGGCTAGCAACCACTGCTATAGCAAAAGCAATATTAGAGTTCTCTCACTGTGGTTCTCCAGGCCATCCACCCAACCATCTGTTCAATATTTATTGGAAATATACTATGTGCAAGTCACATTCCGAATAACTGCCCTCATGGAACTTAACCTCTAGTTGTGAAGACAGATATTAAACCAAGAAATAGACAAAAATATGGGAATAATTTCATTTCAGTTGGGATAGTAAGGTGATCAGAAGATTCAAACTGACCTAAATTGGGATAGGACAGCAGTCAAAGAAGTTTTCCCTGAAATATTAAAATTTTAAATGGTGGGACCATTTAGTACTGCAAAGGCAAATAAGACCTGACCCTTCCTGAAAACATAGAAGGGGACAGAGATGCAAAACTGAAGGACTGAAGACGTATTTTGCTTATTTCACTTTTCCATAGGAAAACACCCACACCTACATAGAAAAGTAGCTAATGCCATTTGCTTCATCATTCTGATGGGAGGTAGGGTGGTGGTTACAGATGAATTATATACATATGTGTATATGCAGTTTATTTATCCCTCCTCAAGTATATATCCCTGGAATTGATGCCTTGAGTTGGATTCCTAATACCAGGTTGACCAAGGTTCATATTCTGTTAAAGTTCTGGGGTGAGGTTACAGTAATACTGCAATATCAGAAGCAAGAGCTGGAGTTTTGCTGCCACTTCCAGGTCTGGCCACCCCAACTCCAGCAGTATGCCTCCTATTACCCGGGACTTTGCATGGATGAAGCATTTGTCCTGGCAGATTGAATTTGGACATTTGAAGCTCTCCCTTTGTTTCATTTCAACAGTACTCAAAAAATATATAGCTTTGGAACTGCTTTGTGAACAAATTTCCTAGGGAGTTTTAAAAAGAAAAAAAAGACCTTTTCTTTGACTCTCATTCAATTAAAAAATAACATTGGGTTTGGTTTGACAGCTCAAAAAAATTAGTATTCATTTTTTTCAGTGATTTATTTAATTGGTTTAGTTCAAGTTCCTGTAGATGGCCTAACTTAGAAGAATCTATACAATGAGGCATTGTGGTTGCTTAGGATTCATCCGCACTTTCCACGAACTCCCTCCTAGGCTTTGGCTTATGGGTCCAGGGGAAATAGGAAGATGGCCCTAGTCTGAGTAAATGAAACTAGTGACTTCTACCAAAGTGAACAAACAAATCAAATTATGAATTCTTACTAAGCCAGAAACCAAAGGAAATTTTCTTAACATGATATTTAAAATATATATCATATAGTAATAGCAACATATGTAATGATAAAAGACTAAGGATGCCTCTATTGAAATTAGGAATACACAAACATGCCATATCATTGAGATTTGTTCTGGAGGCTTTAACCAATGCAGTAGGACAAGAAAAAGAAATGTTAAATAAATATTAAAAAGGAAAAGACAAAATTATTATTGCAATTACAATTATCTTCCTAGAAAATCCAAAGGAAATCAATTGAAAAACTATTTAAGCTAACAAGGGAAGTCAACATGGAGTAAGATAAAAGATAAATAAATAAAAATTAGTAGCTCTACTATATGTTAGCAAAAATCCATTAGACTATTTCCTCTATTCAGTCTAATCCATTAGACTATTAAGGAAAGATCCCATTTACACAGAAATTTAAAAGATAAAATTCCTAAAAATAACTTGACAAAAAAATCAAGACCAATATTTTTTAAATCTTTTAAATAAACCCAGGCATGACTGAAAGCATCAAGCAACCTGAAGCTTAAATCCACACTATAAAGGGCTTGTAGATCTGAACTTCCTTCTGTCATTAATTTTTATTCTTGAGGAATTCTCTACCTGGAAATAATGACTGTGCTTTATTAACAACCAGCCCTTTCCATCTCTGGGTCATGAAGATCAAGAGAATGCAATTTTAACTTTTTGCCTGCTGGAAGCCAATCAAAGAATATGGTTCTGAGATTGCTATAGCTCTGACCAACAGCACAGCCAGCTAACTATTCAAAAACACTTGGACTCATCTGAGAAACTTGAAAGGAAATAACACAGAATAAAAATTTATGAACAAATACATTAAGTATTTGTTAATAATGCTAACAAATGTCCAAAATTGTCATATCTTTAACAATAAAACTACTTAATTCTACACAGCACCTGCATGTGCAATGTTTTACTTCATCCTCACAAAACTATAAAGTAAGTTGTGCAAGTGTGATTTTTAAATACTAACATGTATGAAGTATATATCCTGTTTCATGACATACACAAGCAACGAACTAAACATTTTATACACAATAACTTATTCGATGGTGTCTCATGACATCATTCTGAGACTGAGATTGATGCTATTTGGATATTTATTTTATGGCTAAGGAAACTAAGGTTCAGATAGGTTAAAAACTTAATTACAGAGCCAGTAAGTGGCAGAGCTATGATGAGCCTAGTTAATTCCAACTTAAAACTTCACTCTAAATCTTTATAGTATGCTTCCTCTGATGGTGACAGTATTATTGTGACTCTTATCACAGTCATCACCAGTAGCGCCGGCAGCACCAGCAGCACCAGCAGCAGCATTATTACCTATTGTATTAGTTTGCTCAGGCTCCCATAAAAGAATGAAACATATTTAGTGGCTTAAACAACAGAAATTTACCTTCTTACTTCCGGAGTAAGTTCTGTTCTGGAAGCTTGAAGTCAAAGATCAAAGTGTCAACAGAGTTATTTCTGATGAGGCCTCTCTCCTTGGCTTGAAGACAGCTGCCTTCTGCAATTTTACATGACACATGACCCGTGTAAAATTCCTCATATGGTCTTTCCTCTGTGCATGCACACCCAGTACTTCTTCCTCTTCTTATAAGAATACCAGTCATATTGAATAAAATCCCTACCCTTATGACCTCATTTAACCTTAGTTACCTCCTTAATGGCCCGTCTCCAAATAAAGTCATGGTTAGAGCTTCAGTCTATGAATGTCAGTCCATAACACCTATACTTAAAGATAAGAAAATTGAGGTCTAGGGAAGTTAATGGACTTGCTAAGGGGCACACAGCTATAAAGTAAGGAACTTAGACTCAAACCTAGATGTATCTAAGTCTAAATCCAACGTTCTTTCCACTTCCCCACAGTAATTATTCACACTGTGGGAAGGGAAGTGCTATGTAAACAATGTAAATGAACAGATAATGCAAAACTCATTTTCATTCAGCTTTGGAACACTCAGTTTACACTTCCAAACCCCAATTTATCTTCATCATTACTTCTAAAATGCAACTAAAATGAGTTTGCATTGTCTTATGGTTCCCTCACTGTTACTTCCAACCTAAGAACAAAGAGAGGTACCCCAAAACCAAATTGACATGCTTTGCAAAGACAGCAGGACATCGAAAATCTACCATAGCTAACCACACACGTATAAACCAGAACTGATTGCATGTACTTTGATATACTTAGTGAAAAAAGGCTATATAAATTCAAATTGCTCTCCTACCTGGATATCGAATTCAACTTCACAGGGTTCTAGGATACAGGTACAGTATTATTTTCCAGATACATTCATTCATTTATTTATTCAAATGGCATTTACTGAGCAGGGTCCACTAATTTAGTCAATACCAAACTAATTCACTTAGTCAATGGATGAGTTGCTGTTCTCACTATCTCATAAGCACAAACCCTTTTATTCAAGAAAGAAATTTTTGTTGGGATCTCCCCTCAATATCTCCACCCATATCCTTCCACTCCCAAACCCTACACCCAAAATAAGGTAATCTATCTCTGGAAATAACAATGAGGTCTTGTTATTGTGTTTATTCAAAGATAGAAAAATTGAGACAGAAGAGATGATGTTAATGTCATACAACTTATAAGTACAGTGCCAGAATTAGAACCCAATTAGCCTGAGTCTATACTTGTATCCACTATGCTGTACCTTTTGATAAGCTGTATTTTTAATTAGCTTATCAACATAAGAACAGAAGGAAAATTTAGGCTTCCAAAATTTACAGACACTTACCAAAAGAGGAAATTCTTAGGCTGGAAGAGTAAGGTTTAAGAAGTCAAGGCATTTGTTCAAAGCCACCTAATGAAGCAGGAAACAAAGAGAGCTCAGAACATGGATTCCCCACCTTACCATCCTTACTATATGACCCCCTTTTCATAGCATCCAAGGATCTGGTGTCCACATAATCCTGGGGCTACGGTCTAGAAGGTAAGAGGAACCTTAGCTCAAGCCCCAATGTCCATTGTTCAAGTGAGCATGGCATCCCATCAATGAGACAAGGTAAGTTTAGGGAGGGTATACATATCCTATACAGCCTCATTATGGGCAACTGCCATTGTTATGTGAAGACTATAAATAAAAAATGAACTTAATAGATGAGTTAATGTATAATATGTAATATGTAACTAGTGTGGTCAGGATAGGCTTCATTGAAAAGGTGGCCTATGAGCAAAGACCTAAAGGAGACTGCCATGCTGATATCTGAAGAACTGGCACTTCAGATGGACAGAACAGCATGCAGCAAAGACCCCAAGGCAGGTAGACATAAAGAGATGTATTAGAAGGTTACTGAACTAACCCAAGCTAAAGATGATAGTAGCTAGACTGGTAGCAGTAGAGGTGATAAGTGGTTGAATTCTGGATACATTTTGAAGGCCAAATCCATTTCCTTAATAGCCTGGCTGTGGGATGTGAGAGACAAAGTATTCAAGCATGACTCCACACTTTGTGCTTGAGCATATGGAAGGATATAAATGCTATCAACTGTTAAGAGAAAGACTGTGGATAAGTCAGATTTGGGGTGGAGGTGAAAGGGAGATCAGGAATTCAATTTTGAACAAGTTGCATTTGAGATGTCTAGCAGGTATCCAAGTGAAGAAACTGTGTATGCGGTAGAATGCATGAGTCTGAGATTCAGGAGAGAAATCTGGCTGAAGATATAAATTGGAAGGTCACCAGTACACAGATAGCATTTAAAGCCAGGTGACCAGCCAAACCCTCCAAAAGAATGAATGTAGATAGAAAAAAGAGGAAGACTAAGGATGAGCCCTGAGGCATTCTAATATTCAGAGGTCAGGAAGAAGAGAAATAAGGAAATGAGCTTTGGAAGCAACAACCAGTGAGGTAGGAGGAAAGCCAAGCAAATGTGTGATGTTCTGGAAGCCAAGGGAAGAAAACATTAATAAGGAAAAAGTATTCAGTATTCATCAAAAGCTATTGATAGGTCAGATAACATGAGTTCTGAAAAACAACTACTAAATTAAACAGTACAGAAGTCACTTGGTGACCTTAACAGAAACCATTTTGATGAGAGATATGGGAGCAGAATTTGAGTGGGGTAGGTTTAAGAGAGAAAGAGAAGTATGAAAATTAAGACAGTATAGGAAAACCAAGAAATGGAGTCAAAATTGGCGTAAAAGGTAGGATCAAGAGATGTAAAAAAATAACCACATATTTAAATGCTGATGAGAATGATCCATTAAAGAGGAAGATACTGAGGCTGAGGAGAGAAAGGGAGAATTGCTAAAATAATGTCCATGAGTAAGCACAATATCAGGATTTAGGGCACAAAAAAAAAGAACTTAGCTTTAGATAGACACATGAGTAATTCATTTATTACCAGAGGCCCAAAACAGTATATGGGTGCAGATGCTGGTGGAGAGGGTAACATAAAGGTGTTTGGGAGAGAGACTGTCAATAAATAAAGACTAGTGAAGGAGGTAGTGCCAGACTATTAAGGACCATATAAATTGCCATAAGTGGTTCAGACTTCATTCTGAGTGCAATATAGAGCCACATTAAACTTTTAAGCAGACTTTCACATTATAAAATTAATTCACAGAAATATGTAAGATAGACTTGAGGTGCACAAAGGAACCTAAGGCAGAGAGATCAGTTAGGAAGATGTTGAAGATGTCTACATAACAGAGGAAGATGATTTACCATAAATAATGGCAACAGGAATAAAAGAAGTTAACAAATTTGAAATTTTTGAAGCAATGGACCCCACAGGACCTGATAATCAACTAAACATGATGGAAGAGGAGTGGGAGTCAAAAAATGACCTCAGCTTCCTGACTCAGGTGCCTGGAAGATAGACATGTCATTCACTGAGCTAAGGAACTTAAGAGGAAGAACATGATTGGGGCAGAAGATAAATAGTTGGTGTCTGGACCTCTATAGGGTACCCACAGTGAGGATGTCTCCAAGGTTATGGATTATGTAGAACAGGAGCTAAAGAAAGAACTGTGAATTGGAGCTAAAGGCCTGGGAGTCATTCTTGATAGTCACTGCTGTAACACAAGCAGAGAGGGTCTCAGGAATTCCTGCATGTGTATAGTGCTATCTGGTCCTACACTCAACTATCCAGACCACTCTGCTTTCATAGGACTCCTCTCTTTGTCCCCATAATGTCAACAGAACTTGCTAAACAAAAGTTTTTTGTTTTTGTTTTTGTTTTTTTTTGTCAGAGAGAGAGAAAGAGCACAAGCAGGGGGAGCAACAGACACAGGGAGAAGCAGGCCCCCTGCTGAGCAAGGAGCCCAATGCAGGACTCAATCCCAGGACCCTGGGATCATGACCTGAGTCAAAGGCAGACATTCAACTGAGCCACCCAGGCGTCCCAGTACTTGCTTTTAGTCTGCTTTTATTTTACATTTACTATATCTGTATAAAGGCATGAAAGTAGCCAGTCCTGCAGAATAAAACAATGGACTTTTGTCACAGCAACGCAGAGACATTTTCTATTTTCAATTTTATTTTTTTTACTGTCATTTCTGATAGTTTTAATTGATAATGCAAATTTATTTTTTTCTCCCCAAATATGTTTATTTTAATTTTTCAGTGTTACAAGATTGATTGTTCATGCACCACACCCAGTGCTCCATGGAATACGTGCCCTTCTCAATACCTTTTAGTGAATATGTTCTTGCTAGTTGAGGTTTTAGATAAAAGGAATCTATTATAAAATTTGTTCTAGTTCTTAACTATAAACAACTTTATCATGTGCTAGTGTAAATGATAGAAGTATTGTTTGTCTTCATCTACAAGATTAGCAAAAAGCTAATTATCTAAAACAGTGTTTCCTAAAAGGTGGACACATATCCTTCCCTGTGAGCTCAAGATGCTTTTAGGTGGTATGGGATGTGATTTAAGATGGCACATGAACATAGCACTAAATAACACTGACTCTCATTATAAGAAAGTTCATTTCATTTCTTTTTTCTTTCAATTCTTCTGACCAGGCCAGTACAAGGAAAAAGATACATTTTGATGTTAGTGTGTTCTTATTTCCCACTAATATTCATTATAACAAAGATAAAGCAAGCCCTGGGTTCAGAGTATCCACAAATCAGTTTCCAGTTAAAATTCAATAACATTGTTTTATTTTCATCGTATTTCTTCTTTTTTTTTTTTTTTTTTTTTTAGATTTTTTATTTATTTCTTAGAGAGCGAGAGACTGAGAATGAGAGGGGAGAAGGTCAGAGGGAGAAGCAGACTTCCCGCAGAGCTGGGAGTCCGATATGGGACTCGATCCCGGGACTCCGGGATCATGACCTGAGCCGAAGGCAGTTGCTTAACCAACTGAGCCACCCAGGCGCCCCCATCGTATTTCTTTTTTATGCTTAAATTTTATTTATGGTAAACAGTTTCCATTTATATTACGGATACCAAATGTCCTCCTAAAATAGACTAAGTATTTTAAAGTGAATTAATTTCAAGAAAGGTATTATGTAAAATATGGTTCTTGGGTATGTCCTAAACACATGGAAGATGGTAGTGTTAAAAGACAATTTCCACCAAAAAAAAGCAAAATTATAAGTTATACACATATAAAACACATGTTAAAGATTTCATTTATTATTCAATTCATTAAATGAAGGAGCCAAGCAGATGATATAACTAGTTCAAATGTTGAACCACAAATCTGTGTTATTTTTTTTAAAGATGTATTTATTTATTTGAGAGAGAGAGAGCAGGCAAGGGGGAGGGGCAGAGGGAAAAGGAGGAAATCTCAAGCAGACTCCCCACTAAGCACGAGCCTGATGTGGGACTTAATCCCACGACCTGAGATCATGACTTGAGCTGAAATCAAGGGTCAGACACAACCAACTGAGCCACCCAGGGGCCCCACAAATTTGTGTTATTTAAAAGAACATGAAAATGGACACAAAATGACTGGTTGTCCACTGGACAGAACTCAATTGCATATTCATTTGCTTATCAAGAAACAAGAATTATTTTTGCTTTGCTATCTGTCATCTATACTTTACAGAGCAATAAATCCTTCAAGGGCAATGAAAGGTGAGACTCCAACAGCCTAAAAGGGCATACCCTAAACTATGCATAGTTTTCCACTGAATTAATGGTCAAAGACAATTTATAGTCCAAGTCCTAGGGAGGCAGCATTGAATATATTAAAAGTACATAGTCATGGAAGTCTGGAAATTTGGAGTCTTGACGCTGCAACTGGGTGAGCTTGGGCAAGGAATTTCTCACTTTTGGCCTCAGCTTATTTATCTATAAATACAGGACCAGGACATGATATTTCCCAAGGGTCCTACATTTTAGGAAATTCTCAGATTCGTGATACTTAAACTCCCAGAACTTCAGGGGCATAAGAATGGAATTCTGAGACAGTACCTCTTATTTGTACAGTTGTCGGTCTGGAATTGGCCTGCTCACCAGCCTTCCTAGAACAGAAGCTGGGAAGCTGTCTCTTACTCAGATCAGAAGTACAGTCAAAAGGCAAGTAATAAGCGATCACCATTCATATATTAATGCCTTTGTTAAAAAGAGTGTGTCTCTGTATTCATCTTGTAATCAAGACTTTGCTGAAATCCAGCAAATATACTTCATTTATCATCATTATTAGTATCATTAATAACCTGAGTGGATGTCCCAGCTTCCACTGGCTACCACATCACATCATTAACTTCCTTCTCCCTGAACTAGTTGTAGATTCCACTCTTGCTTAGAAAGTTCTTGTACCATGGGAAGCTCTAATATAGTTATTTTAAAAATGATATGAGAATTTCAGAGATGCACAGCTCAATTTTTATACCCCCTTCTGAGTTTTTCTGGGCCACCATTTTGAGGAATATAATTTGCATTGAGTTCCTCAAAGGACAGTGGATAGAGACAAGGGCAGAGGTTAAGAGAACTGCACTCCATGACCTTACCCCAGGAAAGAACTCAGGGGGGAGCAAATTCTGCCTTGTTCTCCTCACACACCTCTCCTCTATCATCATGGTATCCTGGCAGAGTTGGGGTGAAAAACTAAAAGGGTGGGCTGCGCTGCCAGCAAGTCTTGGATCTGCCACTTAACTCAAACAAGTAGATTCTCTCCACCTCGATTTCTTGAGCTGTTAAAAGAAATTATAATCGAATCACAGGGTTCTTGTGAGGCTGAAAATCAGCCACATAAAACACTTAGCACGATGCAAGTAAGCACTTAATAAATGTTACCTATTGTTGTTGTTGTGGTTCTTGCCGTGTGCCTACCTCAGTGCACTTGGAACGGGAAATCAGAAGTTACCACAAAAATAAGCATTCTTTCACCCAGTCGTTCAACAGTTAATTTCTCCCTTACCCATTTTAATCATTTCCTATTATAAAAATTGTGCATAATGCAAGTTTATTAATATTTGCAGACAGTGTTGGAAAGTATATACACTAAGTATTAGGAGTAATTTCTGAAGTGTAGGATTAGGAAAATTTCACTTTAGACTTGCAACACTATGGGATTTTATCAAATAACAAATGTATATCATGATTATAAATTTTCTTAAAGATTTCCATTTTGAAAAAGTAGAAATGCAAGTCTCATGAATACATGACAAACAACTTACAAAGACAGAAAAAAGAGAGAAGACTCACCCTCCTATTACTCTAGCTATCATTGTTCTAATTCCTCTGAAAACCCAGGAACATCTTACTCCTGCAGAATGTTAATAAAAGATCCTGAATACGGGGCGCCTGGGTGGCTTAGTTGGTTGAGCGGCTGCCTTCGGCTCAGGTCATGACCCTTGAGTTTCGGGATCAAGTCCCGCATCGGGCTCCGAGCTCCATGGGGAGTCTGCTTCTTCCTATAACCTTCTCTCATGCTCTCTCTCACTTTCTCTGTCTCTCAAATAAATAAATAAAATCTTAAAAAAAAAAAAAAAAAAAGATCCTGAATACAAGTATAACAGCACTGGAAAGCTGGAATTCTTAAAATCCGGAAGGTCATGGATCCCACTAAGTATCTGAGGAAAGCTGTGGACCTTCCTCTAAGGAAGAGTGAACACACAAAATAGCTGCATACAATTACAGGGCAGTCCTAAACCTCCTGAGACTTGTCAAGGTAAAACAAACATTCATATTAATGTCCATGGTATACCATTTACTAGATCCTTCATCTACCTACTTATTGGATTAAAAGCATGCCAAGAATGTCCCATGACCAAAAATATCTTTCCCACAAGCTTGATTTTGACACCTAATATCTTACTATTAGGAATTTCTTTGAATCAAGGCATTATTATTTATAAAACTGCAAGAGATCTATAAACCCCCAAGACATTAAACATGTTAAGGTTGCAATATTCATTCATTTTCCCACAAATATTTATTGAGCACATATTATATACCAGGTAACAGGAGAAACAAGATAGTTCTCTTTGAACTCAGTCTAGTGTTTCGAAGATGGGCAGAGAGCTGGACAATAGACATGTAAACAAAGCAATCAGTGCTGTAACTAATTAGTGTTAATGATGAGTGCTATGAAGAAAAGAAAACAAAGTAATAGAGTAGGAAGGCTTGGGGGAGGACAACTTTACATAGGGTGCTCTAGGAGGATTTCTGCAGACCTGCCTGATGAGAACAAGCAAGTACAATGAGTGCATCACAAACGACTTTTTGGTTTTGCTCACTTGGTTTATTCCCCTCCCCAGCCCTTTGGGATAGGTTCTGCAATTGTCAGAACGGTTCTTTAAATTCTATGATAGAAGCAGGGGAGGTGGATGAACAAAGGGCACAAAGGGGGAAGGTGGGCAGTTTTCCTGGGAATTTCATAAAAATTATAGAGAAGGAGAAGCCACAAGGTATGAAGGAATTAGATGATTAGATGAGAAGAATATTTTTAGAAGAACTTTTGTGGCATTTATATCCCTTCCTAATGTTTGAGCAATTTAAATAAAGAACTTGCATTGTTTGATATTAACATTTTTTTAAACCACATTCTTTGCCAACACAGCTCTGAGACTGGACTATGAGGGACTTGCCTTCAGTAGGGTTACACACTCATCCTCAAACACACATACATGCACAAATAGCAAAAGCTCAACAACCCTGTTTCTCACACCCGTTGCTAACAAGGTTGTTGTCATCAGCTTCAGTGTCAACCTTGTCTAGGCATGTCAGAAGGAAAGAGACTGGAATTTTTTAAAGGTCATTGACCTCTGGTTTACACTACAGTTCAAGCCATGAACTCTGTACTATAAATCATTATTATTAAAAGCAGCTGGGGTGTAGGGGAAAGGTCTTGGATTTATGAGCAGGAAATGTGGGCTGAAATGCTATTCCATAGCTTACTAGCTGAGTGATCTTAGTACATTTCTTAACATTCCTTTAATATCTGTAAAAGGGACATAATAGTACTTACTTTACTAGGTTAGCACAAAACAGAATTCCTTGAGTATACAGATTTATATATGCAGAATATTCCTTACTCATTTGTGTACCCTTAAGATAGCTCATTGGTAGCAAATACATAGTCTTAATGTTGCAACTCCCAATCCATGGAAAACAAAGCTAATAAGTAATAGTAGTTTGTTCCTTTAAATCTGGCACATAAAGGTACCGAGTAAATATATGTTGAGTGAATGAATGAATTGACTGTTCTAAGCACTCATTACCAACTAATCAGAGCTGGCTCTTGAGATGAAGCACAATTGCTATCCCTGTCCTAGCCTTTATTCCAGCATTATCACATTGTATGTAATTGGTGCTTGCCCATGCCCTCTAGACCATGGATCCACCAACGATTTTTGCAAATAAAAATGTTTTGGAACACACAACACTCTCTGTTTATATATTGTCAATGGCTGCTTTCACATTACAATGATAGAGTTTAGTAGTTGTAATAGAGACTTAATGATAAACAAGGCCAAAACACTTATTAGTGAGGCTTTTACAAAAAAAAAAAAAATTCTTCTCCAGACCATGACCTCCTTGAAGATAGAGGCTGTGTGCTTCATCATCTTATCCCCAGTACCTTGTGGAAAGCAGGCACTTGGTAAATGTTAATTGAATTAACATATATTGAGTATTCCAAGAAGAATGTTGGTTGACCTGAAATTATGAGTCCACTAGAATAGCCATTCTATTTCTCATCAATACTCTCGGGTGATGAAAACAAGACAGTCTACTTTCATTAGGAAAAGGGCTATGGCAAGCAGCAGAGATTGCATTGTCATGGTCAAGAGCCTGGGGAGTGATGGTGGAATTGAAGGTGACAGGACACTGGAGACCAAGAGCAGAAGAGCATGGAGAAATTTTGAAGGACTAAGTCCAAAGTCAAACATGGTCTCCCACCTGCTTCACTGAAAACCAACACCACCTAATAAATGTAATTTAGTGAAGAACCTTAAAGTGTTGTTTGTGGGCTTACCTCGAATTCACCTGAGGAATGTCTTAACAAAACTTTCTAGAAAGCATCCCAGATTTAAGAAGTCATGAATTTTAGGGGTGGGGTCAAAGAATCAACATTAACAAACTCTGCAGGTGCTTTTTGTACCCACTAATTTTTAGAACCACTGACCTAAAGAATATGCTCTTTTCCCAAGTGAGTATTCCTAATAAATAGTTATCTCAGATGGCTCCCTTGTTACACATATTTTGCATTTAAAGACTTTAAGATCAATGCATTCTTACTAAAGATTTGAGTACTATCTGTTGAGAGATACTTAAGCTGTGTCCGCACAATGTCAAAGGCCTGGTCTACCCAACCAAAACTACCAAATAAATCTGTGCTTCAGGGAACTGGACAGTCAAAAATTGACTGATGATCCATGAGTTTCATGGAAAGATAAGCCGAGAGAGAGACAAGGACAGTGGAGGGGGAATACATGACAGAATAACTACATCTTATTGGAAAGTATCTTTACCCCAAAATAACCAAGATAAATGATTTGTGACTGTGACATAGGACAAAGAATTTCATATAACAGAGTTGACTTTGGAAAAAATGCTGCCAGTATAGTAAATCACTCTGTGGGGAAAAACAAAAAGGAAACAGTTCAGACTAAGTGCCTCTAGAGATAAAAATCACCTCTCTAAGATATTTTTGTAAAAACTTTCCTTAGAAATATTAAAAAATAATTTATAGTTGAAAAAAGCTATTATAAACTAAATGGCCTTCTTACATGATAGCAAAGTATGTATTTAACATGGGCTCGTTATACCTTATTTACTATCAATTCTAACTAGGTTTTTATTTGCTGCCAAGGTTTGGCACTAAGAGTGTTAACTCTAGCCAACCCTTTCTTCTCAAGGCTATAAACATCTACGAAAGGGGTTAAGAAATGAAGATAGTCTCCTCCCCGACCCCCTCCTCCCAGCCACCTCTGGGACTCATTTCCTGACTTCTCAATAGCAGTCATTCATTATTTGTGTACCTGGGAAACTCAAGCTACTTGCCAGCTAGTCCCACTCAGAGTCTGGAATCAGAATTCAAAAAGATCATACATTCCAAAGAATTCTTATTTATTTTTTTAAAGAACTGCAAATGAGTAAAATGGTATTGGGAAAACTGAATAATCATCTGGGAAATAAATGATGCTTGATTCCTAAATCATTCCCTACACAAAAGGCATTCCAGATGAGCCAAAGATTAAAGTGCAGAATATGAAACCATAAATGTTCTAGAATAAAACACTGAGGGAAATGTTATAATCTTATAACAAGGAAAGCATTCCTATATGTGACATAAAATTCAGATGCCAAAATGAATTATAGATGAATTTTACTCCACAAAATTCTACATGAAAGAAAATAGAAAAATTTTTAAAAGCCAAAGATACATAACAAACTAGAGAAAAGCTAGGCTGCAATGCATATCGTAGACCAAAGGCTATTTTCATTAATATACAAAGGGCCATTAGGAATCAACTAACAAAACAGAAATAGGCAAGGACATATACGTTTCATAGAAAATTAGATAAAATGACTTACAAACATATTAAACCTATACAACTTCCTCACAATAAGAGAAATAAACATCAAAAACTGTATTGAGATATCATCTTTGACCTATCAGATTAATAAAGATTAAAAAAATTACACCAATTTACTTTGAAGGTAAAAAAACAGACACATTTAAAACCTGATTAATAAGAATGTGAATTGATTTAACTTCTGAGAAAGCTAATTTAGTAATGTTTGTCAAAACTTAAAATGCACATATTCTTTAACTCAACAATCAAAGTTCTAGTGATTTATCGTGAAATTTTCTAAACCTGTATACAATAACTAGGATTGTTATTTTATCATTATTTATATCAGAAAAAGATTAAAACATTTTAAATGTCCATCAACAGAGGTCTGATAAAAGAAATTATGGCAAATACGTATAATATACTTAAGGTTAAAATTAAAGAGAGAGCTCTGTATAATAACCTGAAAGAAGTTAAAAATATATATTAAGCAAAAAAAGGTGCAGAATAATATAGTGTATTCATACATGATCATACATGGACAGAATATTTCTAGCAGGAAACACAACAAACACAACAAACAGATAACAGTGATTGCCTCTGGGGTGAACTGGTGGTTGGGAACAAGGTTGGGAGGGTGTCTTTTTATGATATAGCTTGTCTTTTGAATTCCGAACCATGAGCAAGTAGTACCTATTCAAAAGATATTTTTTAAACAGCTATAAGAAAATTAGATAAATATTCAAACCCTTTCATCATATTCTAAAGGGCTCCTAAACACAGGGTTTTTTTTTTTTTTTTCTGAATGATTTGAATATCATCAGTAGGCAGGAAATTTCTATAAGATATTAATTAGTATTCTACTTTATTTTTCCTTCCTTCCCTTTCCCAAACATGTATTCAGATCCTTAATAATTCCTTGCCTTAGAGAGTTCTACAGGATAGAAAACATAAGGTGCTTAAGTCAATGATTCTATCTTTCGTGAAAACCACAGAACTTTGAAGAGATCGTGGCAGTAAACCCAAAGGGAAGAGGTACTCTACAAGCAATCAGTAGAGTTCATAGGGATAGATATTTGGTGGACTAGTGGAGTCTCAACCCAGGATGAAGGGGCTTCCAGGCTTATCAGAGTGCAAACCCCAAGAGCCAGCAACTAAAGGGTCTGTAGAAGCATTGAGAGCCAACCTATATGGACCAAAGTGGCCACTTCTATCTGACATTAAGAAAAAGCCTAGGACCTTGGTAAATCCCTGGTGGAGGGTTGGGGAAGCGGCAGGGGTAGTTGAAGAAATTCCCATAAGGATAGAGTCTGGGTTTCCTTCCAGCCATCAGAATTCAGGGATTATAGCTGGATTTAAGTTGATTTATTATATAGCTGATTTTCTCAATGGGGAGTCCACAACACTATATAGCAGGGTGCATTGTCACTCACCTGGTATGTAGTATACACTCAATGTATTTTAGTCCCACTGCCCAACGTCTTTTTTGATGGCATCACATGGAAACATCTTTCTTTTCTCTTTTCTACCATGTTTTGTTCCTTAAGTATGTCTATGTTTCTTGTACTCTATCTTTGTCTTTTCCTATCCTCTTCCTTTCCTGCTGCCCAAGATGTAGACATACCAAAAGTATCAGCAAGGATGACTTGACACAACCTGAATCCCTCAAAGATGAACATGCGTTCTTGAGCTTATAGAATTTGTGCTTAGAATGTAGGAAATTTTCTCAAAATGGCTGCCTCTTCTGACAAGATTTCTCCATGGGCCTGGAGAATATGTTAAAGTGGAGGCAGATGATGAAGCTGACCCTCTGAGTCTTCACAGGAGCCTTCGAGAGGGATAGTTATTTCAGCTGAGTGTAGAACCAACCTATGGAACTGGCACTAAACACAACAGTGCATTTGAACAGAAACTCAGGGATCTGGTCCTTTTCAGATCCTTACAAGTAGATAGTGTGGGACTCCTGAGGGAACCCAGCATCATTAATCATCAAAGAAATGTCACTTAGCTGTGTAAAGAAACATAATGGGAAAATGGAGAAATTAAATGGGGAACTGAGACCCTGGGGGTGTAGGGATTCCCCTGAAGTGCTTAATTTAATGGGCCAGAAGGCCAATTTTCCCCAGGGCCCAAAAGTTTCAGAAACATCTTTTAATTCTGTGTTTTCACTTCAATGATAATTTCAAAAGAAAAAAAATTAGCAACTATAAGACCAAAACTTCTCTTTAGCAATGACAGTTTAGAATTGAAAGTTTAAGTCAGTGTTTTCCAAATGGGGGTTGTCTTCTCTAGAGTTGAGAGAATTTTTTTCCTTTAAAAAGGGTCCACACATCACAAAAATTTAAAAAGCCCTGGTTTTAAGCATTGCCTTTTCAGGAAAGTGACATAAAATGTGAATGTCCTTATGATCTCCCATCAATGTCTTAGTATTGATTATGTAACAACCAGCCACAACTTTGGAAAGCAGGGTCCTTGAGATGCAGGGAAGGCTTGGAGGAGGAGTGGTAGAGAGTACGGAGTAGCCATATGAGACATGAAAACAAAAGAAGGGTAGAAACCAAAAAGCAAAGAAGGTCACTGAAGTACCTTCTAATATAAGATCAGATGTCAACCTAACAGATTGGTCCATAGAGAACCCTGAACTTGAGGGGCACCTGGTTGGCTCAATTAAGTATCTGCCTTCAGCTCAGGTCATGATCCCAGAATCCTCGGATCAAGTCCTACATCAGGCTCCCTGCTCAGCAGGGCATCTGCTTGGGCTTCTCTCTCTCTCTCTTTCTCCCCCACCCCTTCCCATTTGTGTGTGCTCTCTCTCAAATAAATATATCTTTAAAAAATTTAAAAAGGAGCCCTGAACTTGAGCTGAATCCACTAAAACAACCCTCCCCACCATCATCACCAGGGTTTTCCAACTGCCAGTGTGTACATCAGCATCCCATATGCCCAAAATATAGACTAGTCTGAGACTCCTGCTCCTCTTTTTCTAAACCCATCTGGTCTTCAAGGCCTACCTTCTCCCTGACTTCATTCAATATATTTTATCATTTGTGCCACACACATTATTACTTATCTATAAACTGAACTGCTAACTGTCGATCAACCTATATTCCTCTTGTCTGTGTAAGAATTTTGTAAGATCCTTGTGGTTAGGTCCTAGAAAAGCACAAACCCACAATAATAATCCCTACCGCTTTCGTTGACTACAGAACACTCTTTTTCATATTCCCTTATTTTACTCAAACATCCATCTTATTAGGCAAACTGGACAGGAATTACTATAGACTTCAATCAAGAATAGCAAACTAAGTCCCAGAAAAGTATGGTGACTGGATTTGAACCCATTAAGTGAGCTCACAACATGATAATAAACTCTTTAGTAGGCCATCTTTATCCTGATCTAGGAGTCTTTTGATATTACGGGATTTCTTTCAAAACTATTCCTTAAAAGCATGGTATATATCATGGTATATATATACCACGATTTTGCCTTCATATTTCTCATCTGGGTTGCAAACTTATACTTTGTGATAATGAGCATAATCCAAAGGAGGTGTTTAATAAATATTTGCTAATGAATGGATTCAACCTCCTCCACTAGACTGTAAGTTGCATGAGAGTAACAACACACCTGTTTTGCTCGCTATCCTATCCTCAGCTTCCAAATAGTGCTTAGCACACAGTGGTCCTCATTAAATATTTATTGATAAACGAATCCATTAATCAATGCCTAAGTACACTCCTGTGAAAAGCATTCATGGTGCCCACAAACATATTTCTTTTAAACATCTACTTTATGTCAACCCCCCAAACCAGGGCAGTGAACCCAAAGCAGAATAAAATTACTTCCAATAAAATGAACTGTTCCCCAGTTGCAAATTGGCTCTGGATGCTGCTGCTTCTCTCCCATTTACACCCTTTTCAGGCAGCTATTTCAGGTGACGGCATTATCATCGATGGAATTCAATAAAGTGACTGGCTTTCCCCCCCTCGACGTTTATTTTCTATAATCCGTCTTACAGCGGGAGACCATTATCCAGTCAAACAACGTTCAATTTCATCGGCATTACCGCTTCAAGGAAACATACAGAGGGTTTGCACAAACGGGTGTGTAGTAAATTTAGTCTTTTAATAGGTTCATTCTTTATTAGGTATTTATTTCAGGAGGCGAAGTCCTAATTAGATTAAGTGGAGAAACTAAGAAGCTGTGGAAACACAGAGAGATTCCAGAATTAGATGGATTTGGTTTAGGTTTCCTGTTTTCCTTTCCTTTTCTTTTCTTTTCTTTTCTTCAGATGGCTGGAGAAATCCACACTGCAATCTTCAACCCCTCAGATAAGAGTTTGTGAAATGAAACCCCCACCAACATTTCGTGTGAGGAAGTCACATTTGTCTTTCTCCTACGCAAAGTTATTGTGGGGCCAGAATCCAGGAGAAAGCAGCTCCCGGAGCCAATGGTGAACCCAATTTACTGTGGCAGATGAATATAACAAAGGTGGTGGTCTAGATGTTTGGCCTCAAGGCACAATTCAATTTTCAGCTGTTTCAAAGCTATTATGTCAAAGGCTGTTTGCATAAACATAATGTTGCTGGGTAATCTTGGGTAGGCAGGAGTAGAGACGACTGCCCTCTACTGTCTAAAACGGAAATAGCACTGGATGTCTCTTCAACCCTGAATGAAAGCTACAACAAAGTCTACAGTCACCCAAATAATGGGCCATCTCCAGAACTTTCTGAAATCTTTTTTTTAAGCTTTAAGATCAAAAGTGATTATTTTGAAGGAGAAAATGAAGTAGACTGAGGATGTGATGAGTTGATTGATGATGTGGGAACATATGAGAAAGCTATTTCCCTTCTCAGAATTTAAAAGAAAATTCCCTTCACCCTTCCATCCACCCACGCATATATATTTATATTATCACATTGATATTTAATATGTTTTTTTAACATAGAAAGAAGAAACAGACAATGAGTCACAGGAAACAAATCAATACATTTCTGAGTGGGCTAAAAATGTCACCATAAAAAAAATGTTTCATGCTTATGAGGGCAAAAGTGGGAAAGGATATCTTTTCAGTTTCATGTAAAATTCTAGCTCTTTCTTCGGGTTTCTTCCTTTTTATGTTCTTTCTCTTTAATAAAAACTATGCCAAGCTCTATGTTAAGCACTTTGTACCCTTAGAGAGCCACTGTCAACATTTAAATGTTTTCCCCTCCAATTACAACTAATTTTTTAGTGAGAGAGGATGGGCCACTTCTGGGAAAGATTTTTTAGGCAGGGTCCTACAGTGGAGAGTCCCCAGACAAAGAGAAAGGTCATGTGCAAATAGAAGACACGTTCCAGAGGACACTGACCTAAACCCGAACCTGTAAAGAGTTAGTCTTGAATCAAACATAGAATAGAACACTATCAGATGATGTTGGCCCCAAATGATAAAGAATTAATCCCCAGCTGGGTTTTGTAAACTAATATCCCTATATCTAGAGTTGTCCTTATGTTTTTTATATTCTAAAATGTCCAAACCTTGTTCAAGCCAGTGAACACAGATGTTCCCTCTTTATATCACGGTCCCCAATGAGGCCATGCATCAAAATCAGACAACATAAACACATTCATGGAGTTCACAGACTAGTCGAGTTTATAGCCCAGTGGACTTTATAGTTCAGAAAGAGACTGATATTCATCAGATAACACAATCAAGGATTAATTACAAAATGAAGTTGTTTCTTTATAAGTTATTTTTTTCACATAGTGTTCATAGGGCATGTTTAAAAGGATACCTAAGAAGATCATCCATATGGTGGCAAAATGTTAGTCTGTAATAATATAATTATCTATTACTTATTGGTATCTTTCTTCATTCCAGGCACTATATGAGGTCTTTACATGGTTTTCTCTTTGATTCTTCACTATACTCCATGAGGTAAGCATATTATTACCCTATTTTACTGATTAATAAACTGAAGTTCAAAGAAGTAAAATAACTTGCCCAAGGTCATACAGCCAATAAATGGTTCATATCAATCTAAGTACAACGCCAATGCCCTTCACAGCTTGCTACTTTTCTTATTATCTCAGCTAAGTATTCCAGAAAATTTAGTCAATGAGCTTAGGTTCAGAACCAACACTGTTCACATTAGACAGAGCTACTTTATTTATTTTCTTAAAATTTCAATGGCAAAAAAAAGAGTTACCTATTTTTAAGCAACTGGGGAATGAGAGGTTACTGCCCAGGGTAGTTAGCAGGTAAGTGTGCTTTCTGAGGCCAGACAGCTTGGATTCATTCAAATCCCAGAGCTACTAATTACCAGCTGTGAGACTTTGGGTAATTTCTTCATCTTGCCATACTTCAGTCTCCTTACTTGTAAAATAGGAATGATAATAATAGAATCTTATGTCACGGAGTTGTTTGTGAGGATTAAACAGGTAACCCAATATATTTGAAGCACTTAGAGCAGTGTCTGGCACAAAGTAAGCACTCTATTTTGGATTCACAGCGTAAATACAAGTGCTGGTTTCTTGGGTTCAAATGGGTTCTTGAAAAGATTAAATGAGATAATACTTGTAAAATGCTCAGAACAGTGCCCGGAACCAAGTAAGTACTTCTTAACTGTTGAGTGAAATCCCCTTCAGACTGCCTGTGACTTAGAGGAGGGCACTCAGCAGCCAACTTCATTCCCGCAGCAACAATCACAGCTTTGAGATGAGCCGTGTGTGGGTGGCTGCCTAGCTGTTGGAGGCCACGGCATTTACCAAAGGCTCTGATCTAACTGAAGAATGGCTTCATGACATACACTCATTTGTTTTTGTTAGGGAAGCTTCAGTGTTGGAACTCTATAGAACTGCCCTTTGTGGAGAAAAATAAATTAATTAAACGAAGTAAAAGGTTCTTCGGTTTCTTTCCGCATTACCAGTGGTTTGCCTCACTCCCCCACAAAAAAAAAAAAAAAAAAAACAGGAATTCAGGGGTTGGGTAACTTACATCTTCTCAGTGGGTATAGTAAAGGATAAGAAGACAGCATGATATAGTAATTAAGGACACAGAATTTGGAGTCAGGCAAAACTGGGTTCAAATTCCTGCTCCATCCCTCAGTCACATACAAACCTGATTGAGTATCTTACACTTTCTGAGCCTGTTTTCTTATGAATAGAATGGAAATAAAAATAGTATTTTCATTATTATTTGTGGAAAGAATAAAACATGATAATAAAAAGTGTCGGTCGTAAAAAAGATTATATAAAAATAATAATACTCAGTATTCACTGAGCACGAAGTATGCCAAGGACCTTCTCGGTCATATTTACGCCTCACCAGAATCCAGCCTAAGTGTTGTTCTTGGTCCCATTGTACAAATGATGCTTGAGATAACTGAGTCATTAGCTGGCATACGGGAGATTTTAAATCAAGTTGGATAGAGTCTAGGACATAATGTTCTATAAGTAGTAGCTGTCATTCTTTTTATATTGCTGATACCTCAATGATTCAAACCACTAAGTATTTTTTATATGCTTACTTTTGTGAAGCCAGGTCCTGTGAGGAAAAAACCAAGCAGGATAAGGCATACTTCTTACCTTTATAGAACTTTTAGCCTTATTGTTTAAATGGGACATAGGCACCTGATGATTTATGGCTCCCATTCTTTATCTTACCAGATATAGCCAGAGTTCTCCACATAAAATATTCAATTTTCCACCTCATTTTGACTTTCCCAAACCATACCTCCATTACATGAAGTTAACACTATTCACCATTAGTATGTTAATTAGGAATCCTAAAGATGATCCGATGCATTGGGGATATGATGGTAAGAACCATGTATTTACTACTCTACTCAGCATAGACATCTATTATTTCTCCACCCAGGATCCATATATCCTTCTCCAAATAACAGCAGCCCAGCTTTGCTCAGAAGCCCCCATCTCTAACTCTCAGTTCATCTGCTTTGGTTGATTGTGCTTCAGTCTCCAAGAGGCCCTATTTGAGGGGTTGGAGGCATAAGACTCATATTAACTCAGGCTTGGTTGATCAAAAAGCTGCATTCTCCAAGCCAAGCAATTGACTTGCGGATGGGCTTATAATCTAATCAGAGCCAGGGAGGCTTTTCCTGGGACTAGAGAGAGAAAGGCATCATGTTTTCCCATGGGTCTGTTGGCAGGAAAGAGAATTTGAGCCTGGAGATTCCAGGGCCATCACAAGAAGCCTGGGAATGAAGCCAACATGGCAAGAGGCAGAGCTGAGAAATGAAGAGAGACCAAGTCCTCATGACATCAGTTGAGCCCTTGGACCATGTCACCCCTGAAGCATACCACTGGAGAGAGACAAGGTTTCACTTTTCCACAAAAATTCCTCCTCTGCTTAGACCAGTTTGAATTAAGTATGTGTCACTTTCAGCTAAGTTAATCTGGACTGAGAGAGAGTTCCCTAAGTATAAATTCATTCACTAATAGTAGTAGAAGTGGGAATCGATTGTATAAACTCTTCCACTCTAGTCATCTTTTGAATATAGGCAACATCTCTGTGAAATATCTCTCCAGAGTTGAGAATGCTTTCTAAAAAACAAAATGAGCAAAATTTGCATCAAAAACTAGGAATGAAACAAATTAACCCGGCTACATCTTGACTCCATCAATGTGAAAACATAACGTTGACTTTAGCACCCAACAGGTATAAACTTCATGATGAATTGTGTAATGAGTGTGTGAAATTCAGGCTGAAAAGTTAGTTGACTTATTAATCCCTAAGCAACTGATTTGAGAAAAGCAAAGCCTCAGACTTAAAAAGAGTCCTTCTCAGGAAAGCAGACATTGTGAGTCAAAGCAGTGTGTTTTATAGTTGCACAATTGTTTGAGAAATTCATTTATGTGTTTTTCCTTCCTGTCTTTTCCTTTTTCCTTTCCCCTGTATCCAATCAGGTACCAAGCCCTGTGCTTCCCTGACCTTCCTTGAAGGTCTGTGACTATGAAACACGTTCTTCCTTGACTTTTGCTCTCAAAAGCCTGTACTAGTGATGACAACCTGATGGCCTGTGGACAATTTATTTTCGCCTACAGAGAGTAATTCTAAAGACTTTAGCCAACATTTGACAAAAAGGAGATTGCTCATAAAAATCTGGATTTTTAGCTTTTCTTCAAAAATCAGAAGATCCAGCAACACAGGGCACCATGAATGACAACAGCAAGCCTGAACTAAGTAGAAGGCTCCCCCTTTATACAGACCATGTGCTAAGCCCCTGACAAGCTGCTTTACTGAGTTCCATTCCTATCCATCCTCTGTGGGCATTTGAGTTTGCAATTCTTGGCCTAAACCTACTGAAAAGAATATGCCAGGAGTCCTTAATGGATAGGAAAATAAGGTTGGAGGCTAGAGGTAATTCATCTGATAGAAACAAGAAGATAAATGAATTATCTCAAGACTAAGAAGGAGATTCCTAAACGTGGAAGCAAAAGACAGAGCTGTATTCTCTCAGTGAGTGGAAGAGACGTGAGGGGGCTATCTGGCAGTGTTCTGGAAAAATAGCAAGACTTTAGCAAGGAATGGCTGTGTGGTTCTCTGCTTTGACAATGATGTTCTTTTTCCACTTGTGGCACAAAAGCAACAGGGCAGGCATCACACCATGTGAGCTGAGTTCATGGGAATCTCAGCAAATAAGGCACATTGATGGCTGATGACCCCGGCCGTCCCCAAGAGCTGGTCCCCAGAACTCAGCAAGACTGAATTTCTGGACTACCAGTGAAATGAGGACTTGGGCTGTTTTAAAGAAAAGAGAAGTGCAATCTTTCTTGAGCACATGAAATTGAGAACTGCTATAATTTCCAAGTTCTCCAGGAAGTCACAAACATACACCCACCCCCACATGAAAAAATTACTTCTCCCTTGGTTTTTTTTCTGTTGTTTTGTGATTTGTTTTTTCATACATCTGGGAAGGTTTTCTCAGATGGCCATTCCTGTCTGCACTGTTCCAATGGCTGCTATGGCCTTGGCCTACAGAGGCCTGGGTTTTATAGCATCATTAGCCCCAGCATGTTTGGAAGTTTCTCTCTGTTGTTATGACCTGTGCACCATGATCTTGAGATGGCACAGCAATCTGCACGTTCCTCACATACTGGAATAAGCCCAGTGGACAGCTTTTAGCTACAACAGAGTTCAGCTCAGGCAAGTCTGCAAATGGGGTGAAAAGATACTTCCTGTGTTTTCTCTAGAACTGAAAGAAAAAGGATAGCCTTCTTTGACTGCTCAGAAGGCAATATTTCCACATGGTCATTAAGAGTACCGGCTTTAAAGCCAGACAAACCAAGTTCTAACCCTGGCTCTGCCACTTACCAGTTTTATTCATTTTTTTAATCTTAGGCAGCCTCAGTTTCCTCAAAATAACAGTACCCACCTCACAGTTCTGCTGGGAAGATTCAATGAGATAATGCAGAGAGAGTGGCTAGTTCAGCACATAGTCATAATAAGAACCCAACTAAGGGTTAGCTACTAAAATAATAATAATTATTGTTAATGGAAAACAGTCTAGGCCCCCTGGGAATTCAGAACCTGGATAATGAAACCAGCTAAACCAACATCTGCCCAGTGATTTCATCCATGGAACATACAATAAAGAAAACATAGCATACAGATTCTGCACATGGTCATTCCAGCCTCTGCCAAATCCAATATAAAGACTTATTTGCCCCTCACTGTCCTTAGGGAAGAACCAGAGCTTCCCTGTGCTCAAGGAAAATGGAAGCCAATACATGTAAGGCCTATAAGAAAAAAAATTTCATAAGGCCAGTTGTTGGCTATTCCAGTGAACACACAGAAACCAAAGTCAGCCAACAGAGTCAAATGGTCAGGGCCAGACCCATTAGACAAAACTGAAAAATATCAAGGTGTTGTTCAGCTCCTTGTTATTCTCTTTATTTGGTATCCTCCCAATTAAGCATCCAATTCATGATGTTGCCCTTTTGATGCCCAGAGTCTCAAAGTTAGCTAAGGTTCTCTCTCAAGTACTCTCATGCAATCTCAACCTTCAGATAACACACCCCTTAGTCAAAACATGCCAAGTGTTCCCTTCCCTTGAGACTCTACTCTCTTTTTACTAATTTGGAAAATTAATTCATTCTAAACTATTATGGGTGGATGGCAGTTTCCTCCATTACCACTTTTATCAAATCTCCATTTTCATCAGGTTTTTAATACCTTAAGGAGCAAGCATTAGGCCTAACTCAAGAATGACTAAAACTTGGTGTGCAGTAAATAGGACTGGAATTATGGTTTGGTTATAAACTTCCAGGTACTCCATAAACATGACAAGGTCTGAGCTTTACTGAGAGAGCACTGTTGCACATACCAAGGCAGGATGGTGAAAACACCTCAGATCTGTGCAGATAAATCTTCCCACCTCCTTCCTCGCACCCCAATCTCTTCAGCCATGCTGAACCCCAGGCTTACAAAGACTGAAAAGAAGGTAAAGGTGATCTAACAGTCCTAACAGCCTATGGAGAGAATTCATGGCCCATAGAAAACGCCACTTGTAAAATCACCTCTCTCTGGTCCTCTCACAACATACAAACATCTATGAAAAGACACAGGGGAGTTTCCTTTTGAATTAACATCTAAGTTCCTTGAACACATTTCTTTATCATGTCATCTGAGACTTCTCTGGCACTTGAAATCTCTATAGAATTCCCTCAAAATCCCAATTATGTGATGTGAGGGAAGCCCTACATTTCTCTAAGATATGTGTAATTCCTCAGACTTCCTCAACTGCCCTTCCCTGAGTTCTGTGTCCAGGGAGTCATCTCAATTTTCACCTTTCATCTCAACTTCACCTCAGTTGGGTGAAGGCACCCAGATGTGGACTTCAACCCCTCCTCAGGTTGCCCCCAAAAGATCCAATCACAGAGAATTAGGAGCAAACAATGACGATTTTACTGATGACCTCAGACAAAGACAGCTTGTGGTGTCCAGCGAACTACTGGAATGTGAAGCCACGTTGTATGACCGCTACCTGACCAGCCTAGCTTCCCACGGCCTCTGTACAACTCATAACTGATGCCCAAACATTATTATTCCCCAGTCTTGTTTGGAGCAGTTGTACTGCTATTGTAATTATGTAATTTAACTAAATATAAACAGATAAAATATAAGTATAAAAATACAGCTCTCACTTCTCTCAAAACTGAGACAAATGCATTATATAGACTTGATAAAGCTGTGGCTTTTAGAGGAATTAGTGTCAGGTTCAATCTTTGAGAAAAAGAGTAACCACAAAAGATAGGGGATAATAGTGAACCTCTGGAAGGACTCTGCACTGAGATAACATCCCAGGTTTCTTTTAAGTTGACAATCCAATTTTAAAGAATAAAAACTAGAATTAACAGATGATGCATTATGGAGCAAGAAAAGCAAGGAACTCCAATGGCAGGAATGTTGGCCAGGAAACAAAGTCCAGTGATGTCACTGGACATCAAATGATGAGGAGATGAACATTTGCTTTATGTGTCTTTTACATTATAATAAAATGTATAAACGTGTTTTTTTAATTTTATTTTATTTTTTCAGTGTTCCAAGATTGATTTTTCATGTACCACACCCAGTGCTCCATGCAATACATGCCATCCTCAATACCCACCACCAGGCTCACCCAACCCCCCACCTCCTCCCCTCCAAAACCCTCAGTTTGTTTCTCAGAGTCCACAGTCTCTCATGGTTCATCTCCCCCTCTGATTTCCCCCAATTCACCCCTCCTTTCCTTCTCCCAATATTCTCCATGTTTTTCCTTATGCTCCACATGTAAGTGAAACCATATGATAACTGACTCTTTCTGCTTGACTTACTTCACTCAGCATAAATGTGTTTTTAAATGATATCTTGATTTAACCTTTTTTTATTAACTGTACAACTGCTCCTGTCATATCAGATTAGAGAGCTTCTGCTAGTCATTTTTTATTTTTTTAAAATTCAATTCAATTAACATATACTGTATTATTAGTTTCAGAGGTAGAATTTAGTGATTCATCAGTTACATACAACACCCAGTGCTCATTACTTCAAGTGCCCTCTTTATTACTCCATCCCCACCCCACATCCCCATGTCTCCTCCAGCAACCCTCAGTTTGTTATTTTCTATAGTTAAGAGTCTCTTATGTGGGACTTCTGCTATTCTTAAAAATACACAGTTGAGGTGCAGTTTTCAAAGTCCCTTCTCAGGGACCCCACTCCTAGAGAGTCCCCTACCTAACCCTTTCTCTACCCAACATCCAGCTGCCCCTGTCATCTCAAATATTCTCCCCTCAGCAATGCAGAATAAGCCAGCACTCTTTGATTCCCAAACTTATCATTAGAAACATTTAACCTGGGTTTTCACTCAGCAGAAAAATAAGAATAACAGTCCACATTTATGCAGTGCTCACTACATACCACTCACTGCTCAAAATTCCTTATATTATTCACTCAACAATCCTATGAGATAGCATTTTCCAGGTGAAGGATTTGATGCACAGCAAGGTTAATTGGCCAATAGTCACCAAGTTCGTAAATGGCAGAGATTTTCTACCTAACCTGCTCTGCCCTTCTTTGTAAAAGGCAGTTTAAAAAGAAGCAATAACAATGACTCCTTATATACAACATATTTATGTGTAGGTATACTTATATGTTTATATTGAAAACTTACTATGTACATCAGGTGCAGTACTAGTACTGAAGATAGAGCTAGACTCCATGCCTGGCCTCATGGAGCTTACAATCTAGTCAGAGGGGCAGACACTGAACAAGTAGTTATAAATATGACAAGCATAAGCAGGTAACAAACCACTCTTCATAGAGAGTGACAAGAAAAGCCACAAAATGGGAAATGATGTTTGCAACATACAGAAGCAACAAATCTAAGCAATAAAAATAGGAAACTAGCAAAAGACATGAATAGACAGACATTTTACACAAAAGGAAACAATGAATAGCAATAAGCATATGAAAAGATATTCAGCCTTATATGTGATAAGAAAAAATGTTTTAACATCAATGGGACACTATTTCACATCTACAACATAGAAAAAAACTAACAAGTCTGACCATATTGAGTGTTGGTGGAGATGTGGAGTAATGGGGTTTCCCACACACTGCTGATGAGACTGTGACTTCTCTAAACACCTGAAGAAACAATCAGCATAGACTGGAAGCTACATCTATTCTCCAACCCAACAATTCCACTCCTAAATGTACACAGCAGAGAAACACTTGTCCTTGCATATAAAGAAGACATGTGTAAGAATGTTCATAGCATTGTTTGTAAAAAATAAATAAATAAATAAAAAATAAAATGAAAACCTGAAACAACCCAAATGTCCATGTTATCACGAATAAATGGGTCAAAATATATTTATTCAAGGGCACACACATGATTGTTGATGCACATGAATGATTGATGATGTTCTAGTTCTTAGGTTGGTTGGTGAATATGTGGTTGTTTATTTATTATCACTCTCTATACTGTCCTTGTTTGTTATATTCAGCAATTTGTGTATATATTTCATGATATTTTCTAAAAGAGAAAAAAAACTAGTGAGTGCTACAAGGAAAAAGGAGCGAGAGCTAGGTAGGCATATGCTTTTTTCATATCTTCTATATGGTATCTCCCAGATTCAGATGGGTCTGGGACCTGCCTCAATTCTTCATATGGGAAATAATAAATATGAAAGTTCAATCAACTTGATTAATTTGGACCATCAAAACAGATCACTATGAACTCAAAGTGGATTTAGAAGAAAGCTTGAATTAACTAAGTGGATAAAATTCAACATAGAGATGACCTCATCTTATGCTATATAGACACAGGCTCTAATCTTTCTTCTATCGATCAATGTACTTATCTACTGAAAACTTATTTGGGGAGTGATCAGAGGTCCACATCTCCCCTACCACCTATTTCCTGAGTCTCTTCAAATGATGTTCACAGGTTTTGCCAGAGAAGAATAAGGAAAGTAGCTTCAAACTTGGATGATTTTTCAGAACCTCTATTCTTAACCAGGAATTCATGGGATAGGCTTCAATGGGTCCAAGAAATTCCTGAAAATGTATGTAAAACACTGCATTTACATAGACATGTATTTTTAGGGAAAGAGTGCACATCACTATCATCTGAGTTTCAGGTGTGACCTTCTAAACAGCAACCAAACTGCTACTTTAATAGTAACAAATCATGCCCCTGTGACTGTCTTGATTTTAGATTAGAAGTCCTGTGTCCCAGGAAAGCCTGAAGACCTAGGACAGCTTCATCATTCTAATATAGGATTGCCAGATAAAATGCAAAATGTCCACTTAAATTTGAATTTGAAGCTAACAAAGAATAACTTTTTAGTATAAGTATGTCCTGAGAAATATCTTTTGTTTATCTGAAATTCAGACTTAATAGGCATTTGTTTTTTTCTTTGTAAAATCTGGCAACCCTACCCTAATAGAGTATTTAGTAATAATAGTAGGAAGAGGAATAGTAGTAGCAATAGCAGTAACTAACAATTATTGAATACTTCTGTCATGTCAGTCACAGTTTCTTATTCAATCCTAACCACATCACCGGAAGTTAGGAATGATTATGATAATTCCCATTTTATGGATACAGTAATTAAGGATTAAGGAGGTGAATAGTTCATCCATAAAAGAGAATGAAATCTTGCCATTTGCAACATGGATGGAGCTACAGAGTATAATGCTAAGTGAAATAAGTCAGTCAGATAAAGACAAATACCATACAATTTCACTCATATGAGGAATTTAAGAAACAAAACAAATGAACAAAGGGGAAAAAAGAAAAAGAGAATGAGAAAAAACAAGAAATAGACCCTGACTGTTATCAGAGGGGAGGGTAGTGGGGAATGGGAATAAAATCTGTATGGAACCACAAAAGACCCCAAACAGCCAAAGCAACCTTAAAAAGAAAAGCAAAGCTGGAGGCATCACAATTCTGGACTTTAAGTTATATTTCAAAACTGCAGTAATCAGCCAGGCAACTCCAAGATGGCAGAGAAGTAGGAAGTCGAGATAGAGTTGGATCCCAGAAGTTCAGCTAGATAGTTATCAAACCATTCTAAAAGCAAGCATACTCAACAGGAGAGAGGAGAGAGGAAGAACAGCAATTCTAAGAGCAGAAAATCGGCCACTTTCCGAAAGGTAAGACGTTTGGAAAAGTGAATCCAGAGTGACGGGACGAGAGACTGCGGGGGGAGGGGCCAGCAGCCACAGAGTCACAAAGCACAAAATCAGAACTTTTAGAGTCTGCTTCACTGAGGACATCACTCCAGAGGCTAAGTGGGGGGTTTATCCCTTGTGGGAATAGTGTGGTTTCAGGACCCATGGGGTCACAAAGGGACTGGGGGTGTCTGAGTGCAGCAGAGCTCCCAGGTATTGTGGCAGAGAAGCCGGGGGCAGAGAAGGAGCCACGCAGTGCGCTTTCAGCTCAGGCTTACCTTAGACCGCAATCCCACACACAATCCGGCAGCGGCTCTTTGAGCAGAGACCCTGCAGGAGGCAGCTCCAGAGAGACCCCTTCCTTCCTCCTCCAGAAGGAGGAGCACGGAAGCACGCAGCAGGAATCTGTTGGGTCTGGAGACTCAAGACAGGACTATGCGCCAGAGATAGAGGCGCTCCGCCAAGGGTAGCTGAGCTCAGAGCTTGGGTGGGGACCAGGAAGACGAGAGTGATCGACTGCCTTCCTCTGAAGGTGCGCTGAGGAACACGGCCCCAACCGCTCTGCTCCTCCAGCTGGAGACTGGGAGGCTGCCATGTGCATTTCTGACCCCCAGGGCAGTAAGGAAAGCAACCAGGGAACAAAGACTCTGGAGAGCGAACCTGAGCGAATTGCTTGGCCCATCCCCTGGCAAGGGCGGGGCAATTCCGCCTCAGGCAAAGATATTTGAGAATCAAGGCAAAGGCCCCTCCTCCAGATCAGTGAGAACAGCCAGCCAAGACGAAGTTCATCAATCAGTGAAAACTGTGGAATTCCAGAGTATTTTTCATTCTCATTCATCTATTCTTAGCCCAATAAAATCACAAGGAGGAAAAACTCACCACAAAAGAAAAGAACAAGAGACAGTACCGACGGCTAGAGACATAGTTAACACAGACATTAGTAATATGTCAGAAATAGAGTTCAAAATGACAATTATCAAGGTGCTAGCTGGGCTCGAAAAAAGCATGGAAGAGATTAAAGAATCCCTTTCTGGAGAAATAAAATCCCCTTCTGAGAAATAAAAGAACTAAAACCTAACCAAGTGGAAATTTAAAAAGCTATTAATGAGGTTCAGTCAAAAATGGAGGCTCTTGGGCGCCTGGGTGGCTCAGTTGGTTGAGCAACTGCCTTCGGCTCAGGTCATGATCCCAGAGTCCCGGGATCGAGTCCCATATTGGGCTTCCAGCTCTGCGGGAAGTCTGCTTCTCCCTCTGACTTTCTCCCCTCTCATTCTCAGTCTCTCGCTCTCTAATAAATAAATAAAAATCTTTAAAAAAAAAAATGGAGGCTCTTAATGCTAGAATAGATGAGGCAGAAGAAAGAATTAGTGATATAGACCCAAATGACAGAGAATAAAGAAGCTGAGAAAAAGAGAGACAAACAACTATTGGACCATGAGGGGAGACTTTGAGAGATAAGTGATACCACAAGACACAACAATATTAGAACAATTCAGATCCCAGAAGAAGAAGAAAGAGAGAAAGGGGAGGAAGGTATATTAGAGCAAATTATTATAGAGAATTTCCCTAATCTGGCTAAGGGAACAAGCATCAAAATCCAGGAGGCACAGAGAACCCCCCTCAAAATCAATAAAAATAGGTCTACACCCCATCATCTAATAGTAAAACTTACAAGTCTTAGTGACAAAGAGAAAATCCTGAAAGCAGCTCGGGACAAAAAGTCGGTAACATACAGAGGCAGAAATGTTAGATTGGCAGCAGACCTATCCACAGAGACCTGGCAGGCCAGAAAGGACTGGCATGATATATTCAGAGAACTCAATGAGAAAAATATGCAGCCAAGAATACTATATCCAGCTAGGCTGTGACCGAAAATAGATGGAGAGATAAATAGCTTCCAGGACAAACAAAAACTAAAAGAATTTGCAATCACCAAACCAGCCCTCCAGGAAATATTGAAAGGGGTCCTCTAAGCAAAGAGGGAGCCTA
>CM052809.1:95181008-95232805 GCA_028533885.1 Nasua narica
CAATGGAATACTATGCAGCCATCAAGAGAAACGAAATCTTGCCATTTGCAATGACACGGATGGAACTAGGGAGTATTATGCTAAGCGAAATAAGTCAGTCAGAGAAAGACAATTATCACATGATTGCTCTGATATGAAGAATTTGAGACCCAGAGCAGGGGGTCGTAGGGAGGTGGGGAAGAGAAATGAAACAAGATGGGATAGGGAAGGAGACAAAGCATGAGAGACTCCCAAACTCATGAAACAAACTAAGGGTAGCTGGGAGTTAGGGGACGGTAGGATTATGGACATTGGCGAGGGTATGTGCTATGGTAAATGCTGTTAAATGTGTAAACCTGATGATTCACAGACATGTACCCTGGGGCAAGTAATACATTATATGTTAATAAATAAATAAATTTTAAAGAAAAAAACTGCAGTAATCAAAACAGTATGGTACTGCTACAAAAATAGACACATAGATAAATAGACCAGAATTGAAAATCCAGTAATAAACCCATAATTACATGGTCCATTAATCTTCAACAAAGCAAGAAAGAATATCCAATGGGAAAAAGACAGTCTCTTCAACACATGGTCTTGGGAAACTTGACAGCAACATATAAAAGAATGAAACTGAACCACTTTCTTACACCATATACAAAATAAATTCTAAATGGATTAAAGACCTAAATATGAGACATTAAAGCATAAAAATCCTAGAAAATCCTAGAAAAGGCAGTAACTTCTTTGGCATTAGCTGTAGCAACTTCTTTCAAGATATGTCTCCTAGGGCAAGGAAAATAAAAGCAAAAATAAACTATTGGAACTACATCGAAATAAAAAGCTTCTGCACAGCAAAGGAAACAATCAACAAAACTGAAAGGCAACCTCCAGAATGGAAGAAATACTTGCAAATGATATATTCGATAAGGGGCTAGCATCCAAAATATATCAAGAACTTGTACAACTCAACACCCAAAAAACAAATAATCCAATTTAAAAATAGGCAGAAGACATGAATAGACATTTCTCCAAAGAGGATATCTAGATGGCCAACAGACACATGAAGAGATGCTCATCATCACCTACCATCAGGGAAATGCAAATCAAAACCACAATGAGTTATCACCTCACATCTGTCAGAATGACTATAATCAACAACACAAGAGGGATGCATGGGTGACTCAGTTGGGTAAGTGTCCAACTCTTGGTTTTAGCTCAGGTCATGATCTCATGGGTCACGAAATAGACCCCTGAATTGGGCTCCAGTCTCATTGGGGAGTTTGCCTGAAGATTCTCTACCTCTGTCCCTCCCCTACTTATGCTCACACTCTCTCTCTCTCAAATAAATAAATCTTTTAAAAAATAAAATAAAATCAACAACACAAGAAAGAACAGGTGTTGGTGAGGATGTGGAGGAAAAGGAGCATTCCTGCACTGTTGGTGGGCATGCAAACTGACGCAAACTGGTACAGACACTCTGGAAAACAGTATGGAAGTTCCTCAAAAAGTTAAAAATAGAACCCCTATATGATCTAGTCATTGCAGTGCTAGGTATTTACCCAAAGAATACAAGAACACTAATTCATAAGATACATGCACCCCTATGTTTATAGCAGCATTATTTACAATAGTCAAGATATGAAAGCAGCCCAAGTGTCCACTGACTGATAAATGGATAAAGAAGATGTGAGATATATATAGATATAAATATATATATATGGTGTATATATATGTATATATATGCAGTGTGTATATATGTGGTATATATATAGTGTATATATGGTATATATATAATGTATATGTAGTATATATATGGCATATATATATATATATGGTATATATATGTGGTATATATATTTTTTATAAAAAATAGAAAACTATGTAGCCATAAAAAAAGAATGAAATCAAATCATGCCACTTGCAATGACATGAATGGAGCTAGAGCGTATAATGTTAAGTGAAATAAGTCAGACGGAGAAAGAAAAACACCACATGATTTCCTTGTGGTGGACAAGCAAAGGAAAAAAATAAGAGAAAGCGAGAAAAACAGACTTTTAATTATAGAGAACAATCTAATGGTTATCAGAGAGTAGGAGGGTGGGGCAGTTAGTTAAATAGGGGATGGAGATTAAGAGTACACTTATCATGATGAGCACTGAGTACTGTATAGAATTTTTGAATCACTATACTGTATACTTGAAACTAACATAACAGTGTATGTTTACTATACTGAAATCAAAATTTTAAAACTTTAAAAAAAATAAAATAAAGAGGTGAAGTAGCTTGCCCAATATCATATGGTCAGCCAATGACAAAGTCAGATTCAAATTCACTGAAATGCATGTTCTAAAAGGAGAAGGAAAAAGCTATACCTAGAGAAAGCCAAAGTTGGCTGAGTTTGCCACCAGGGCTCCCTACCCCTTACCTTTCGCCTTCCTACCCCTGCCCCTTGTAATCAGTAATTTATCTCCAGCCTCTGAACACAGGCTGTGCATCAGAGGCTTACAGATTCAAAGCACTAGTACCTTGGCTTGACAAGATCCTGTTTCCTACATGCTGCTTTAACTCCCCCACTTTTCTCACGGGCTTTATCAGGGAGACTTCCCTTAAGCCTTTCAGCCCACAGAAGTTGACAGTGGCTTAGATCATCAGCTAATACTCATTTGTCTCTCAAGCTGCTTCCTGTTCTCCAAAATCTATGAACACTATTTGCCCAAATAGTCTACAGGTTGGAATGGGACTTACACAGAGGTGACCAACTGTCCCGATTTGCGTGGAACTGAGAGATTTCTGAAGACACACGACTTGCAGTGCTAAAAATTAAAACCTCACAAGAAAATTGGGACATTTGGTCACCTTACCTGTCAGGGAGATTAACCATACACTTTCACTAATATCTCATTTGTTCTCAACACAACCTTGCAACAGAACCTATTTTACAGATGAGGAAACTGAATCACAGAGAAATTCAGTCATTTCTAAAGTGTGCAGCATTGTGAACTGCAGAGCTGAGTCTGCCGGATGGGTTAAGAAGCGGTTTAATGACCTGGGCTCTGGAGTAAGTCTGCCTAAATCCCAATTCTGGTATCTGTAAAATTAAAGATGCTACTAAAATGTACCAACCCATTCTGTAAAGACTAAGTGAGGTAATGCATTTAAAGCAACCAGCACAATGTCTGGTGCTTAATGAGTACTCACTGATGGAAACTCTCATGACTCCATCCTATTCTAAAAGAATGAGATATGGAAAATAGTTCTGTCTTCTCTATATTAATATAAAAGGTTGGGAATATCTCCAAAATGTCTTTCTTTCTCTTCATACCTAGTTATCCATCTATCACCAAAGTATTTTCCTAAATATTTTTAAAAGCTACATTTTCAGCTTTTACTGTGTCTTTGAATTCCACATTCTGACCACAAGTTGTGCCTACTAGGGCTTTCTTTTATTCAACCTACATTTAGCTGTTATCTTTCACACACTCAAAGGATGAAAAGGTCAGTCAAGGTCTACTCAAAAAACAAATCCTTCTTGATCCCACCCAAGTGACTTGGTGAGCACAGGGTCTGTATCTGCTTTATTCACTTCTGAGTTACCTCTACCTCTGGTACCCCAATCATTTCAAGTTCCCAATAAATATTTGTTGAATTCATTAATTCATCAGGAACTATCATTCCCCCCTGATCAACCATTCTTGCTACTCTGTATCGGGGAATAAATCCTGAGTCTTCTTTTATAGCAATTTATAATCCCCATCTTATAGTTGCTAATTTTCTAAAATTTACAAACTGAGTCACAAGAAGAAAATTGTTCAGACTACATAAGAATCAAAGAATGAGTGAAGGTGGGGTAGAAGGAATACCAAACCAGAAGTCAAGAGAACTGACAGCCAAATTTGCCATTAATCAGCTCTGTGCCTTTGGGAGGAAAGAAAAGGCAATGAGAGAACATTTGTACAGCCCTTGCTATGAGCCAACTCTGTACTAAAAATTTTCTACAGATTTTTTTCAATTTAATTCCCCTGCTAAAAAGGTATTTCTATCCCAGTTTTAAGAGTAAAGAAATTAAAATTCAGGGAGGTTTTTGTTTTGTTTTGTTGTTTGTTGTTTTTTTATCCAAGTTATACCTAATATGAAGATTTGAAGCAGGCCTATTAACTAGAAAGCACATATTTCATTTTACTCACCACCACCAAGTTGCTGCCTTGAAATAAGAAATCGTAACAGAAAATTGCTTCATTCAGCCTCCAGTTTATGGGCCCAAGAAGCTTCCCTTGAATCAGATCATGCCATCTATTTAAGCCTTAAATTTCCTCCAGGTAAAATGAGGAGGTTGAACTAAATGATGCCTTTCACATTTTAAATCCTATGACTTGGTGCCAATGTACTGAGTTTCACTCTGAAAACAGAAACTGCTAGTTGGAGCACTCAGAAGAAGGCAGTCTGTGTGTTCAAGCATGCATCCTTCTAGCATTATCAATCTGCCACATTAACATGCTAATTGCAAGGGAAGAAATGCGGAACTAATTCCATGTTTTATTCAAGGGCATCCAGGTAGCACCAAGACATTAGAGAATCAAAATCAGTATGATAGCTTTGACTTGGGGTGTGTCATGGCGGGAAAATAGGAAATAGGTTCTTCCATCACACCTCCTTAACATGTTCATTCCAAACAGTACAACGGAAAGAAAGCTCTTCTCTCCATTTTCTTCTGGTGTTGGCATTGTCCAATATATGTCACACTGGCAGCCTCTTCCAGCCCTCCAGGAGCCCATCAAAAAGTAATAACCCTGATGCCTTGGGGCTGGGTAAATCTGCTGTTCTCAGAGTCCCCACCCAGCTTTGAAGGGTTGGCTGACTTGAATAGATGGAGCTAAAAGAATGTTCCAATTGGCTTTTTCAGAATCTCGACTAATTGAACCATCTGGTGGAGGACAAAAACCATGTCATCTGGGGCATGATGATTTAAAATAAGCTTCCAGCATGTGCAGGATAAAAAGGATTGGTGGCATATTGGTGATAGTTACAGGGGAACCTAGCTGATTTGCCAAAATGGACCTTGACATATAACTTCTTAGACGGAAAATTATCCCTTTTTCCTCCATCACCCCCTCCATTTCCTCTGATCCATAAAACCAAATATACTTACATTATTTTTTTATATCCATTGCCCAAATAAAGGCATTCCTAAAGTCTTCTTTTCCTTCCTTTACTAAGAACAAACCTAACACATTACAATGTAAGTCATCTACACGACTCAATTTGCAGGGCCCATTATGGTCTCCCTGTCTTATCCTCTATGCCACCTACCCACAAAAAGAAAGTATACTAAGCACTAGCTTTCCCTGGTGGCTAATATTCCCACTGCATCTCTCCTCCATATCAAATGCATATTATCTCTCTAAGATGTGGAAACTCAGTGTTTTAGGTGGGGCTCCTTAGAAATAGAGTCTGGGAGGGGAGGGAGAAGGAAAGAAAGAAACACACTCTGGGAGGATGATTTAGGGGCAAGTAATTTGTTAAAGAAACGTTCCCAGGATAAATAAGTAAGGGAGAAGTAGGACTGGGGAGAGAGAGAAGCTAAGTCAAGGCTTGTTTTCTGGCAAATCTGCATGGTTATTAGAATAAGTCTGATCCCATAGGGAACCCTGGAATGTAAATCATATACCTCAGAGTTTATCTCAATTCAAGGCAAAGAAGCTGGCTTTTTGTACTCCTGCACAAATCAGTTGTTGGTGAAGAGCAGCCCTGGGCAAGTAAATCCCAGGCATTCTACCCCTCTGAGAATTGGAGTGAAGCCATTCCAATCATGCTGGAGTGTCCTTCAAAAACACTAACAAGTTCAGGTCAGAAGAAAGAGCACTGAGGGGAAGGTACATGAAAGAGATCCAAGGGGATCTGAGTGGAGCATGACAGTGTCTGCCACACACATAAGGTTTTTCTCAGCCATCAAAGGCTTACTGCAAAATAGGAAGGTTAGCCTTAGAAAAGAAAAGGATCCAGGAGGAAGAATGCAGATGGCAGGAAAGTTAAGAGACAAGAATGAGGAGGTGTTTCTGAGTAAGAGGAGATAGGGCTCTGTGAAGGGGTCTGCAGTCAAACACTTGAGAGCTGAAGGAGAGGATATGGAAGGACATGGAGATATCCCCACATACAACACAAACATCCATGGAAACAGCTATAGTGCAAAGGAGGGACAAAATAAAGAGTAGACAGAAGGGCAGCAGATCAAGATGGGATTCTACTCCTGGTCCGCCATGAACTCTCTGTGACTTCGGCCAAGCCATTTTCCTCTCTTCATCTTAGCTTCCTCCTTTGTAAAATGGGGGTTAACCAGATTAGGACTTTCCAATGCCTATTACAAAGAGCACCAGGGTTTCATGAGCTACTAATAGCTGTTCATGGAAAAGAGTTCTGAGGACATAAACTTTGGGGAATATTCCTGGAAATGCACATTAGCATAGTAAAAGTCCTGCCTTGAAGAAATTGGTTTAACTGATTCAAGTTATTGTTTATTTACTTGACCATAGGACTCTTTGGGGTCCAAATATCTAGAACCTTCTCTCAAGACACTAATGTTTGAGAAACTGAGGGGTCTTTCTTGCTCTAGTGTTGAGTCCACAACTGAACAACTCTTGCACTGAAAAATTAGATGATATAAAAATATGTGACAGAGATTCATGACTATCAAAAGGTAGCCAAGAAACTCAGTGATAACATTTACAGCTACCAGGTATGGAGTAGTAACCTATGCCAGTTACTGCAGCAAGCACTCTATAAATACTGTTTGATTTGATTTCCATAGGGACCTTGATAAATATTTTTATCTCCATTTCCCAGATGATGTAACTGAAGCTCAAACAGGTTAATAATATGCCTTGGTCTCACAATAAGTTTTATAGCCAGAAGCCATACCTTAGCAGCCTAATACCATGCCTTGGTCTTCATCATCACCCCAATTCTGTGGGCCTTTGTTTCTCATCCTTCTCAAGCCACTCTTCATGTGCTGGACCCTTTGTCTTTTTGTCACTTCACCTTTCATACATCATCCATAAAATGGGGATAACAGTACCGGTCATCATGCATATTTGGAAACTCTCACAAAATCATTGTAAAATCCTTTCAGATAAAATGAACTCTAAAATGTTATCACCCTGCTAGAGTAGTGATTTGAAGTCAATGTTAAAGACAAAAAAAATTAAAATTCTATATTTAGCTGTATGACTTTTGAGAAAACTGTTTTAATGAATCAATGAGGGGAATTATGTCAGCATTATAGGGGAGAGACATGATGAGTAAGCAATGACATTGTTTGGGGTTAAAGTCAGAGCTAATTTTGCTGAGGTTCTGTTAATGCTTTCTCTCATCCTTTTCTTTCCATAACCTTCTACTAGACTACCTTGTTCCAAAGTCTAAAAGACATTTCCCTGCCACTGTTTGTATTATTTTAGAAATGCCCTTTGCTACTCCTCTACCTATCCAGGTTTTAAGACCCTATTTAGGTCCTGACTCTTCTGTGATGTTCACAATGCAGGTCACACTCTCTCCTGTTTAACCTTGTCATCAGTACTATCCCAATGTTGCCATTGACTACTCCCACTTGTATTGGTATGGCCTGTCAAGCAAACTCTAAGTGCCTGTCTGAGTTTGTTCAGGCTGCTATTACAAAAATAACATAGGCTGGGAAGCTTAAACAAAAGTATTTGTTTCTCACAGTTCTGGAGGCTGAGAAGTCCAAAGTCAAGATGCCAGCAGATTTGGTGTCTGGTGAGACCCTACTTCCTAGTCCATAGATAGCTATCTTCTCATGATGTCCTCATTGGCAGGGGGTGAGGGAGTTCTGTGAGGTCTCCTAATACGGGCACTAAACCTATTCATATGAGTTCCAAGCTCAGTGAACTAAACATCTCCCAAAGTCCCACCTTCAGATACCATCACACTGGAGATAAGATTTCAATGTATGAATTTGGGGTGACCTCTACATTCATCTACAGCAGTCCCTCAAGGAGAGAAGTATGCATTACATGTGTCTTGCATCCCACACAGCCCTGGCCACTATTCCAGAACAGAATTCCATAAAACCAAAATTTAAGTAATGTTTGTTTTTGTCTCCTTGAGGGCAAAGATATGTCTGTTTTGCCAGTTTACCCTCAGAATCTGCACAGTCTCTAGCATACAATGAATCCTTTCAAGAAAAATTGTTGGTTAAATGAAAGATTAAGTGGGAAATACTCAGCTAATTATAATAGCAACAATGACAACATTCATCAAGTATTTGCCATATGGCAGGATTTTATTTATATAATATGTATATCCACCTGTGTTATATTTATAGTCTCAACTGAGCCTCACAACAAACTGTGATGCTGGTGCTGTAATTAAACCTCCTTTAGAGATGAGAAAACTGATGCGCAGACAGGTTGAATGACTGGTCCAAGTCTCATAGCAATCAAGGATATAAACCCAGTCAGTCATATAACTCCATGACCCACACTTTTAATAATGAAGCTAATATTAATATTTGGACATTCTGACATACCTTTATAATGTCCCTGAAAATGGAAAGGATCCAGAAACAGATTTTTTAAGTGATCTAAGGCACAGAATACAAGACTAAACTTCCATAAACTGGCCCTCAATGCAGTTGCTGGGTCAACATGCTGCCTTATGACACACTGATGGACAAAAAGACAATGGAGGAAATTAAGGAAGTCACCATACCCCTAGAGAAGCAGGCAAGCAGAATGTGATGCCGATGCTCCATGGGGCTTCTGCCAGGAGGGCCAGGAGGGCCGATCCATTTATTCATTCACTCAACAAACTTTTCTTGAGTATTCATGTGGGAAACACATGAGTATTAGAAATACCCTAATATGAATAAGACAGTCAAGGTGCTTACTCTCATGAGCTTCCATTCTACTAGGAGAAACCAAGCATAATCCAGTAAACCAACCAAGATAATATAAGACAGTGACAAATGCTAACAGAGCAATAAAATCAGGTAATAAGATAATCGTGATGGGGTGAGGTGGAGGTTACTCTCGAAAGAGAGGGCAAGGAAACCCTTTCGAAGCAGACACTTGAATGAAATAGAAAATATATATCCATGCAAAAATCTGAGGGAAGTTATATGATCAGTTTTGGTTTAAAAAAAATCATCACAGCTGTTATAGGAGGAGGAACTGTTATTGGACAAGAATGGAAATAGGCCAATTAAAAAGCTTCTCTCAAAGACCAGGGGGAGATGGTCATGGCTTATTCTTGAGTGGCAGCAGTGTAGACAATGAGGAGCAGAAGACACAGGAGGCACTAGGGAGGGAAGGAAAGGATGTCACCTTGTGTGCAGCCCTAAGAGCTGCCTTAGGGGGAGAGAGTTATGGGATTCCCAAAACTACCTTTTTAATCCCTATCTTCTCCCCTTATCTTGTCTGTCCATTTCATGAAAAACTCAAGTTCATCAACATTAAGAGTTAATATCCAAATGCATCAAGAGCATAAAAGACCTTGAACTCTTCTAGTCCCAATGCTATCCTTTCCAGACCCCAAATTCTTCTTGGATAGGGGATCAGCTGATTTTTCCTATAAATGGCTAGATAGTAAGTATTTTCAGCAGCTTTGCAGCCTCACGGTCTCTGTCAGAACCACTCAATTTGTACAGTGCAAAAGCAGCCACAGATAATAAGTAAACAAATGGGTGTGGCTATGTTCCAATAAAAAAATGTTATAAACAATGAGCCGTTGATTTCATATATTTTTCCCTTGCCACAAAATATTCTTCTTCTTTCGATTTTTTCTTTTTTTTAAGATTTTATTTATGTGACAGAGAGAGAGATCACAAGTAGGCAGAGAAGTAGGCAGAGAGATGGGGAAGCAGGCTCCCCGCCGAGCAGAGAGCCCAATGCGGGGCTCGATTCCAGGACCCTGAGATCATGACCTGAGCCAAAGGCAGAGGCTTTAACCCACTGACCCACCCAGGCGCCCCTGATTTTTTTTCAACCATCTAATGTAAAATGTAAAAAGCCATTCTCAGCTCATAGGACATGAAGTATTTGGCCCAAAGGCAATATACTTGAAGCCAAATTCCTGCTCGAAGAGGATGCTGTCTAGAAGAACAGGATCTCTAACAGTCCCTCCCCATGTAGTTTCTTAATGTGGCATCACTCCTATGAGCCCAATATATGTCATAGTGCATATATTATATATAAAAATAAGCCAGATTTTTTTATTCCCCTCCATGGAGTTCCCCTGGGGCCTCAAGGGTCTAATAGCCAGAGTGAGTACATTTTGCCAACAATCCCCACTTTCCATAATGGAATTTAATTATTTGGCCTGAAAAGCATTTAAGCTTCAATATACAGAAAGAATCAAATAAATAAATAATAAAGGGGCACATTTTGATAGCACCTGCCTCAAAGATCTTAAAGGCACTGTCATGCCTGCTTTAATATTTTATGGTGTAGAAATGTGACTGTTACCAGGTCATAAAAATATACTGCTTTTTATACCAGGTCAAAATCTAGGGCCAGTACTCCTGTTTTGTGGCAGGATGTAGAGAGCCAGCCAGAAAAAAAGGACAGTGTTACCTTTTTTGAAATCCGAAGAGCGCTATTTAAAGATGATGGACCAGATAAACACATATTGGGTTCCCTCTCTCTTTCTCTCTCTCCTGCATCTCAAAACAGAAGGTTTCAGAGTCTGCCAGCAGCTGGTGCAACATTCATTATTTACCACGGAAAAGCCAAGAATCTCAGCCTCTGACCCTCCATTGTTGCTTAGGCGTATTCTGGGAAGAGCCGAGGGGCAGGCAGGTGTTTCCTGGAGCCAGTAACACATGGTTTCTATGCAAATACTCCAAATCTTCAAGTTGAAAGTGACACTAGCAATGATCTACCCTGGCTTCCTACATCCTGGAAGAAAGACGCACAGCATTACTGACTGAGGATGATACCATCATGGGGCAGGGAGTTTATCGGCTCCCTGGATAGCCTTAATCATCACTGGAGACAGAACTGGCTGTTATTTAATTTTCACAACAATCCCTGAACCATTTTAATGTCTGCTTTAAAGAAAAGGAAACTGAGGTTATCTAACCTGCTCAAAAATAACACAGTCGGGGCACCTGGGTGGCTCAGTGGGTTAACGACTCTGCTTTTAGCTCAGGTCATGATCTCGGGGTCCTGGGATCGAGCCCCACATTGGGCTCTCTGCTCAGCGGGGAGCCTGCTTCCCCCTCTTTCTCTGCCTGCCTCTCTGCCTACTTGTGATCTCTCTCTCTGTCAAATAAATAAATAAAATCTTTAAAAAAAAAATAAAATAACACAGTAAATGGCAGAGCTGGAGTTTAAAACCCAGTTTTTCTGGCTCCTCAAAGAGATTGCTACCAGCCTTCTATCAGCCTCACCTCCCACCTCTCAAAACTCTTTGGTGTAATAAAGTCCTCCTTAATACAAGAGCTGCCCAGAAAAAATGACAATTTCCAAGACGGAGATGAAAAAGAGAATGAGAGAGAGGAAGAGGAGTAACAACTCCACAGCTAGAGTTAGGTACTAACAAAGTTAATAACTGATGTACAAGCAAACAAATGCAGAGAAAGGTTTTTGGCATTATAAAACAAAGATTAATTAATACTAGATTACAATGGAATTCCTACAGAATTACACTTGATCCAGACCCCAGAATAACAAAGGAATTCAACATGATTAATGCTTCGAATAGCAAGGAACATCAGAATGATTTACCTCTTATTACTAAAAAGGGCTGCCAGATTGCTTAAAAAAAGCTCTGGCTGGCCCAGGATATTGCTATCTGCAGTGCAATCAGCAATCTGAGTTTACTCATTTGATTCTTTGCCAGCTCTGCTTCATTTCACAGATCTGCTTTTCTCCCTTCCTCTCCCTTGCCCCACGCTCTCTCCCAGTTTGGAGGAATTCTAAAATCCCCAACAAGCTCAGCCGGGGAACCAGCTGGGTGTTGGGAAGAACCAGGTACAGGCAATGGGGAGTGCAAGCAAAGCCAGACTGGACACGAGCACCAGCTGTTCCGCCAGCTCTGAAGGGGCTCCTTCATTTTATCTTCTCATTCCTCCTGTTCAGAAAAATCTCTGCTGGTGAGTCATTTGTAGCCATAGGTGTTTAAAGCATTTATATGAGGAGAAAGACAGATTGATGCCTTTAGCACAGCCTGCCTGCTCTGGTCTAAAGAGAGGTCAGGAGGATGACAAGAATACTAAAGCTTAAGACGACAGAGTCGGCGCCAACATGCATTTAAGCAGAGACTAAAAGTCCAGAATTCCTGGACATCATAAAGAATCTATTATCATTGTGGTCACTTTCAGCAAGACTGATTTCATTACCATCTGTCTTCATCCACCACTGCTTAGTGAATAAATATTAAATATGGAACTTTTCCTGGACTCAAGTCACTGAGGCCGAGAGGAAAGCAGTTATGTAACCATGTGATCTCTGCACACCTCATAGTTAGAAGGAGAACAGATGAGGCAAGGCGGTAAGGGGGGGGCACCTGGGGAGGGAAACACTGTGGAGTGAGATAAGATCATTAGCTCTACTGAGTCGAAAATAAGGGTTCAGTTCTCGGTTGAGTAATAATTCTCTTTTCAAGGTGGGCAATATTTAAGTAATCAAGTCTTGAAAATTGGTCATTACCACCAGCTAATAACTGATTTGTTAGTTAATAGCCCAAGGTGAAGCCAAGGGCAGCAAGTGCTCTGGCATACCATTCTCTGATGGCAGGATTAACAGATTTCAAGGGCATTATTGCTATTATGAACCATGTTCATTGATTTATAACAACACTAATATGTTTTATTAAAAAAAAAAAAAAGGTGGGTGCAATGTCCTAGAAAAATTCATCATTGTCTGATGCTTTGAAGTTGAATAGCTACTACAGCATGTCCAAGAGAGACACCCTCTGGTCCAGTTCTGGGCATCATCAAGGTCTAGGTATGCACAATGTGGGATTACACAATCCAAAGCAACATCATTCAGAAGGGCCCAGGCTATAGCTCTAATTACAAAAATGTCACTTCTTCCCCTAACCATGTTCTGATTGTGTATTTTTGTTAAACCTACCACTATAATATCTAGAAGGATAAACAGTAAGATTTTATAAGGGACATCCCTGAAGAGTGGGATTGGCATGGGAGAAGAGCAATACTCATTCATTTTTCACTTCAGAATTGGTTTCTTTTTTGAATTTTAAATAAAGTTGGCTCAGAAAAAAAAAAAAATCTTGAAGTCACAGCTTTCCTAAGGAGCCTGGAATCATGTCTCCTTCATTTCTTGTGAAAGTCCTTTTCCCCCTTCTTCCTTGAGGGCACAACTCAAATTGTATGCTTCAAAGAAGGTAGGACCCCTCCTAATTCCCAAGAACAAATCTTAATTGATCTAAGCTAATCATGGTAATTCTAATTCTTTTCCAGCAATTGGTTTAAGAGTGGGCATGTAATCCAGTTCAAACCAGTAAGATTAAGGAGGGATTAGTAGAGGGATTTCCAAGAAAGGTTTCCTTGCTCCTAAAATCAAATGTGCAAGAAGACAGAAGCCCATGTTTTCCACTCTCAGCTTAGCTGGTAAGGACATGATGCTTGAACTTCTAGAGCTTTATTGCAGTCAAAAAAAAAAAGGTGTCAATCCAAGGACAAAAGGAAATATGCTAAGGATGGCAGAGCAAAAAGATGGAAATAACCAAGGAATTTCACTTGGTTGAGCCTCCAAATGAACCAGCCCTGCAACTGCCTTATCTTCGAACTTATTTGACACAATATAAATGTGCAGATTCTTTACACCATTTCTCATAGGGTTCTTTTTATTTACAGCTGACATCACCCAATCCGATATAGTCCTGTAGCCTGTCTCAAGAGATACAAGGAAGATCCACAGAGAAGAAAGTATGGTCAGCATCAAGACATGCTAAGGATGCAGGATTTAGAAAATCCAAGAAACTTTAAATGAGTTCCATACAACTGAATGATTCCTTGTACCCTAAAAATTAGGTCGGGTCTTTTCCATGGCAAACACAAAATGAATATGTAAATTAGCCAAGAAAATTAACACCTACCTGTGCCAAAGCCCTCAAAAAAATCAGAGTGCAGTTGGGATACCCAGTGAAAACCAATCCATACCCGACAAAGTTAGAGGACTTTACCTGGGAAGAAGGAACATGGTGTCAAGGCAGGTCTTAGAGTCGGGCCTGGAAGTGGCATACAAGTCTACAATTCACATGCTAGTGGCCAGAACTGTCATATGCCCACCTAACTGCAGAGGCCTCTAGGAAACATAGTTTAGCTATGTACATGGAGACAAAGTAACACTGAGCAGTATCTGCCACACCCGAAACCCAGAGGGATAAGAATTGTGCACTCACACCACATAGGCCTATGACTGACCCATGGCTACTGTAAACTAATCTGACCAGACTCAAGTCTTTTGTTTTCTAAGAGCTTCCACTCTGGGTTTCAGTCTGTGAGACTTGACAAAGATCTTTTGCTTGTACACAAACTTTAGTCAGTCTAGCTGAACCTTCTCCTAGACCCATCTGTGCATTTCCTTGTAGAATCTAGTTGTAGCAAGAACTCTGCCTATTCAGCTTAACCAGAATCCTCCACCCTGGATATCTGATCAGGTTCCTCAACCTCCACCATCCCCCAGATGATCTCTGATCCCCCTGGCCTATCTTCAGCAAGAATCTTGTTAGGTTGGTTAAGCCAGAACTCCCCATTATACCTGATGTTTTTCCTAGTAATTTTCTATCCAATGATCCCCATCTTGCACCTTGGCTTTAAATTCCCACTGGCCTGTGCTGTAATCAGAGCTGAACCCAATGTAAAATGAACTGTAAAATCTCATGTGGTAGTCCCTATACCTATTGCAGTGGTCCTGAATAAATCCTGCCTTACCATTCTAACTTGTGTCACTGAATAATTTTTCCTTAACAGACTAAAAGCATGACCCTTGGAGAGATAAAAGCTGGAGAGTTGGGATACTCTCAGACATGATGGGTTCCTCTGGAAAATTATCTTCAGTTTGAGAAAAATTATACGCCTTCCAGGATCTTTCAACTTTTCAGAAAAATGGATTTTCCCCTTCAGGAATTTTCTGTTCCATTTCCCAAAAAACATATCCATGAATATGTAGGGGAAAAACTCCATACTGAGCTTAAATAGCTTTCTTTAATGTGGACCCACAGCATTTCCTTCTGGTTGTCCACTCCATAGAAAACAATAGTCAGAAAAGTCCTAACCCAAGGATTACAAAGATTCTTTGATCTAGGGATCATTTCATCAAGGTATTCACTGCTCACAGTCCAAGTCCCTCCACTTCATCCTCAGAAAACCTTCCCAAAGTACCTGGAAGAAAATTCAGTGCTTTCAGTTAGACACCAATGAGGTGATGTCTGGTTAGTATTCAATAGGATAATTATTAATTCAATCTCAAATTATTACTTTATGCCAGAAACTAAAGTATGGATGCTGTCATATTATAGCATGAATAATAGAGGGGACCAGACCTTGGACCACACTTTGAGAATCTCTAATATCATTGATCGCCATTCCAAACTGGTCCCCACATGACCTGTTTGCCCTCTCAATCTAAGCAGCATTGATTGAAAGGGATTTCTATTTTGTGAATGATCAACCTCACTAAAGATGGCTTTTTTTAAGATTTACTTATTTACTTGGGAGAGAGGGAGAACGGGAGGGGTGGAAGGGCAGAAGGAGAGGGAGAGAGAAATTCTGAGCCTAGAGCCCAAGATGGGGCTTGATCTCACGACCCTGAGAGCACAACTTCAGCAGAACCAATAGAGTGATTAACAGACTACACCATCTAGGTACCCCTCAAAGATGACATTTCTAACATTGAAAATAAAAGCAAATGTTGATTAGTGAAAATGTGACAAGCAAAAACTTTTTTTTTTTTTTGGCTTTAAGATAAGTCTTTTTATCCCATACATTATTTATCCTTATAATCTCTAGATTTATTGAGTTCTTATCATTTTCCACAAATAGTTCTAGAAGGCTTTACAAGTTTTATTCAATTTACTCCTCAGAATAATCCAATGAGGTACATACAATCCCTGTCTTTAACAGACAAGGACAGTGATGAATTTATTTAAGGTCACATTAATACCTCATATTTGTATCCAATACTACAGGTTTTAAAAACACTTTTACTTGCCTTATCTCATTTAGTACTTATTAACAATCCAGGAGGTAGGCAGAGTGTGTCACGTATTTCCCTTTGAGAGATGAAGAAACTGATGCTAAAAGAAGTTAGGTAACTTGATCGACATCTCTGAAGAAATGTTGGGGCCAGGACTCAAATCTAGATCTTCTGACTCTGAGTCTCATTGCTCTACATCATGCTACTTAATTTTTAAAAGCATTCACCATGGGGTACCTGGATAACACAGTCTGTTAAATGTTGGACTCTTGATTTCACCTTAGATCATGATCTCTGGGTCATGAGATCGAGCCCCAGCTCAAGCTCAATGCTTAGCTGAGAGTCTGCTTGAGATTCTCCCTCTCCCCCTCTCTCTTTCTCAAATAAATAAATAAATATTTTTTAAAATGCACCTGCCATTTCATTTCAAGAGAGTGGACTGAAAATGGAGCATATCTTCATACCCTTTAATAGAGTCAACCCAAAGTAACATGAAAAGAAAAGTTAAATGATACAAAATGCTGTCTGAACAGTGGTATTGAAAAAGCCTTTCCTCTGGTAGAGAGAAGAGAATGTTTGTAGGAAAATCAGCTCTGTTATGTCCACCTATGAGAACATATAAACTGGACGAAAGGACCCACATCATTGAGTCAAGAGAAAACTCAGCAATAAATTTCAAGCCCCAAAGTTTAAAAATACTGAACAAAGCCCCTCTCCTCCAATCCCTTCATCTCACAATGATTCTTCCTCCTTGTGAATGTATTTCTCTCACAGTCTATATCACACAATGTAATGCCTGAGGATATTTGGGATTGACTATCTTCTATGTATTACAAATACAGGTCTAGCTATTTGACTTCTAGAAAGTAGAGACCATGCCTCCCTTTTACTTTTGTATCTACCAAAAGATGAGCACCATTCTGGGTCCCGATGAATGACTACTAAAACTTGAAAAATATTTCTAATGATAGTAGCTATTCCACTAAAACACTAATATTGTATGGTAAAACTAACCATTTATAGCATATCACATTGTATTGAGATTTCATTCTGTGATGTTTTATTTCAGTATACATAATTTGAACCATGTCAAATATTATGCATCCAGAGCTACACAATAAAGAGGCATGTTTAAGACAGTTTCACCACATTCATGCAGATGATATCATTTAAAACCTACTACTAAATTTTGAAATCCCAGAAATGAAAAGATAGAGATGGCTGGTTAAATATTTGGTATTTATACACAAAGAGTATGTAAATCAATCATAATAAAGATATATTATAGATATTCCCACCCAGCAATTTTAATGAAAACAAGCCTTTATTACTATTACTATACTATTACTATATTACTATTACTGTTCAAAGAAAAATGAAACTATTTTCACAACTCAGTTACCTAATGAACTATACATATCTTTTCCTCTGTCTTGAAGGATGAGCAGAAATGGATAGGAGAGGCTATGCTTGGCAATGATATTACTGATTATTGGAAGATCTTTTACGACTGCCTTTACTATACAGACCTCCAATGATTTACACATTGAATTTGTGAGCATCAATATATAATAACATATAAAGTAGTTGACAGCATAAAAAGGTTGATGGTCAGGAACTGCCTGCAGAAAACCCTGTTCATCACCATTTATCATGCTAGGAACAGAGGATAAGAACAAATAATAACTTACTGTGCTTTATCTCTACAGAAATATCTCCACATTATCTCCCTCAGTCTGAGAACCAAGGCCATGTCCCTGGACACAAAACCCCATTTACTTAAGCAAAACATCCTGTGCAATAAGAAGTCAGCATGCTAAGCCTTTCTGTAGGTATATGCCTGCTGCATGCACATTTGCCAAGACCTTGAGAATGCCTATAACCACATAAGTCATATGGCTACACATTAAAACTACTGTTTCCAATCAAGCTCAATAGCACAAGGAATTATTCACAAGCTGGTCCATGACTGCAGTTCTTGACCTGACTAGTCTGACTCATTGGTATCCATAAGCTTGGGTGCATTTATGACTATGATCTAGAAATGCAAGTGGGAGTAAACACAGACTTCCTCACAAAGCGAGAACAATTCCCAAGTCTAGACACAATGAAGGCTGCCTGCCAGTCAGCCCTGAGGAAATAGTACACAGTGCCTGAGATCTTTATTTACAAAACTGACCTGAAAAACAATTCCAAATTCTAGTACCTGCTAAAGCAAATACTTACAAAGATAAGTGTTGGACAAGCACATTTGGGCAATTAAAGGACAGAATGTGTTTCCAACATAGCTTTGAATGCTAGAGCCACAGAGAGAAAAAAACTCCTGAGTTGAGACACCAGTTCTGACTGCACAAACTCGTTAACAGCCTTAAGCAAGGTGACTGAAACTCTCTGGGCATTTGTTGCCTCACCTTTCAAATGATGATCAGACTGTAGAATCAATGACAGTAGTCATTTGCTAAATTAAAAAAGTATAACCATTACACTCATTGGCTCTCTTCGTTTGTGCTGCTATAACAAAAATACCATAGACTGGGTGGCTTAGAAACAGCAAAGACTTATTTCTCACAGTTCTGGAAGCTGAGAAGTCCAAGATCAATATGCCAGCAGATCTGGAGTCACTGAGAGGCTGCTTCTTGGCTTGTAGATGGCTCTATTTTCATCATGTCTTCACAAGGCAGAGAGTTAAGAAAGGAAGAAGCAAGCTCTCACACACCTCTTCTTATAGAGGAACCAATTCCATTCATCAAGATTCCAGTCATGACCTAGTCATCTTCTAAAGGCCCCACCTTCTAACACAATCACATGGGGGGGGGTAGGATTTCAACTTATAAATTATGAGGAAACATAAATATTCAGTTCATGACACTGACCAAAGTTTTGACAGTTTTACCCATCCACACCTTCAAATTTTTGAGGTGGATACTACTGAGTCCTACAAGTTTTTATAGCTATATTATGCCTAAAATCTAGGTATTCTAAGACAGCATTTCCCAAAGCATGTGCTGTAGATTGCAAGTTGCAAAGACAATCCACAAAGAAAAAATTCTGTAATAAATTTGGAAAACACAGTATACCATAACCTCATTTTAGATATTCAGTATCTATATTAGTATATTAAAGGCATGTAGAAGTCCTGAACTAAAGAAAATTTGCTTTGTTTTGCTCATACCCCTTGACTCTTGCTGGCTTCCACTGTCCCTATTTGCACCTCTTTGTCTAAGGCTTCTCACTCCTTCCTCTTGGTCTCCCTCCCTCTCTCCATCCTCCACTCCCACCCCAACCCTCAAAAGATTGTTCTGCCTTCTTGTAGAGCAGGCTGGAAGCACCAGGAAATTAACTCACACCCCAAGAGCAGCTCCTCAACCAATAACTGGGGTAATTATTCCAGCCCTCTGCTGCTTGGTAGGGATAACTCTGAGGCATGTGCTCTATACTACCTCCCATAGCTTCGCCCTGAGATTAAGTTCTAGTCACCCACGGTGGTTGTTGGCTTGAAAAAGTAACAACAATTAGATGCCTTCTCTTCTTCACTGTCTTACTTCCTCACTTCCTATTTCCCAAATAAACAACCGGCACACAAATCTTATTGCAGGGTCTACTTCTGAGAGAACTCAAACTAAGAGGCCCATGGTTTCCCACAAATGTTCAATGACAGATCAGTCTTCACAGCACACTTTTTCAATTAACCAAAACTCTTGGTGGCAAGTGAGAAAAGCCCGTACAAACTGGCTAAAACAGGAAAATTAATTTATTTAAATCCAAGGACAGGCTGGCTTTAGGCCTAGAGGACTTAAGCTCTTAAACAATGTCAAGCTGACTTGCTCTGTCTCCATTTCTGGGCTCTTCATTGCTTTGTGTTGGCCTCATTCCAGCAGGTTCTCTCCACAAGGCAGAAAGATGACCATTAGCACTGAGCTTACATCCTCTCTTTTCAGGAACCCCAATGAAAAAGGGGCTTTTCCTTCCCAGTGGTTCTAAAAAGGGTGCAGGATGAATCTCAGAAAACTTTTTTTAATCATATGGTCATCCCTGCACCAATTCCCAAGACATATGTGATAGACTTTGCTCACTGAAAAGTCCTAGCCCATCTGTCCACCCCCGGACTAAGCCACACCCAAACCACTTGTAGCAACAGTGAGAAGGAGAAGTTCCTCAAAGGCAAATCAGGGTGTTATTATCAGCAGGAAAAAACAGCTTCAGGGCAGGCACAAATAACAATTGTTCACTCCATTCCTTAACATTCTCCAGAACGCACTTTGGGAGATGCATTCACAACTACTCCAAAATTCCTGAAAAATCCCTTCTCAGAAACAGCTGAAAGTGCACTTTGAAAAGAACTAGGTCTCGAGAGGAGGAGCAAGATGGCGGAGGAGTAGGAGGCTGAGATAGTATCAGATCCCAGAAGTTCAGCTAGAGAGTTATCAAACCATTCTAAACACCTACAAACTCAACAGGAGATAGAAGAGAAGAACAGCAATTCTAGGAGCAGAAAATTGACCACTTTCCAGAAGGTAGGACATGTGGAAAAGTGAATCCAAAGCGAGGGGAAGAGAGAATGCGGGGGGAAGGGCAAGATCCGGCAGCCACAGAGCCACAGAGCACAAAATCAGAACTTTTAGAAGTCTGCTCCACTGAGGGACATCGCTCCAGAGCAAAGGGGGGCGGGGGGGAATTTAGTCCTCACAGGGACAGTGTGGTTTCAGGACCTGTAGGGTCACAGAAAGACTGGGGGTGTCTGAGTGCAGCAGAGCTTCCAAGTATCAGAGTGGGGAAGCCAAAAGCACAGATGGAGCTGAGCAGTGAGCTATCAGCTCGGGCTTACCTTAGACCATGATCCAAGGCACAGTCAGGCCACTGCTCTTTGAGCAGAGAACCCACAAAGGGCAAATCCAGAGAGACCCCTCCTTTTCTCTTTCAGGAGGAGTGGTACAGGAGTGCACTGCAGGAATTGGCTGGGTTAGGAGACTACAAACGGGGCCGTGCACCAGAGATAGAAACACTCTGGCACAGGCCAGGGGAGCTCAGAGTGTGGCCTGAGACCAGGGAGACAGGAGTGATTGCTTTTCTCCGAGAGCACACTGAGGAGTGGGGCCCGAGCTCTCGGCTCCTTTGGGCTGGAGACTGGAAGGCCACCATTTTCATTCCCGTCCTCCAAAGCTGTACGGAAAGCTTTCAAGGAACAAAAGCTCCCGAGAGCAAATCCAAGCAGATTGCTTGGCCCGGCCCCAGGCAAGGGTGGTGCAATTCCGCCTCAGGCAAAGATATTTGAGAATCACTGCAACAGGCCCCTCCCCCAAAGATCAGCAAGGTCATCCAGCCAAGACCAAGTTCATCGATCAATGAGAAGTGCAGATCTCAAGAGTTAGGAAAAAACACCACATAGAATTCATGGCTTTTTTCCCCACAATCCTTTAGTCTTTCAGAGTTAAATTTTTTTAATTTTTTCTTATTTTATTTTTTATTTTTCCTTTCTTATTTTAACGTTTTTTAACAAGTATCTTATCAATACCTATTTAAAAATCTTTTCTAATTTTCACTGTTACATTCATATTTTATCCTATCATTGTATTTAACCTTATTTTTTTTAAAGATTTTATTTATTTATTTGAGAGAGAAAGAGATCACAAGTAGACCGAGAGGCAGGCAGGGTGGGGGGGGGGGGAAGCAGGCTCCCTGCTGAGCAGAGAGCCCAATGCAAGGCTTGGTCCCAGGACCCTGAGATCATGACCTGAGCTGAAGGCAGAAGCTTTAACCCACTGAGCCACCTAGGCACCCCTAACCTTATTTTTTGTATACATATAGGGTTTTTTTTTTCTTTAAAATTTTGGGATATAATTTCTTCTAATAGATCAATATATACCCTAAATCTAGCACATGGCTTGGTCTAGTCTCCAGCCTGATCACATTCTTTCCTCTTTTTTTTTCTTTTTTGTTATTTCTTTTTTCAACCAACCTCTTATCAATCCCTTTTTTAGAATCGTTTTTAATTTTTATCTTTACACTCATATTCCATCCCTTCATAATATTTATCTTCATTTTTGTATATTTATAAGTTTCTCTTTCTTTAAAATTTTGGGAGGTAGTTTCTTCTAACAGATCAAAAAACACCCAAAATCAGGTGTGGGGTTCTGTTCTAATCACAAATCTAATATATATATTTTTTTCTCTTTTTTATTTTCTTTTTTCTTTCTCCCCCCGCCCCCTTTTTCTTCAACCCCTGGTTTTGGCTCTCTTGGGATTTACCTGGGGTCATTGCTACACTTTTAGTATTTTGTTCTCTCATTCATCTATTCTTTTCTCAATAAAGTGACAAGGCAGAAAAACTCACCACAAAAAAAAAGAACATGAGGCAGTACCAATGGCTAGGGACCTAATCAATATGAACATTAGTAATATGTCAGAACTAGAGTTCAAAATGACAATTTTATCAAGGTGCTAGCTGGGCTCAAAAAAGCATGAAAGATATCAGAGAATCCATTTCTGGAGAAATAAAATCCCTTTCTGGAGAAATAAAAAAAATAAAATCTAACCAAGTTGAAATTTAAAAAGCTGTTAATGAGGTGCAATCAAATACAGAGGGTCTTACTGCGAGGATAATGAGGCAGAAAAGAGAATTAGTGATATAGAAGACCAAATGATGGAGAATAAACAAGCTGAGAAAAAGACAAACAACTACTGGACCACGAGAGGAGAATTTGAGACCTAAGTAGTACCATAACACGCAACAATATTAGAATAATTCAGATCCCAGAAGAAGAAGAGAGAGAAGATATATTGGAGCAAATTATTGTAGAGAATTTCCCTAATTTGGCGAAGGGAACAAGCATCAAAACCCAGGAGGCACAGAGAACCCCCCTCAAAATCAATAAAAATAGGTCTACACCCCATCGTCTAATAGTAAAACTTACAAGTCTTAGTGACAAAGAGAAAATCCTGAAAGCAGCTCGGGACAAAAAGTCAGTAACATACAGAGGCAGAAATGTTAGATTGGCAGCAGACCTATCCACAGAGACCTGGCAGGCCAGAAAGGACTGGCATGATATATTCAGAGAACTCAATGAGAAAAATATGCAGCCAAGAATACTATATCCAGCTAGGCTATCACTAAAAATAGATGGAGAGATAAAAAGCTTCCAAGACAAACAAAAACTAAAAGAATTTGCAAACACCAAACCAGCCCTCCAGGAAATATTGAAAGGGGTCCTCTAAGCAAAGAGGGAGCCTAAAAGGAACATAGACCAGAATGGAACAAAGACGATATACAGTAACACTCAACTTACAGGCAATACAGTGGCACTAAATTCATATCTGTCAAAAGTTACCCTGAATGTAAATGGGCTAAAAGCCCCAATTAAAAGACACAGAGTATCAGAATGGATAAAAAAAACAAGACCCATTGATATGCTGTTTCCAAGAAACTCATCTTAGACCCAAAGACACCTCCAGCTTTAAAGTGAGGGGGTAGAAAACAATTTATCACGCTAATAGACATAAAAAAAAAAAGCTGGGATGGCAATCCTTATATCAGATAAATTAGATTTTAAGCCAAAGACTATAATAAGAGATGAGGAAGCACACTATATCATATTTAAAGGGTCTGTCCAACAAGAAGATCTAACAATTGTAAATATCTATGCCCCTAACATGGGAGCAACCAATTATATAAACCAATTAATAACAAAGTCAAATAAACACATAAACAATAATACAGTAATAGTAGGGGATTTTAATACCCCCCTCACCAAAATGGACAGATCATCTAAGCAAAAGATCAACAAGGAAATAAAGGCTCTAAATGACACACTGGACCAGATGGACATCACAGATGTATTCAGAACATTCCATCCCAAAGCAACAGAATAAACATTCTTCTCCAGTGCATGTCAGACATTCCCCAGAATAGATCACATCCTGGGACACAAATCAAATTTCAATCGGTACCAAAAGATTGGAATCATTCCCTGCATGATTTCGGACCACAATGCCATGAAACTAGAACTCAATCACAATAGGAAAGTTGGAAAGAACTCTATTACATAGAGGCTAAAGAGCATCCTACTAAAGAATGAATGGGTTAACCAGGAAATTGAAGAAGAATTTAAAAATTCATGGAAACAAATGAAAATGAAAACACAACTGTTCAAAATCTTTGGGACACAGCAAAGGCTGTCCTGAGAGGAAAGCATATAGCAATACAAGCCTTTCTCAGGAAACAAGAAAGATCTCAAATACATAACCTAACCCTATATCTAAAGGAGCTGGAGTAAGAACAGCAAAGAAAGCCAAAACCCAGCAGGAGAAGAGAAATAATAAAGATCAGAGGAGAAATCAATGAAATAGAAATCCAAAGAGCAGTAGAACAAATCAACAAAACTAGGAATTGGTTCTTTGAATTAATAAAATTGATAAACCCCTGGCCAGACTTACCAAAAAGAAAAGAGAAAGGACCCAAATTAATAAAATCATGAATGAAAGAGGAGAGATCACAACCAACACCAAAGAAATACAAGCAATTATAAGAACATATTATGAGCAACTATACACCAGCAAATTAGACAATCTGGAAGTAATGAATGCATTCCTAGAGATACACAAACTACCAAAACTGAACCAGGAAGAAATAGAAAACATGAACAGACCCATAACCAGTAAGGAGATTGAAGCAGTCATCAAAAATCTCCCAACAAACAAGAGCCCAGGGCCAGATGGATTCCCAGGGGAATTCTACCAAACATTTAAAGAAGAATTAATACCTATTCACCTGAAATTGTTCCCAAAAATAGAAATGGAAGGGAAACTTCCAAACTCATTTTGAGGCCAGCATTACTTTGATCCCAAAACTAGACAAAGCCCTTATCAAAAAGGAGAATTACAGACAAATATCCTTGATGAACAGGGATGTAAAAATTCTCACCAAAATACTAGCCAATAGGATCCTACATTAAAAGGATTATTCACCATGACCAAGTGGGATTTATTCCTGGGCTGCAAGGTTGGTTCAACATTCACAAATCAATCAATGTGATACAATACATTAATAAAAGAAAGAACAAGAACCATATGATACTCTCAATTGATGCTGAAAAAGCATTTGACAAAGTACAACATCCTTTCTTGATCAAAACTCCTCAGAGTGTAGGCATAGAGGGTACATTGCTCAATATCATCAAAGCCATCTATGAAAAACCCAAAGGGGTACATGCACCCGAATGTTTATAGTAGCAATGTCCACAATAGCCAAACTATGGAAAGAACCTAGATGTCCATCAACAGAAGAATGGATAAAGAAGATGTGGTATATATATACAATGGAATACTATGCAGCCATCAAGAGAAACAAAATCTTGCCATTTGCAACGATGTGGATGGAACTAGAGGATATCATGCTAAGTGAAATAAGTCATTCCGAGAAAGACAATTATCATATGATCGCTCTGATATGAAGAATTTGATAGACAGGGTGGGTAGTTGTGGAGGGTGGGGGGGGAAATGAAACAAGATGGGATCAGGTGGAGACAAACCATAAGAGACTCCTAAACTCACAAAACAAACTGAGGGTGGCCAGGGGTTAGGAGGAAGAAATAAGGTGGCTGGGTTAGGACATTGGGGAGGATATGTGTTATGGTAACTGCTATGAAATGTGTAAGCCTGATGATTCACAGACATTTGTACCCTGGGGCAAATAATACAATATAAGTTAATTTAAAAATAAAAATTTAAAAAAAAAAAGAAAAGAAATAAGTCTCTCTAACAATTTTATGTCAGCCCAATACACTCTTTATACATGACCATTTTAGTGGTGTTACCAGTTCTCTACTTGACTTCTTGCTTTGGATATATTCAAAGAAGCATTGATTATCATCTTTGGCATTTCTTGTCAAAAGAAATTCAATTCCTTTCCATCAGCATAGATCCTTATGATAAATTTCTTTACCATTCCTATCAAAAAAAGGTGATCAAATACCTCTAAGCAAATGGGAGAACACATTCACAGTAATGAGATGACTAATAAAAGAATACTGGAGGTTAGAAATCTACACTATAAATCACCTATCCACTAGTGGAATTTTTTTTTTACTTTCTTATCTTTCCCATAGGAAAAAAGATTTAAAACCCCAAACAAAAAACAAATGGGGGGGGGGGACACAGAAGAATTTAAATGCACACTTTTGGTTATACTGATTTTCCAAGAATTTACTACAATGCCAGAAATTAATTTATAAATGAAGGCAAGCATGGGATCTCAACCAACATCACATGAAGAAAAGGAAAACACCTCGAGAATGTTCTAATTGGCAGGAAAACACTCAACTGTGGCTGGAATGGGCAAAAGAGAAGGGTAAGTTTCACATATCAGCCTTGAAAACCATTATTGGGTTTCAAACTCTAAAACAATATAATATTGTCTTTTCAATTGTTTTTTTAATATTTCTTTTCTCTGCTCCTAAACTCACTCTCCTGGAGGAATCTCACTGAAATAGGGAGACTCATCTGTACTATTATGCTACTTTCTTCCATCTTGCTTTGATCATTCTTCATTTTTTAAAAGAAGGGTCCTGTGTCATTTTTATTTTTTGGTTCCCTTCACAAATATAACTACTGATGTTTATCATAAAAAGATGTACTACATTAAAATAATATGATTTCAAAGTTCTTCAGTCTACCAATGATAAGCAGCTTTTCAAATACAGAACAAAGTCTCCCTTTGACATTTTGCCTGTAATGTCTACTATGCTCATGCATTTGTGAGCTTGGAGAAGGGCATGGATTAATTCAGTGTTGCCATTCATGCCCCAACCAGCTACACCCCTCACAGCCAAGTGCACTCCATGTGGGCACACTTCCATTTCATGAGATTCTACTTTCCCCCATGTATCCTAGGACATCCTCAACACTAAATCTATATGCCCATGCAAGAGGGAACTTAGCTACAAAAATATGAAAAGACCCAACATTAGGGGGCCAGCAAATAGTGAAACATCAGTCCCATTCAGCTATTTAAAAAATATTCTTCCAAAGGATAATAATGATGAGGGAAAATGTCAACAATAAAACATTCTTTAAAGAACGACAAGAAATATACTCAAACATTAATCAGTAAGATTCTATCTCCGGATAATAAGACTATGAGTAGTATTTTTTCTTAATATTTTTCTGTTTTTCTCATGTTTTCTACAATGAATATCTGTTCCTTTACAATTAGGGGGGAAAACAACGAAAGATAAATAATGAGAAGTACATAAAAGCCTCTGAGAAGTCTATAAAATTCTGGAGCAGAGCTGTTGGGACCAAGTAGATCATTACAATCAAAATCACAGCCCTAGATTCCCCTCCATATTCTTAAATTCTTGCCATCACCACCTCATTATATATATTTATATTCACTACAACATTGGAACCTCCTGGACTATCAGTGCCCCATCTCAACTCTTTCACCATCCCAAAAGTGCTTAGTACGGTGCTTTGCACAAAATAGATGCTCAAGAAAGGTAGTGTAAATGGATTTATGAGAGCGTGGTGATCACTGGATGGACACGAGCAGGCAAGGACCATCAGGGGAAAGAAAGAATCAAGGGTCCAGGTGCTCCAGAGCCTTGAAACTTCAGGTAAATATCTGAAATCAGAGAAGCTAATGGAAATGTGCTGTTCCTTATGCTACATGTGTTTTCCCCAGATATCCACCTGGTTCACATCCTCATACCCTTCAGGTCTTTACTCAAAAACTACTTAGAAAAGAGAGACCTCCCCTGATGACCTTATTTAAAGTTGGAACCCCTCCCCAACACTCCATCCCCCTTTACATAAGGGGAGGAGAAAGACCAGCCACCCTTCAGCTATTCAACTCATGGCTCATCCTGAAGAGGAATTAAAAGAGGAAGGAAATAATATTCTGAACCTGTGTGGCATGCCCTGTGCTGGTGCTTTCCCACGTGTTATCTTGGTTAGTCCTCACAACCACCACATTAATAACAACTACCTGTGATATGGGTGTCATTATACCAATTACACAGACGAAAATGTGGCTCCAAGAAATGGAAGTAATTTCAAAGAAGCAATACCAAATTTTGGAATGTTCCTAAAACTTCTAACTTCTAGTTCATTGCCCTAGTCTAGCCATGCTGCATTTTCAGTCTTCAAATTTAAATGGAATAGTGGTATCCAGAGTTGGGGAAAATGGGAGGAATAAGAGGTGACTGTTAAAGAATATGAAATCTCTTCTAAAATTGGTTGTGCTGATGTTTGCCCAGCTCCGTGAATATATAAAAATCCACTGAATTATATACTTTAAATTGGTGAGTTGTAGGGTATGTGAATTACATCATAATAAAGCAGTTAACAAAAAATAATATTTACTGGAAGTCTTTCCCTGCTATACCAATGAAGTCACAAATTTTTAATAATCAATGTATTCTGAGGTTCAAAGACTGTGCTTTATATCTCTTCATAATTTTATATGGTGACAACAAATCAAGGATTCTTGATAGAGATGATGAAACTGATCTGAACTTCCCCACTCCAGTTGGTGGGGGAAATGCCCAGTTAACTGCAGCTGAATGGAGATCGAAATCATAATCCCAAGTAGAAACAAGAGAGTAAAATTTTCTCTAGCATAGTCCCACTCCCATTTCAATGATTTGCCCCTACTCCTCACATTTACTCCTTTTTCATCACCACCACCATAATCCTGTGGTGATGGAAATCTACACAATTTCATTCAGAGTCAAAATTACAAATTAGCTAAAGAAGCTATGATATTCCCCTGATTCTAAGACGTTATCCTTTTAAGATGAATCAATTTAATAATAGCTTTCCAATGAATAAAAAATGGAATATTACATTAAGCACATACATTGTATACTAACTGAACATTTCAGAAGTGTTCAAATGTGAGAGAAAACACTCCTTAGAATAAAAAAAAATGGAGTAAGTCCCACAGAAGTGGTAATCTAGTTAATGTATGATTTCTCTATATTTGAAGAAAAACAGAATCCAAGTGCTGATGAATCTTAAATAAGAGAAATACAGCCCTGAGACTACAGGAAAAAACAGTAGCACTTATTGCTGGGTTGAGTGAGCAGCTTCCTAGAACCTATCAAATGCTCAAAGGCCATGCCCTACTCATTCATTTTGGCTGGATGAACCTTCACTCCCATTTTGCAAGGCTAATAAAGGAAGAGGAAAAGGTTGTGGCTTTGGGCATGTACCCTGAAATCCACATGTTCTCAGAGGCCTGAAGAAGTGTGCATACTTGCCAGGACTTCATGGCCATCTCCAGCAGGCTGCAGAACTTTCAACTTTTTCAACAAAGAATTGGTAATGTGGACCACCCAAACTCTGACAAACTGTAAAGACTAATTCCTCATTGCCCACAAAAGTAAGTAAATAAATTAATTAATTAACAAGTTAAAATTTTTTAAAAACTTTTAAAGATTTTTAAAATTTTTAAAAATTAAAAAAGACTACTTAAGAGAAAGCAGAAAGGGAACCAAATCTTGCACAAAAATGAATGTTTTGGCTCTTTAGTATTGGTCAGCCCCTTGCAAGGACAACTTGGGTTGGATCTCTGCCACTGGCTTAATCATGGGAAAGATTTGCCCAGCCTTGCACCCCTTGATTCTCTTCTGCCTAAAGAAATAAGACCTGGGAACTCCCCTCACCACCTCAGCAAAAGGATTAAGCAAGGCAGAGTTTAAATTTCTGTTGTGCTGCCAATAACTTTATTTTTTTTTTAATTCTGGACTACCTCTACTCCCTGCCTGTTCCATCTTCTGCTGGATTTGAGCCTCCTGCAACCTCAGGTATTTGCTTGGTAGGGAACCCAGGAAAACCCCAAAACCATCCCTATATCCACATGATGAAGTTTCTTCATGACAAAGGCAATGCTCCATCCAATTGGTGATAAGACACGATTTTCAAAAGTGAATTCCATAAAGGCAGAAACTACCATAACTGCTATAACAGAGGTTGCAGGTATACTTTGCATAGAGATTTTCTAAGGGAAAAATTTTATTTATATTATTACATATGAGTTAAAAGTAACTCTAAATTGTAATTACATACGATAATATTTTGTTTTATAAATACAGCATATTACATATTGGCATTCAGTAAGAATGTATATATTTTGGATTTCTGGTAACATTAGCTTTGAAAATTATAATTCAATTGGCTAAAGAGTTGGTATCAGTAAATATGAGCACATAGCAGGGCTACAATAAAGAAGTCCTCATATTCATGTGATTGAGACTGGTAGTTGACCAAACAATTTGTAAGTGAATTAGTAATAAATAACTATACATATAGGTACATAACAATTTTATTTTAACTTTAGACATATAAATGTACATTTGTTCATTGATTCACATACACTTATATTCATGAAAATAGGTATGTTGATTGAAATTGGTCATTTTCTTTTTTGCATAAACTAACCTCATAATGCAGTGTCTACAATTTCTAGCTTAGGTTTCCTTAAAGAGTGATGAAATCTTAAAGGCACTGATGAAAACATCAAATGGATACAGAATCCATTCTGGTTTTTACAACATTGTTATACCAATCTTTTGCAGTTATTTCTCACACTTCTAGTTCCACAGCTCTATATATTTTTAATGATCAAATTAATGAGCCTTTAGAAAGTATCCAATCTTATCCTTACATGTGCACTAACTTTATTTTTATACACATATCTTATTGGTTTTCCCACTAGCAAACATGGATAATTTCTCTTTGGAGAAACAGTGCATTACAGCAGAAGAAATGGCATGTATATGTCGATTACATCTCAATAAAAATGGAAAAGACAGACAGACAAACAGGCAAGCATACAAACAGGACCTCTGTAGTCCTTCCTTAGAATGGGAAGGAACTGAGATTGATATATGTGGTGTCCAAAGAAACTAACAGGAAAGCAAGTATAGACATATTTGGGAAAATATGCATGAGAGTGTAAAGTAAAAGAAAGTATAATAAATGTAGCAAGTGGAACAAAACAGAGTGCTCAGAAACATAAGACCTAGTTCAAGTGTGTGCTCCACCTCTTTCTAGCAGTGGGACCTTGAACAACTCAAAGCAGCTTTCTGGAACTTTCTGGAACTCAATAAAATGAGAAGGTAGTCCAAGATTCAGAATTTCCAAACTACAATCCTGAGTTCTGTGTACCCACTCCCAGGCTGATAGATGCTGTGCCCTAGCAGAGAAAGGTGAGGCACACACACACCCACATTCACAGACACTCTCGCACACCTGTACCCACATGTGCACATCCTCCACACATACTGGCTCAAGGCTATCTGCTTTACATATTAGACATCTGGGGAAGATCTTATTTGTTTTCTGACCTAAAAAAAAAAAAAAAAAAATTGGAAACCAATGGAGTAGATGACATCAGAGTTTAGACCAGCTCCAACTTTCTCTGATTCCTCTTTCCATACTGCCATTTGTGCAGAAGGCACTCAAACAAGTATCAGTTGCTCATGGCGTCTGATGTGAGTATTGTAAAACTGAACACTCAACTATCAAGAGTTGCTGGAATTAAGCTTCTCTCTACACGCAAGATCCCTCACACTTCTGCACATGTTTATGATTTAAAATGTGCAGCCTAATTAGCAGAGAAAGAAAAAAAGTTTAAAACCTGGTTGCTTAACTTTGGCATAGCCTTCAAATTATATTCCCATTTGCAAATTTTACCACTGGATTTTTTTTCACATGTATTTGACATTTTATTTCCCTGTTAAGACAAAACTCAAGGGGGAAGGGACGGGAACAGAAGGGAACGGAAGGGAAGGGGAGGAGGAGAGAAAGAAAAAAGAAAGAACCAAATAAGCAGCATGTAGGAGGCTGGAAGAGAACAGCTTGATAAAGATCACCAGAAGATTGCTGCCTCTAGAAAGTTCAAGAGCCTTGTAATAAATAACCTTATATAATTCCAAAGACGTCTGAAATGTTTAACTAGTTTTTAAATGTGAGCAAATAGACATACACACAGCAGTCTAATATGCTTTAGCTTCATGTCCTGAACACTATAAAAATGTCCCATTATTGGTGTTCACAACACTTTAACAGCTTGGATAGATTATATTCCTTCAGAGAAAAAGGCAGCTACAATGCAAAGTTCAAGTTCCTGAAGTTCAGATAGTTTTAGGACATAAAAAAAAAAAAGAACAAAACAAAAAAACCTTCTTATAGGAAGAATTCATTTCAAGCAAAGGACAAGAAGTGAGAATTTGTTCAATTAATCCCATGTATTGGACAGAGCCAATGGAAATTCTCAGTCTCATAGATGACTTTTGAATAAAGTCTTAAACCAGCATTTTCCCAGGAGGCCTTATCCAGGTGTGTTAGAAGTGTAGAAGCATGAAAATATGGAGGAGATTTGCATATTCATTGTACAAAGTTTACATAAACTGACAAAGTTCAAACAGTTGATTCTCAGGTATTTTTTCAAGTTCATATTTTATTGCTGCTACCTCTAAGTTAGGCAGTTGGAAAATTCATTCATCTATACTCTTTCTCACTCAGCTAATAATACTGTCTTGGGTCCTACGAGGGGATATACATTACTTAATTTATAAAATCAGAGGTAGCATCAATGAGATGTGAGTATTGAAAGGGTTTTGTTCTCCACCTCTCTGACATACAGAATTAGGGAAATAAGGCAAAGTCATCTGAAATTTTCCTATGGTCCCTCAAAGTTGATGAACCACAGTTTGGAAAGCACTAAGCAAAAGGGGGAAAATGCACAGAAATCCACCTGAGTTTGGAGTACAGACTTTGGAGTCAAATGATAATGGGTCTTTGTTCCAGCTCTGCTTTCCGCTAACTAAAATTTGGTAAGTTACTGAACCTTTCAGAGGCTTTATTTCCTCATATGTAAAATGGGGATGATATTTAAGACTGTTTAACAGAGTTGTACAAATTTAAAAAGATGCCTATCAAGTGTCTACTATAATGAACTAGACCTTGTTCATTACATTTTTAGGATCATTAACTCTATCCTTTTCTGCATGACTCTGATGTTTAATAGCATCAAAAGATAGAGAATTGCTTCTGAGTAAATATCTATAACCAGACCTTTTATATTCCACACTAGCACAAGAACTAAGATTATTCATGGAATGAATTCATATATCCTTTTAAAAAAATTGCTTTGGCAAACTAAGGTTATAGGTTATTAATCCAGTTGCCACATCACCAGCCCTACCCCTTGTCATGTTTCAACAGTGAACTAAGGTCACCATGCCCTTCTGTACCACCTCAGAGCCCCCCAATACTTTTAACGTTCATTACTCTTGTTTGTATCCACTTTTTAAAAAGAACCATGTCCGAGACATTTCAGGAGCAAGGGTACGATTAGGCATTGATTGTTTTCCCCCTTTCAGTTCTTCCATGTTAAAAAGGGGATAAAGAAACAAAACTCAGCAACTAGTAGGAAGGAGGATGTTAGACCCAGCCCTTGGCTGAATTTAATTTGAGGCATTTCAGTATGGTTATTTCTCAGAGTCATTGAGGGCTAATGGTGCAATCCGATTTTGCCCAGATGAATTTCCCATGACAAACGATATTGGCTCATCATTTGTGGTCGTGCCTGAGTGCCAGTATTTTTCTTCCTCCAAAGCTTGGGTAGGACAGCACGGAGCTCTTATGTTCCTTGGGACATTTGTTTCCAATTTTGCAAACACTATGAATGCGGTTATTTTTGTAGCTCTGTTAGGAAAGTGCATGGCATTTGGTTTTTCTTGTTGGAGTTAATTATAAATCATTAGGGTTCCAGTGCCCACAACAAAGTCCTTGGACCTTGAAGCTCAATCACTGGTGATTGCAATAGTCCTGCCCACACTGCTCCCCCATCTCTTGCTAAATCCTCCATTTCTCATTACAGAGAAGGAGGGAGGAGGGGGCGTTATTTTAAGATGTTTTTATTGGCTTCTAAATGTGAAGCTTTGGTTCCAAGGTCTTCTTTTTTCCCAGAGCAAGATAAACTTTTTTGGATTGTAAATCATGGGATTTTTGCATCACTTGACAGGGTCCATGTTTAAAAGCCATTCCAATTGCCTCGCTGGTAACTTAGAAGCAGAGAAGTCGCCCATGCATTATGAAAAGAACCCTTTCAGTAGCACTGGGCCTACACCCAAATCTGTTGCTTTAGGATAATAAATCATTCTATTTTCACCCACTCCCCACTTCCATCCCCCACTTATAGAAAACATCACTGTGACCTGACCAGTAACTTTAGTTCAAGCCACTGGCAAAACTGGGAGGTCTTGAGATGGCAAAGTTCAAGATAGGGGGCCCTCATCCACCTCTGAACTGACCGCTCTTCCTGCCCACATCAGGAACCACGTCAGGAACCCACATCGCTGGGCTGTCCCAATCCCCCTATAATTACCTACCTCATCTCCCTCTCCAGGATGGCAGACATAGTCCTAAGATTTTCCCATTAAAATATCCCTGTTCAGGGCGCCTGGGTGGCTCAGTGGGTTAAAGCCTCTGCCATCGGCTTAGGTCATGGTCTCGGGGTTCTGGGATCAAGCCCCGCATCGGGCTCTCTGCTCAGCGGGGAGCCTGCTTCCCCCCTCTCCCTCTGCCTGCCTCTCTGCCTACTTGTGATCTCTCTCTGTCAAATAAATAAGTAAAATCTTAAAAAAAAAAATCCCTGTTCCAAATGTCATTTTCCCATAGTGTTTTGCTTCCTGTTAGATAGTAAGTAAGTATTCTAATTAAAAAAAAAAACAAACCTGCATTCATGTATCAGTAGGTGCCAAATGGATAATGAAGAGAGGAGAAGACTTGTTTTCTACTTTTTTTTTTTATCTCCAAACTCTTTCTTCATTCAAGGCCTTCTTTGGTTGGATCAGAGTGGGCAAGTGACACTCTCTTGGTCACCTCTACCCCCCAAAGCCTGGAACAGTATCTGACACCCAGTAGGCTTCAAGAATTATTTAATGAGGGCCCATCCAACTTTTCCTTCCTTCCCCCACCCCTGGTAGACCCTGGGTGTTAAATGGGTTTGGAGCAGAGCTTACACACAACAGAGTTAACAAAATATATTCAAAAAGCACACTGGGGGGCCTGGGTGGCTCCGTGGGCTAAGCCTCTGCCCTTGGTGAAGCTTTGGTTCCAAAGAGTCCTGGAATTGAGCCCCGCATCGGGCTCTCTGCTCAGTAGGGAGCCTGCTTCCCCTTCTCTCTCTGCCTGCCTCTCTGCCTACTTGTGATCTCTCTCCCTCTCTCCATCAAATAAATGGAGAAAAAGCACACTAGCCCAACCTTGCCACTTCATAGATAAGGAAACTGAGGCCCAGAGAGGGGAAGTTTCCCTCCCAAGGTCACACAGTAAGTGATTGGAACAGAATCCGATTCAAGTCCCTTGACTCCAAGGTCAGGGCTCATCTTCCATATGGTTTGCTTCCATGTTCTTTACTTCTTTACTTTTTAACATATTCTTCTGGAGAAGAATAACTTGAGACAAGTGTTCTCAACAGTTTCCTAATAAGGATTTACTTTTAATTACACACACACACACACACACACACACACAGAGGACTTCTGATTATGGAAGGAGCAGAAGCTTCTGGTCCTGAATGTCTCTGACCCCCTTTCCAAGCCAGGAATCTCCACAAAGCAGAGACACAATCATGACAATCAGCTTGAAAGCAAACATGAAGACCTTGGAGATCATCTTAGTGTGGCTTCCCTTCAAAAGCAGACCTGAGGTAGAAATCCTTAGGAAGCACTGTGAGGAAATGAGGGAAGAAGTAGGCAGAGAAAGGAGGAAAGCCCATTAAGGATGTTTTGAGGCACCAGTCACAGTTACTAAAGGCTACTGGGGCCTCTGTCCCATCCATCATATCCAGAATCCTCTCAGAGGCTGTGTCAATACACCTCTAGAATGGTCCACTGAAGGGTGAGGATGTTAGGGTATTTACCCTCTAACTCCTGTCCCATTAAATGTGTAGTGTTCCTGGCCTCCCCCACAAGACTTCTATAGTCTCTGCAGCCAGACAGCTCATGCATACATGAGCAGGAGACATCTGCAGATGTCCCCCGTATCTGCTGCAGAGGACAAACAGGTGATCGAAAACTACCAGTATTTAAAAAAAAAAAAAAGTGACCTACTCTCGAGAAAAGTCTGTGCAAGATTGGAGGTGGAGTTTTGGCAGCACAAAGAAATTATATGAAACCTGGTGGGAGGCCGACCTCTTTTGCAAATAATATCTTTATTCCTAGAAAGCTCTTCCTCCTGTTTATCTTTCAGGTCTCATCTTCAAAATAAGTAAATAGATAGACTGTACTGGGGAGGCTTTGCCAGCCTTGTTCTCATGCCCTTCCTTTTGGTAATGCTCTTGCTTATAAATATATATTCAGTGTTCATCTCCCTCCACATATTCTATGTTCTGAGTGCAGGAACATGTCTTTCTTACTCATTTCTATGCTGCCAGAACCTAACACAAAGCCTGACACACAGGGTGTTGGATAAATATGTAATGTATGTCATTTGCAGCTTCTATTTAATGTAGCTTCATTGTGGGTCATATTTACTTAGCATGGATGGATTGAATTAGACCTCTTGGCTTGTTTTTGCCTCTTTATATTTGGTCAACTGAGCTTCTTCTGTGGTTAGTAGGTGAGGCTGTTTCTCAAAGAAGCTTAGGTCAGTAAAAACTCAGGTGAGAGGATCTCATCAAGTTTCATTAAATGAAACTTGCTAAAACTTCCTCCCTCAAACCTCTTTACTGTCAGGATCCATTTACAAAGCGCAGGGCTACAACTATAAAGGATTTAATGAGGTTTCCTCTTTTCTTGAGAGGATGAAAATTTAGCTTACGAATAGAGTAAGCTGTATGATGTTATCACTGCCTGTTTGGGGAAGGACAAACCTACTCCACTTAGTGACTAGCATTTTCTCTGAATTTTATATTTTTGAAGACTCTCACAGCAGTAGACAACAGTAAACTGGCAGAAGGGCTGCCCTCAGAGAGTGGAGTGAGAACTGCATGAACCGTTCTTAGGGGGCCATCCTTCGATTTTCTATCAATGTGCTTTTGGTCAAGACAAATAACAGTAACTCACTCATATTAACTCAAGTAAAGGGTGGAGGTAGTTATGGTAAAACTCAGGAAAGACAGGAAACAAGGCATCTTTGGGGTTTGGTCTCTAAAACTCTCCCCCCCACCCTGCCTTCATTCTCCACATTCCTCTCTCTAACAACCACCTGGCTCATGATTTCTGCTTGAACGTAGCTATTATATTCCTCTCCTCATACATTAATATTTAATTCTACCTCCTACCACTAACTGGCAACTAGCTCTTTGTTTCTCAATTCCATATCCCCAAAAGAGGAATGTGATCTACTCTGCTAGTTTGAATTGGAGCAAATCTAATAACAAGTCATGAGTTATTGACAAGCCCATAGAACTACTAACTTTAAGATAAGTTTGTACCCTCGTTCCATCAGTATGGTAGGAAGGAGAGTAGGAAGAGCGTTCCAAGGTAAAGAATGCAGACATGCCCATTCAAGTGAGAGTGAAGGCAGAATTTCCTAAAAAAAGGAGTGTAGATGGTACCAACAACCCAAAATATTAACTACTCTACTCTTCCCCCAACATGGGTGGGTATCTTGTGGGGCTAAGATGTAGAAATGTGAAACTTTTTAAGACCGTTGTATCAGAGCCTCTCCTCCACTCTTCTGAAGACTGACCACAAGCATCTTTGACTGCCTGGGGCTTTTCTTAGTCATAGGTGCACACTCAAACCAAGCTAGAAGTGCCTGAGTTGATGGTACCAGAAGCAGCATTTACTCAATGACAAATAGGAGTTGGTAAATACCCCCAGACACTTTGGCCCTTAGATGGGACAACTCTGAGGCCTGTTCAACACTTTCTCCCAAAGGTCCAGACTATAATTGAGCCCGCAAAGATAAGCTGCTCAATAGTAAAAAAAATTTTCCAGATTAAGAGTCTGAACCAACACTTTGTCTGGACTGTCCTCCAGATCTTGTTCTCCTTCCTCTATATCATGGTCTCCTTGTTCCTATTCTATGAAGTAATCACCAAAAAACATTTAGGGGGAGCAAGGCAATGACAAAATCCACAAATGTATCAGTTCTTACAGTAAGGTGTGTTTGCTGTGTGTTTGTTCATTATAAATGCAGTTTCTCAACTTGTGGAACAGGTTGTGTGTCTCAGCGATAAAAACAATAATTTACACCAGGTTAACAAATGAACCCAGTGGTCCAGCCTCAGAAATATTTTCATAGTCAGAAAAATTCAGTCAACCACCAAAAAGGTAATTAAAAAACAACACAAGTTCTTCAAATGGAAAGGTATACTACGTCCATGCTTAAGAACTCAACATCCACTTCATAAAGATGTCAATCCTGCCAAGTTAATACATAAATTTAACACAATGCAAATAAAAATTATCAGCAGTATTTTTGAACTATTTTCATATGGAAAAATAAACAAGTGAAACTAGCCAGAAAAATCCTATTTCAAAAAAGTAATGAGGTCAAACTAGCTCTGCCAGATATTAAAATATGATATAAAGCTACATTAATTAAAGCAACATAATAGTGGCCCATAAATACAAATATCAGTAGAATATTCCAGTAGTAGACCTAAAAACATACAGGAAATTAATATATGATAAAGATGTATTATTAAAGAAACAGTACTCACACAATGGGTAGCCATTTAGAAAACAAAAAATTGAATCCATTCCCCTTCCCTCAAAACAAAATAAATTACAGATGGAGAAAACCTTTAAATGTAAAAACAGAAAACCACAAAATTATTAGAAAAAAGGCAGAAATTGTTGTGCAATCTCAGAGTAGGGTAGGCTTTCTAAGCATGACATGTAAATCAGAAGTCTTGGAAGAAAAGACTCACAAATTTGACTACACAAAAATTTTTAAGATTTGTACAGCAAAAACCTCCATACCTAAAGTCAGAAGAATATCTTTTAAAAATGGGATAGGTTTGTGCAATTTGTATCATAAAGAGCTCAGTTCCCTGGCATATAAAAAGCTCCTAAAAATTATTATGCAAAATCAACAACTCAATATTTGCCAAATGACATGCCAAGGTTGCAAGCAGACAATTCATAGAAAAGAAAGTACAAATACTCTGAAAACATGATTAGGTTCAGTTGCAGTAAGTCTAAAAGAAAAATAATCTCTTTTATCTCTCCTTTACTCTCACACTACTTCAATTCTAAAATCAGAGGTGTGGGTCTTCCACATATCAAGCAATTCTGCAACTCCAGCTGAGTGTCCCATGATTTAACTCATTTCTGACACTATCTATGTGAAGATAGCATTAGCTCCCACAGATGAAGGGCTCAGTCCTACAAGACGACTGCCCCCACTTCAGAGGTGAATCACAAATCCAGATTGTTGTCTATGCTTCTGATTCATTGGCTGTATATTGGGAGGTTCCCAATATCCCCTCCTTCAGGTCATTTAATCTGCTAGAGCAGCTTACAGAACTCAGAAAAGCAGTTTACTTGCTAGATAATCACTTTATTATAAAAGAATATAACTCAAGAACAGTCTGATAGATGTATAGGGCAAGGTACGGAGAAAAGGGCACAAAGCTTCCATGCTCTCTCTGAATACGGCACTTTCCCAGCACCTCAACATGTTCACCAACCCAGAAGCTCTCCAAACCCCACTCTTTTGGGGTTTTAATGAGGCTTTCTTACTTCCTTATATAGGCATGATTGACTGATTGGTTCAACCTCCACTTCCTCTCCCCTCCAAGGTGGGAGGGGAAGGGACTGTAAATTCCAATCCTCTAATCCTAGTTTATTCCAATAGCAACCAGCCCCACCCACAGGGGCTTTCCATAAGTCACCTCATTAACATAAACTACAGTGTGGTTGAAAGGAGTGGGTTACTACTGGGTATTTACCCTAAAGATAAATACACAGTGATCCGAAGGGGGGCGTTACCTAAATGTTTATAGCAGCAATGTCCACAATAGCCAAACTATGGAAAGAACCTAGATGTCTATAAACAGATGAATGGATAAAGAAGATGTGATACACACACACACACACACACACACACACACACACACACACACACACACAATGGAATACTATGCAGCCATCAAGAGGACCGAAATCTTGCCATTTGCAACGATGTGGATGGAACTAGAGGGTATCATGCTAAGTGAAATAAATCAATCAGAGAAAGATAATTATATGATCTCTCTGATATGAAGAATTTGAGAGGCAGGGCAGGGGGTTGTGGAGGGTAAGGGGAGGAAATGAAACAAGATGGGATTGGGAGGAAGACAAACCATAAGAGACTCTCAATCTCACGAAACAAACTGAGAGTTGCTGGGGGGTAGGGATAGGATGGCTGGGTTATGGGCATTGGAGAGGGTATGTGCTATGGTGAGTGCTGTGAAATGTGTAAGCCTGATGATTCACAGACCTGTACCCCTGGGGCAAATAATACATTATACATTAATTTAAAAAAAGAAAAAAAAAGGGGGCGCCTGGGTGGCTCAGTGGGTTAAAGCCTCTGCCTTCAGCTCAGGTAATGGTCTCAGGGTCCTGGGATCGAGCCCCGCATCGGGCTCTCTGCTTGGCGGGGAGCCTGCTTCCCCCTTTCTCTCTACCTGCTTCTCTGCCTACTTGTGATCTCTCTCTCTCTCTCTGTCAAGTAAATAAATAAAATCTTTAAAGAAAAAAAAAAGGCTAATGGAATGGAGCCAGGCATGTTATTTATAAGAAATTAAAAACTTAATTTGTCTGGCTACAAAGTACAAAAAAAAAAAAGGGGGGGTGTTATTAATATCAAAAAATGCTCCTATCAGTCAGGAAATCCCATAGGTTTTAGGAGATTTGTACCAGGAATCAGGGACAAAAAAACAAATATATTTCTTATTATAAGGAATACCTAATGCTAAATCTTAGTACTAATAAGATAAGTGCAATTAAAATTATAATTGAAATACCATTTTTCACATATCAAATTGGTCACATGGAAGTTTGATGTCACTCAGTGTTGGTGAGGATACTGGAAAACAGGCAGTCTCACACATTGTTAGTGCAAGTATAAAGAGCAAAATCTACCAAAATTTAAATGCATACATCCTTTGTTTCAGCGATTCTATTTCTTTTATTTTTTTAAGATTTTATTTTTATTTATTTGACAGAGAGAGAGACCACAAGTAGGCAGATCGGCAGGCAGAGGGAGAGGGAGAAGCAGACTCCCTGTTGAGCAGAGAGCCCGATGTGGGGCTCAATCCCAGTACCCTGGGATCATGACCTGAGCCAAAGGCAGCCGCTCAACCAACTGAGCTACCCAGGTGCCCCAGCAGTTCTATTTCTATGGGCAATTCAGAACCCTCTCTAAAACAGTGTTCAGGCTGCTTTTAGGCAACAGGCTTGAGCAATGGAAACTTGGGCAGGACAAAAGGGCCCAGAGTGACCACTAAGCTGACACAAACAGGCTCATCAAGTGACCCACATTAAAATAGCCGTGAGCCCTAACTGACCAATACAACCAGGCACAGTTCCTGGCATTACCAAAAAAGAGAAAATTCCATATGTCCTCATACTCCTCACTCCACCCATATCTGTGGCGGCTAACCACCATCTCATGGCAGATAATTTCTCCTTTGCTGCTCTACCTGCTGATTCCTTGCAGCGAATAAACTTTTATCTCATTTGTTCTGCCTTGGATGAGTTCTTTCACCCGATGCCACCTGCCCCGACACAATCAGATCACCCACACAGAGTCAGTAAACTTTTTCTGTAATGGGCCAAAGAGTAAATATTTTAGGCTTTGGGCCATGTTGCCCCAGTCTCAACTATTCGACTTTGTTGTAGTATAAAATCAGTCATAAACCATAAATGAATAAATGAGCAAGGTCCTGTTTAAATAAAACTTTATTTACAAAACTGCTGTGGGTGGAATTTGGCCTGTGGGCCATATATTGCCAAATCTTGCCCCAGAACACAGTAGAATCAGAAAGGCGAGGCACACCCCACTGTGGCAGAGACCATTACTCTCCCCAAATTTCACTTCTTCCCCAGAGTGAAAGATCTGCAGGCGGAACTTGGATGGCCTGTCAGAGACTGAGTTTCTCAGACTCCTTTATAAATTGGTGATTACGTAACTCAGCTCTCCGTGATGTAACGTTCTAATTCCAACCTCTGGCTCATTTGCTTAAGACTAAATCTCTATTTTGACAGTGACTAAAATGGCATTAAAGCCATATACTGAAAATGGCAGAGTTACCATCATTCAGGGCGCCTAAATGACTGGATGGGACAGAGTGGCCCACAGTCCTACACGTAAGAGAAATTGTTCCAAACCTGGTCTGAGGACAGAACCTTTCTGCTTCACAGTCTCTTTCTGAGAAGTTAGCATTCCTGATAAAATGCTTAAGCAATTTCCTGTGAACTTGACCGGGATTAAGGTTTGCTCTGGGAAACCAATTACCCACATGCCCAATTACCCATACACTCAGTTGCCAACTGTCAATCAAAGGTCTAGTGACCTTTAACCAGACTTTCTTTTCTTTCTGTATCACTCTAACAGTGATTATCTAACTAAACCCTTTATCTATCAAGGTTCCCTGATGAAAGTGAATTTAGCCTTCTAGGGTCCACTTCCCTTATGTGCATGACCATAAGACTCTGATACATGCTTACAGCTAAATTGTCTGAAAAGTTTTCCTTAACACGTGGAACACACCTGATACTGTGACAAGAGTGAGAAATATTTTTTTCCTTTGAGCCATTAAATTTTGGTCTCTATTGCAGCCACCTAATCTACCTTAACACACTCACACTTTATAAATTAATTTACTAATGCTTACTACCTGCCAGAGACTATACGAAGCAATTGACATGCATTATATGTCACCAAACGCCATGTCTTCCCCATAGTAAAGATCTGTAGCTAGGATCGGATGTCCTCTTGACTGTGTTCTGATATGTGGCTGTGCCCTTGAAACAGGGAAGGGCTCAGATTTGCAGTCTTGGGAGCCAGAGCTCTGTGCCCCTCCTCACCTTGATCCTGAAGGAATGGAAGATTCTTGAAGAGCCTCTATGGCCCTTTCAGAGAACTAGCCTCTTGGGACTGCAAAGAATTCAGCTTCACCAGCAATGGAGTCTGGCAGGAAGAAAGAGAGGACTGGATGCCCACCCATCATTTGAGATTAAGAAAAACTCCTGGAATTCATAGAAGTGTTCAGGTCATGTAAGCCGCAGGAGAGATGTTTGGAGTTATTACATATAAAGTAGAGTGTAAGCAATCTATTGGAAAATCAACCATCTATGTATCTATCCCTTCACTACGCAAATAATTATTGAGTACTTACTACATGCTAGGATGAACAAAACACTCATCCCACTGATGGGCAGGGGTGAGAGAAAGTGTTAAACAAGGAGGTGTTGGTAAAGAGTACAAAGTTTCAGTTATGCAAGATTAGTAAGACCTAGAGATCTACTGTACAACATGGCCCATAGTTAACAATACTATATACTTAAAAATTTGCAAAAAGTGTAGATCTGAAGTTGAGTGTTCTTATCACTAAATAAGTAGGATGGGAAGAAACTCTTAGAGGTGCTGGATACACTTATGGCATTGATTGTGGTGACAGTTTCATGGGTGTAAACTCATGTTCAAACTCATCAGATCCTATGTGTTAAAAATGTGCAGCTTTCTGTACGTTGATGAAACCTTAATAAAGAGGTTTTTCAAAAAGACCACTAGCAATACAACAGTGAACAAGATATCAAAGAGATGCGACTACATCTGTACCCTGTGGTGGCGGGGCAGTTCATATAAGCCATCAAACATGGGATTATCTTATAATGTCAATTGTGTATTTTTTAATTGACACTTGCATCCCCCCACCCACCTCCCGCAGGACATCCACCCTCACCCAGGGGTAGGGACATCCATGTATAATGATAGTTATATACAGCCAAATGCTTGCTTCATTGGCCAGTCCCCAAGACTGTAATTCTCCTCAAGGAGTCACTTATCTGGGTTCAGATTGTGCAAAGGCAAAAGTCCCCATTTAAATGCAAATAGTCCAGCAGCCATGACACATTACATCATTGTCATTCATTAACACCTCTCAAGTGTAACAGCAATCCTGGAGAGGGAGAGAATCTAAGAAAGTGCTTCCAGGAAGAATAAGGCTAGCTGGCCAGCGTCAGCTGGGGGATCGGAAGGGGTTTACCAAGAGACTGAATAAAAGTGAAGTGAACCCAAAAATTTCGCTTGGAGTACTTAAAGGACTCTTTTGAACCAGGCCAACGGGATAAACAATGGGATAAACAGTAACAAAGGGAATGATGTCTAGTATTATGTAATTAACTACTCCTATATATTTTTACATATATCAGAACCTCTTAATGGTTCACAGTCATTTCTGGAGGTAGGGAGGATATACCTTAATAAAAATATGAGGAAAATCTTTACTCAGCGGGAAAACTCATCCACCCAAATAATTCTAGTTGGAGGAATAACTAAATTGGAAGCTTTGATGAGGGAGGAGGTCTCCAAGAGGAACTAGATGACCACTCTGGAGCTAATTCCAGGGTTTCGTTTGGTTGAAGGGGGGTGATCTATCAATTGGGGACATAAGCTGAATAGTTTGGATAACAAAGGGGTCTTTAAAGGCTATTTGGAGTCAGAGACAGGAAATCACCAGTTTGCTGGCAAAAGACAGAACAGGGATGAGACGTTTATTAGCTCTCTATAACATGGTCTATGATGGAAATCATCTTCCTTGTTTCTTCATGAAGTCTTCAGTAAAAAGTGCATTTTTGTTTATGTGTCCTAGAACTGAGGGTTTACCAAAAACTCTAGTGAATAGCAGGAGCACCAGCTTTCCTCAGGAGGTCTACCAAATCTGGATACTAATTATAATTATCTAAACACCTCGAGTTGTACCAGACCCAATGCATGGAGCCTGCTGCTTAATACAGGGTTATAGATTTGAAGATGGGATTTTTTAATAGTAGTGAAAAGGGCTGGGTATTCAAAATACAGTGTTTTTAGTGGGACAATACCAATCATTGCTTTGTTTTCAAAACCAGTCCCCTACTTTTTAAAAATGAAGATGCCTAATTCTCAAAGCCAGGGAAACATAGTAGGTATAATTTCCCCATTTTCAGGAGAGATGTGACTTTCACTGGGCAAGACTAGAGAATTCCACCAAGGTCACTTTTCCCATTGATGACAAGAATCAGAGAACCTAGCTCTCCACTGAGAGACATACATCATCCATGGGGCCTGGGAGCCACATTTGAGCATAGAGCTTCACGAAGCTGATCTGAAAGTAAAATCCATTTTCTTCTCCATCAGGAGGCTGCTAAAACACCATTGGGTGGCACTATTGCTTACATTTTGAAATTCCAGATAGTCAAGGCAAGTCATATTTCAAACCCAGCAGCGGAAAGAATAGCAGAGCATTCTCCGAGGAGCCTAGAAATCGGCATTCCACCGTGGTGTATCACCAAGACAGTTCAACTACAGAAGGTTCAGGGTAAGTAAAATACAATGTCTTGGAAAATAACCCAACTCATATAAAAGACACGATCTACAGATTCAATGAACATTCGCAACCTCATTACAATTTCCATGCAATTTGACATGCTAAAAAGCTCTACTCTTGGTTCGAGATGGATTGCCAGCAATGGCCACTCACTTCTGTTTAGGGGCTAATGGGGGAAGGCATACCGTTTTGTGGCTTTTGCTTTCCGCAAACATGCTTAAGCCTTGGTTAGTCAATTACCCCCATGACTCCTATATCCATTTACAGTAATTTCTATTAAGAAAAGTTCCACCTCTTGCACTAATGGGAACTTTGACAATCAACTCAAGGTCCCTAGCTGCTATGTTTAGCTACTATTCCTGCTTGGACTTCCAAGACCTTTCTCCGAATTACAGAAAAAATGGATCTTCAAGGAGTTCGTAATGATTCCGATTACTCCTCCTCTCACGTGCACCTCACTAGCAGACGGAAATCAGCCTGGCTGACAGCCAGGAAATCAACACTGAAAACAATTGTTACAGTTGTCATTGTCTGCCCTAAGACACGCAGGCATATATGTGCCACACACAGTGCAATTTTATTCAACAGCGCAATCCTGTATTAATTATATGTTTCACTGTTAATACTTTTTCAGTAATTTAAGTAGCTCCTTCCATGCTGCTTTCCCAGAGTGAAACCAGACATGCCCATTGCTAATTGCATTACAATAAAGATTCTATTATCACAATGAATTACATGTGCCACCTTTTTTCAGGGGCACATTCCCAGCTCATGACAGCCAGAGGAGCAACAGGGGAGAAGGAGAGGCCAAAAACAAAAGTCATATATAAAACAGGAGGAAAAAAACAATAGAAAATTATACCAAGTTTGATGCATTGACTATGACTGGTGGTGGGAACCCTCCCCGTTCAAGCCTGATTCCTAGAAAACTAAAAAGAAAAAGCTCCAAAGCAGTGACTTCAAGCATGGCCCTCTCCTTACTACTCAAAGGGTGGTCCACATGGTAGCAGCAATGGCAATGCCTGAGAGTCTGATAGAAGTGAAGAATCTCAGGACTTACTTAGACCTACTGAATCAGATCCTGCATTTTAAGAAACATGCAGGTGATATGCATGCCACATTAAAGTTTGAGAATTACTGCCATTGTCAACAGTCACAAACATAGGATCAAATGCCCCCACTCCACCTCATCATACCACATGAGCCCATCAGTACTCAGAGGTCATCTAGAGATAAGAAGGAAGGCAGACTATACTGACTTGCCGGACCATAGCTAGAACAAACGAATAAACTAGTATTACATTTCCTGGCATCAAGCAGAATGAAGTCTCAAAAATAAGACCAAGTTAAGCTATCAGAAACTAGTGACTTTTTTTGCACAGCTAAATTGTTAAATCTACACCTTTACTGTTATCAGCCTTCAAGCATCAGTTCACATGTTTTTTAATGGGTCAGTTATTTAATTAGGTCCTTTGTAAGACAGTTCACATTTCTCTATCATCTATGAAGACCTTCCTGATAGGCCCACCAGGCTGTGTTATTCACTCAATACTCAGTACACATCGTCTTGCATTGTTAAGTATTTTTTTATTTATATAGCTTATGTCCCCACTAGACTGTTACCTCCTTGAATTCATAAATGCTTGAATTCGTTAATGCAAGCCTTTTTTTTAGAACATCTTTGTAAGTTAGAATTGCTTTCAGCCCCAAATAGCAATGCATATCTTACAGTTGCTTATAAGTTTTCACAATTCAATTCCCTTTCTGGCAGTTTCAGGACTGATGCAGAGGTTTAGAAATCTCACCCAGCATTCAGAATCTCCCTATCTTTCTTCTCTTCAGTTTTTACCATATTATCTGTTTATATTTGGGCTTCTTGCTTCAGCAATATGGCTGACTCAAGTCCAATCATCACATCTTCACACAACCACATTTAAGACAAGAAAGGAGCTAATCCCCTCACCCACCTCATTTTACTCAGAAGCAAAAATCCCTCCCAGAAGACTTTCTTTTATGTCTCATTGGCCACAAGTTGAACACATGGCCACCCCTAGGTGGCCACCCCTAAAACTCTGAAGCAAATGAGGAATGGGATTACCAAACTAGGTTCAGACCCTGGACTCAGGGAAGTGATCCATATTCTCAGATCATACTGTAGGTTGAACAAAATTGGGGGTCTCTATACTGAGGAAGAAATGAGGAACAGATGCTCTGTAAGCAACCAACAGTGTCTGCTGCAACCATGATGCTCAAGGCATCCTTCTAGTCACTGTTTAGAATACAAAAAGGAATTAGGCTACTGCAGGCCCAACTCACAACATTGGTTGTTTGTACTTAATAAGACACTGGGTGCCCTTAGCAGGCACTGGGACCCATGCACGATATGATCTCTGCCCTACTAAAGCCCCTTTTCCCCCATCCCTAAGCACAGTCCTCACAGCTAACCACTCTTCACAGTTTGATGTATATCTGTGCATGTGTATAATAACCCCACATTTATTTTTATTAAAATTTTATCAAAGTCTTACCACTTATTATATGCCCAGGACTATTCTAGATGCTTGAAATAAAACAGTGAATGAGACAGATGCTTCGGAAGCATGCTTTGTTCACATTAAGGTCTGCTTTTTTCTCATGGTCATCTTGAAGGCCTACTTCTTTCTTTGTAATGGTTTTCTATATCACATTTTATGCTTCTACCAAAACATATTTAACTGTTGCCTTTTTAACAGACACCGGAGTTCTAATTTCCTACCACTGATGGCATACAAGATCTTGATGAACTTACTTTAAATATATCCAATGAACACATACAGGAGTTTTTCTGTTGGATAGCTTCCTGAAGCGGCTTGCTAACATACTTTTTTCCTTTGTCTCCTCAACACGAGGCATAGTATTTTACACAGTAGGTGTTTCAACAACATTTACTGAATAATCAGTCTCCACCATCCCCACCCATTCAAGAATCCCTTGAACTTTCAACATGATTTTTTTAACCTTTCAATAAGAAACTAAATTCTTGCATTTAGAATACATAAATAAAAAATTTATGCCCTAATTCTATTTTGTAGATTTAAGTTATAATTCATTCTAGCTTATTAAAAGAATCCTTTTGGACTTCCCCACCAACAACTTGGCATTTTTAATATGTTTTCATTATTAATAAAAAAAATCTGTGTTTTAAGGAACACGTTTTCAAACTGGCTTTTGAAAGGGTCCCCAGAGAACCATTGTGGATAGCTACTGACGTGAAGAAAACCCAACATTTACCATGTGAAATTATCATCTGCATATCCACAGGGTCCCTTCCCAGAGGCTGTCTGGGGACCAGTGCTCCACACATGGCACTCGCACTGTGTGACAAACAGCAGGGAAGATGTCTTCCGTATCTCGCTCATTTGATGTGGGTGCCAGTAAGTGACAAATGAGCACAGTTGTTATTTGTGTTGATCGGGATCGATGTGGGCTATCACCTAATAAAGTGCTTCTTAAATGTGCACATTTTTTGTCACTTAATAACCAAAGGGAACTCTGTACTTGAGGGATTATGAAGAGAACTTCAAAGGCATGCAGCACTGAACTCAGCACTCACCAAACAAATCTTATACAAGGCATGGAGGGTAAGTCAGGGATGGCTGTGAGGGACCAAAAAAATGTTGTGCTTAAGGGAATTTGTGATTTGTGAACTTGGAGGATGAGAAGAACTTCTCCATATTTAAGAATGCAGAAACTAACAAGAACCATTTAGACACATAAAATTCAAACATAAGGGGGGGCGGAAATGAATGTATGAGTAGCTTAGTGCAGCGTTTCTCAAACATTTTTGACTGCAACCCACAATAAGAAATACATTTTATATCATGACCCAGTGCAGACATGCCACACATGTAACTGAAATGAAAGTTTCATAGAGTAGTACCCATACTACATGGCATTTTCCATCCTATTCCATTCCATTTCAGTTTCAGGATTCACTGTTGAATGGTTTATTATCATTGATGGTCAACAGGTATCCACTGCAATTTTTTTTAAGTCATCTTCATGAAAGACAGGAAACTTGGGCACATAATCATCACATACCTACAGTTTTAGAATCAGAAAGATCTGGGTTTTATCTGGGCCCCTGCTCTATTACTAGTGTATAACTTGGAAAAAGTGCTTAAATTTCATAAACTTCTGTCTCTCCATCTGTAAAGTGGGGATAATAACAGTATTAATCATACAATGTACTCTCAAATGACAGCTACTATTTCCAATATCAGGAGGATGACGACGATGGTGATTTACTCACTCATCCAGAAAAATGTCCCAGAAATGGGAACATAATCCAGGGGAGGGCAAGCCCTACCAAATGCAAGAAACTTCTGTGGAGACACCATTCCATTTATGAATTACAGCCACCCAAATAAAGGTTTCCTAAAAAAATAGTGATCACATTTTTCAAATTCTTAAAAGGCACAGTCTATAAGACGCTGCTAAAACAAGTACATATACGTGTGTGTCCATAGCCTCATTATTCACAATAGCGCAAAGAAGAAAACCTCACAAGTCATCATCAACAGATGACGGACAAACACAATAAAATATTATTCATTCATAAAAATGAATAAAGTACTGATGCATGCTACAACACGAATGAATCTCTAAACCATCCTAACCGAAAAAAGCCAGACCCAAAAAGTCACATATACATTTCATTTATATGAAATATCCAAAATAAATAAAACCATAGAAACACAGAATGCAGAATGGTGGTTGCCAGCAGCTGAGGGGAGGGGAGTGTGGAAGACTATGCTTAATGGGTAAAGGGTTTTATTTTGGATGGTGAAAATGTTTTAGAAATAGAGTAGTGGTTGTACAACCTTATGAATATACTTAATAACCACTGAACTGTTCATTTTAAAATGGTTAATTTTATGATCTGTGACTTTCACCTCAATAAAATATGTTTCTTGGGGAGGGGGGTCCAGGGGTGGGGGGAGCCTGGTGGTGGGTATTGAGGAAGGCACATATTGCATGGAGCGCTGGGTGTGGTACATGAACAATGAATTAAATTAATTTAAAAAATATATATGTTTCTTAAATGAGTATGCATAGTACATAAAAAGAAACCCACCAATTATTAGTGAGTTTTATTATCTTACTAATAAGTTATTTTTAGACTCTCAACAAAATATAAGTTTTATCACATTGTTATCCTTAAAAAATTATTACAATCTGAAAGTATTAAGTCTGTCTTAATAACATTCTGACTAAAAAAATTCACATTCTTCCCAAGAGATAGAAATGGAAGCCAGTATCTAAAGAAAGCAATGTATTTAACACACAAAACTCCCGCAAGAGTGATGCAAATAGAAGAGGGACACCCCGCCAAATCCAAATGCCAAAACATGGCACAAAACTACAGTAAGAAAGTCAAGGAAAGTTAATATCTTTTAAAGGCAAATTTATTTATTAAACCTGGAGATGACACCCAAAACAGGGAGGTTGCTCTCACGGGACCAAGACTATTTCAACAAGCTAGAAGAGAAAAAGAGAGAGATTGAGAGAAAACAAAATTGAAAAATTTTATAGATTTTCTTTATTGAGAAATATTTGACATACAATGTTCTGCTAAAGTGTACAAGGTATTGATTTGATACATTTATTTTGCTTTGATTGTCACTGTAACATTAGATTTCCATTTCTTCTAGTGTTGATATGAAATTAAGTATAAAATTAGTATAGTATACTAGTATATAGTATTTTATACTAGTATAAAATTAAGCTTAATTTTATATCAAAGTTTTGTTATCTATAATCACTATTCTATGTATTAGGTCTCCAGGACTAATTTATCTATTATTTGCACAAAATAAAATTTAATGGGAGCAATGTGATCCTGTATGTCTAAGTGTCTTAAAACACCTTTATTTTGGTGTTTTTTAAAAAGGCATAGAATGGGTATTTGGTAGATCTGTTTTAAGAGCTATACTTTTTTTAAAAAAAGACATAGGGTTTCAATTAAATAACTGATATGAGGCTGCTTAAAAAAAAGCAAAGTTAGATTTCAATGGTAGAAGTAGTGGCCGTGTCCAAGGAAAGGATGGTAACTGTCTCAC
>CM052809.1:95233305-95265949 GCA_028533885.1 Nasua narica
CTCTCAAATTCTTCATATCAGAGAGATCATGTGATAATTGTCTTTCTCTGACTGACTTATTTCGTTTAGCATAATACCCTCTAGTTCCATTCATGTCGTTGCAAATGGCAAGATTTCGTTTCTCTTGATGGCTGCATAGTATTCCATTGTATATATATACCACATCTTCTTTATCCATTCATCTGTTGATGGACATCTAGGTTCTTTGTAAATGGAATGGACTCCTTAATTTCTCTTTCTTCTGTTTTGCTGTTTGTGTATAGGAATGCAACTGATTTCTGTGCATTAATTTTATATCCTGACACTTGACTGAATTCCTGTATGAGTTCTAGCAGTCTTGGAGTGGAGTCTTTTGGGTTTTCCACATAAAATATCATATCATCTGCAAAGAGTGAGAGTTTGACTTCTTCATTGCCAATTTGGATGCCTGTACTGTACTTTCCTTTTCTTATAAGAATCCTAGTCACAGGGCGCCTGGGTGGCTCAGTGGGTTAAAGCCTCTGCCTTCGGTTCAGATCATGGTCTCAGGGTCCTGGGATCAAGCCTGGCAATGGCATAGGACTCTCTACTCAGCAGGGAGCCTGCTTCCCCCTCTCTCCCTACCTGCCTCTCTGCCTGCTTGTGATGTTCCTCTCAAATAAATAAATAAAAACTTTAAAAAAAAAAAAAAAGAACCCAAGTCACACAGGATTAGTGCCCACCCTAATACTTCATTTTAACTTGATGACATCTTACTAAGATCCTATTTCCAAGCAAGGTCACAGTCATAGGGACTGGGACTTAGGACTTCAACAGCTTTGAGGGACACAGAATTCAATCCGCAACAGAAAAGTATGTAAAATATATTCCAGCGGCACCTGGGTGGCTCAGTGGATTAAAGCCTCTGCTTTCAGCTCAGGTCATGATCTCAGGGTCCTGAGATCGAGCCCTCACATCGGATTCTCTGTTCAGTGGGGAGTCTGCTTCCCCCTCTCCCTCTGCCTGCCTCTCTGCCTACTTGTGATCTCTTTCTGTCAAATAAATAAATAAAATCTTTTTAATAGATAAATAAATCAAATAGATTCTAAAATAAATTTGCTCATGACAAAATGTCTATCATTAGGCTTTAATAGTAGCCCCTATACAACAATAGATGTGACTAGATATGTCTGTTGACAGGGTAATTAATGTTTGCTAGACTTTCATCTAAACTTTCCTTGTTCCAACCCACATACATACTATACAAAACTCTGAAACCTGCAAAGTTGTGGAAAGGAGCTTGGCCAGCTAGCTGCCTTTCTAAATTGACATTTTCAATGGTGACCCTGACCAGCTTCACTCTTCTGCCCTCAGGCATCTTGTTAGGGAGGTCAGGATCTAAAGCCACAGATAAATACATGCAGGTGAGAGGAGACTGTCTTGGTCTCAGTACTCAATAGCTACAGGGCTCAACCACCTCAGATATAATATGGAGAAAATAATACACCCACACACACACACACACACACACGATCGTGATGCATAAATGTGGTAATACTTGTGAGAACTGCACTGAGAACAAATGTTAGCCCCTTGCATGTGCTCAACAAGGACAGCTGCACTCGCTGGTATTTTTAAATGCAAGCTCTACTGTGTGAAAAGAGATTTAGTGAATTCTGTGGTGAATTCTGCAGTGATTTAAAGTGAATTCTTACCTAAAGCAAGCCATTAGGGCAATCCACAAGTGGTCCAGTGTGCTTTGCAAAACAAGTTCCCCCTTCATAAACAGGTGTAAGCAAAAGCTGTGTCCACACATCAGGGATGCCACAGGATGTTTGCTCTCCTCTGAACATACTGGGATAAGACCTACCTCACAGGGTGTGGGGTATTTTAAAGATGAAGAAAATCACAAAGGAAAAAGCCATGGCCCAGTGCGTGACACATAGCGAGAGGTTCGGGGGTGTTATTACTATGGTAATCATTCCTGTTACTAAGTCATTATTAGAGAAGATTCTTGCCCGGAAGAGATCAATTAGAAGACTCCCAACTCTTGGCGACATGACTTTATAGGAAGACTCACTGCTGAGTATCTTTCCCTATTTACCTAGTACGAATATCTGCCTCGTTAATATTTCAGGAAGAAATACAGCCCAGGGGTCTTAAGGGCTAAGATTTTTGAGGACTCATAAAAATGTTTATCCTGAGATATTCCTGGCAGCATTGTTTATAAATGTTAAGACTGAGAAATAACTAAAACACACAAAGCTAGAGAACTGGATAAAAATAATGGTGCATGATTAAGAGCACAGGCTCTGAGTCAGCCAGCCAGGTTTCAAGCTCCACTCACAGCCCTGCTTTCCTCTTATTCATGGAGCTGTTCTGAGAATTAGAGCAGGTAAAGTACTTAGCACAATGCCTGACATAACAAGCCTCCAATGATGGTGATGATGATAATAATGGTGATAATGGTATGATGATGCCACCACCATGAAAAATAATGCTGGAAGTCTATCTTTTCCTGCTTCGTAAATAAAATTAATACATGTGGCTAAATACGAGGTCATGCAACAGAAGAATCACAATATCTTAATCCTGTGATGGGTTACTATCTCCTTTATACCTTTCTTTAGTGCCTGAACTCTTCTCCTACAGTGACTTTAGAATCTAAAGAAAAAAAAAATCTTTCCTATTTTACAAAAGCAAAAACAAAGAACAAGAAGAAGAAAAAGAAAAGAGAAGGCTGGGGAGGGAAAGAGAAAGGAAGGGAAGGAGAAGATTTGCTTTATAGGGCTAATCCTAGTTTCCCCTATAGCTGAACTCTGTGCCTATTATTTAAAGACTCAAGGGTTGTTGTTTTTTTTTTCCTAGAAAATGAAAAATTATTTTGTAATGCAAATGGTCTTTCCCTGGTGTATTTGTCCTAGAATTTGGAAATTGGAAGATCCTTTTTTGTAATTTTGTTTCTTTAAATTCAATTAATTAACATATATTGTATTACTAGTTTCAGAGGTGATTCATCAGTGATTTATCAGTTACATATAACACCCAGTGCTCATTACATCATTTGCCTTCCTTAATGCCCATCACCCAGTTACCTCATCCCTCCACCCCCGACCCGTCCAGCAACCTTTAGTTTGTTTTCTATGATTAAGAGTCCTTATGGTTTTTCTCCCTCTCTGATTTTGTCTTATTTTATTTTTTCTTCCCTCCCCCTATGCTCCTTTGTTTTGTGTCTTAAATTCCACATAGGAGTAAAATCACATCATTGTCTTTCTCTAATTGATTTATTTCACTTAGCTTAATACTCTCTAGTTCTATCCATGTCATTGCAAATGGCAGATTTTAATTTTTTTGTGGCTGAGTAATATTCCATTGTGTATATATACCACATCTTCTTTATGCATTTATCTGTCGATGGACATCTGGGCACTTTCCACAGTTTGGCTATTGTGGACATTGTTGCTATAAGCACTGGGATGCAGGTACCTCTTCAGATCATCACATTTGTGAGATTGGAAGTTTCTTAAAGGCAAGGAAAACATGAATGCCTATCCAAATACTAGTAATCTTTTTTCTTTTCCGAACTTAAATTTTGATCACTTTAAAGCATATAAAAGTTGAAAGAATAATATGAACACCTCTGTAGCCACCACTTAATTTCAGAAATGATTTGCATTTTGCCATGTTTGCTCTCTCTTCTTTAACACAGATATATTTTTTTTTAATTTATTTACTTATTTATTCCTGCACTTGTTTTTTTGCTGAGCCAGTTAAGTTGCAGGCATCATCCCACTTTGCTCCTAAACACTTCACTTTAGCATAACTTGCTGAAGAATAGGGCATTCATCTAACCACAGTAGTATTGGATAACAGAAGTTGGATTCTCACACCAGTAAAGATTGCCACATAGCTACTTACTCATTCCACAAATATTTATTGAGAACTTACTATCAACCAGTGAGCTAGAATGATAAGCAAAATAAACATGATCCTCTTCACAGAGAGACCGACATTTTGTAATAGTCATACCAATGACCATACAGTATATAATTTACAAACGTGGTGACAGTCATAAAGTGCCACATCATATTTACTTCGAACTTACCTTTGATTATCTACTACTATTTCGATTATAACAATGCCTAGTACTCATTGTATTAATTAGAAGATTTCCAGTTGCAACTGGCAGAAGCCCAACTGAAACTAGCTAAAGAATTAAAAGGAATTTATTGGCTCACTCTAGGCACAAGAAGCAGGAGCTGAAATGATAACTCCGTTTGAATTTCCAGACTCCACCTTCCTCCTCAATGTTGATCTAATTCTTAGGCCCCCTCTCTCCCTTGTGGCTGCTGGCATGGCTACTGGCAATCCAGATATACAGGACCCATAAACTTCTAGATCCAGAAGGAGGTGCCCCTCTCCCAAGGTTCCTGTACCAGCTCTTAGAGAAGACTTGATTTGACCAGTTTGGGCCATGTGCTCTTTCTGAACCAGTCCCTGAGGACAAAGGAATGGAGTGCTCTCAAGGGTCAGGCTGGATCCCACACCCACCCATTGTGCTCTGGGGACAAGCAGGATTGAGGCCATACAAACTCTAAAGAATGATTCTTATGTCTTGTACCAAAGTAAGACGTACTGGGTGGTCAAAACCATCCAGCCACCCGTGGCAGTGCCTGAAATTGTGCCTCTCTGCAGGCCTGGAGGCCTTCCTAATACAACCCAGTGCACATCCCAAGCCAAATACCGGTAGATGAGGATAGGAAGCAAAGGCTTCCCCGTTCTAGCCTGATCTATGTCTTACCATGCCGAGTCCACCAGAGGTCGGGGCAGAGCACAAAGCAGGAATCGTCCTGGGGCTGATTCTTCAATCCTGCTGAAATCAGCAACTCATGCTGGAGGTCCGTGGGCACACGCAGACTAGCAGCCAGAAACATCAGACTGTGGCAAAGCAGTCATGCTTCCTTCAGAACTAAGGTATAGGTCTAGACTTCGAAGCAGGGGCAGACAGGGCTAGGGAAGTGATTTTTTCAAAACACTGTATTTTGTAACTGCACATGTTCTGCACAGATACCGGGGCTCAGAATCACGCAAAGTGAGATACAAAATTACCAGTGTAGAATCGACCGGAAAAGCTGGATTCTCTTCCCTGCCCCCACCTGCCTCTCACCTTCCACCACCCTTCTGCCTGTTCGCCACACCACACAGATGGCCTTTCTGCAACTTGATCACGCCAAGCCAGTTTCCACTGAAAAGCCTTTGAACTTGGAAAGTCCTTTTCCTAGACCTTCCATTATTGAGCATCTTCCTGTCCAAGAGTCTCTTATGAAATGTTAGCACCCCATCTAAAGTAGTACCCCATCCAGTAGCACGAACACATCACCCTGTTTATTCCCTTCATATCATTTATCACCCTCTCAACTTACCTATTAATTTGTTGATTAGTTTCCTCCACAACAAAACAACAAAACTCAGGGACTTTATTCTGCAGTTCACCCACCACCTAGAATAGTGCCTCCTCAGACCATATGGGCATAGGAAACATTTGATGAATGAACAAAGGATTGAGTCCCAGTTTCCCACATATAAACTGAGATGGCTAGATTATATACTAATAACAATGGTAAAATACATTGAACAGGCATTGCATATTGGGCACATTGCTAAAGGCTGTGGGTAGCACTGTAGGTGGCTGCCTTTATATCTTTTCATCCCTAACAAGATCTCAAATATTCTCAGGACCTCAAATATCCAAAATGTTTCAGATGCCCAAATTCCTCACTTAGCCATTTACTCCTTTGGCTTAGCTCAGAACCTTTTAAGATACATTTTTGTCACAGAAACATTTGTTGAAGTGAAATTTCACCTACAAGCCCTATATGAAAAACAACTGGGGGAGAAAAAATATGTGTATTAGACCATTTAAAAAGTCTCCAACAAATTTTAAGAACAAGAATCAAAGACGATCATCTCTGAACACAAGGTAATTCAGTAAGAAATTTGTAAAAACAGATGAGGAGACATTTCTTTTTGTAGAAGTATGCCAACTAATAATTGAAAGGTATTTTGCTACTTGTCATGATTTAATGGATCTAAGCAATAAGAATAGAAGCCAGCTAACATGACAGAGGCCATCAGACACCATGTACCTGCTGATGAAAGAACACAGCACCCATGAAGGCATCTCACCAAAAAGATCACATAAAATCTGATTAAACCTCAAGACTAACTATCAATTTGCAAGAAATACAGAACTTGTTAATTTACACCACAGTAATACAATCAGCAAATCCAAACAGGACACTAGAAAGCTGAATTCCTCCAAAATAAACTATGAGAGAAAAAAGGAGATGGAGCAAAAACTGATTATAATAGGCTTAAGAAAAAAAAAAGAGAGAGGGAGAGAGAGAGAGAGGCTTAAGAGACATATCAGCCAATCACAATACATGGACCTTTTTTGGATCTTGAGTCAAGCACACAACCTGAGAAACAAAAGATTTCAAAATATATGAGAATTAAAAATATTGGCACTGAATAGATGAATCACTGTTTTTAGAATGGCATTTTAATTATATTTTACCATATGGAGTCATTTTATTTTAGTTACAAATTGAAATATGAATAGAATGGAAAAGGTTAATAAAAAGATAAACTAAAAATTGCCACCTATTTCGACATTTAAAAATACTCTAAAACAAAAAAAGTTATTGCAGCTTTTCAAACCAGAAATGAAAAAGCCACTGAAGCATCATACAGGTTTTCAATCCTAATAAAGTAAATATCAATAACTATAACCTACATAAACAAAAAACTGGGGTTCTTAATAATTTTTTTTAAGACTAACAGATTCTTGAGGCCACAAAAAAATGAGAAAAACACTGTGGATGATCACCAGCCATAACAGGTCCCTTTCTTGCTGTGACCTCCTAAGGAGCCATTATTATGGAATTCCAAGCACGTATAAAAGCTCCTGGTTGTGCCTAGGGCTTCCAGCTCAGGAAGCTGGTTTTCAGTGACCTGAAGTTCATTTAACTGAAGTTAGCTTGTTTTCTCCTTGACATTGTGGGCTTTTTGTATATTTCACTTGTTACTTTTTTTTTCTCATTTTTCAATCTTCTTTATTTTTTCTCACAGTTTTATTTTTCTTTTCTTTATTTTCCCTTTTTTTCTTCTTACTGGTTTTCTTTCTTTATTATTTTTAAAATTTATTCTTTTGTCTCATTTCTTCTTTTTCTCAGTTAGTATTTTTGTTCATTTTCAGTCTGCCATTATGTTTTGATCATAAAGATCAGTTCAGGGAGCCTGGGTGGCTCAGTTGGTTAAGCAACTGCCTTTGGCTCAGGTCATGATCCTGGAGTCCCAGGATCAAGTCCCACATCTCCCTCTGCTGATCGGGGAGCCCACTTCTCCCACTGACCTCTCCCATCTCATGTTCTCTCTCTCTCTCTCTCTCTCTCTCTCAAATAAATAAATAAATAATTTAAAAAAAAAGATCAGTTCATTGGGTGGTCTTTGGAAGTGATTTTCTTTTGAGATAGACTAGCTTCTCACCAGCTTATCCTAAGCTTAAACTGACCAGAGTTTTCAAGCCCAGCAGTTAATCCAACACGGTGCAGGGCTTCTCAGCATCTCTGCTAAGGAGACCATGTTGGCAACAACCAGATCATCAAGACCATCAGCAAGGGTACCTTTGCCATGATGAATTTGGTCTGACACACCCTGACTAGGAAGAGGTAGCCATAAACATCACTAGCAAGACTCAACAGAATTCCTCCAGCCTCCAGAGACTATCCCAAAAAGTAAAAATCATGAAGGCTTTGAACCATCCCCAAATAGTGAGATTATGTGAAGTGACAGAGACTAAGGACAAGCCTCCTTGTCATGGAGTAAACTAGTGGAGATGAGTACTAGCAGCTCATGAAAGTACACAAGAAAAAGCAATCCAAGCCAAATTCTACCAAATAGTGTTTGTTATGCAGTACACAAGTATACAGCATCAGACTATAGTAAGGTAAAGTATAGTATAGTATAGTATAGTATAGTATAGTATAGTATAGTAAATAGTGTTTGTCATACAGCATCACAAGTTTATTGTCCGTAGAGACTTAAGGACAGAAAACTAGCTCTTGGATACTGGCATGAACATCAAGACTGTAGACTTTGGCTTCAGCAACTAATCCACCATTGGCAACAAGTTAGACACCCCCTGGAACAGTCCCTGTTTATGCTACCTTAGAACTCTGCCAGGGCCCAAAGTATAAGACACTCATCGTGGCTGATGGAGCCTGGAAGTCATTCTCTATGCACTGGAGAGTGGATCCCTGCCTTTGATGCACAGAACTTCAGAGAGCTACAGGAGAGAAAAGCAAGCAGAATACACCATATTTTCTTGGACTTGAGAGCATGAAATGTGAAAATCTGCTCAAGAAATTTCTCACTCTCAAAAAAAAAAAAAAATTCTCATTCTCAATGTCCCAGCAAGAGAGGTATTTTAGAAGAAATCATGAAAGATCCATGGATGAATGTGCATCATAAAGATGAAAAGCTAAAGCCTTACATAGAGCCAGTCTCTTGAGTACAAGGACCCCACAAACTGAGCTCTGCCCATCGTTTACTCATGGGAGGATTTCCAGGACTCACTGACAAGCCAGAGGTACAAGGAGGTGTAGCCAGCTATCTGCTCCTGGAGCACTAGAGATCCAAGCACTAGAGATCTACACTCTCAACCCTGAAGCCTCAGCCTTCGGCAGATCTGACCAACAGCAGCACTCCCTCCCCATCCTACAAGGTACAGTGCTGGGTCTCTGCCAACCTCAAGTACTGAGTGTCAATGAACCTATCATTCCTACCTTCAATTGCTGTATTAGTCAACTATGATGGCCACAACAAAATGCCACGGACTGGGTGCCTTTAATAACAGAAATTTATTTTCTCACAGTTCTGGAGGCTTAAAGTTCAAGATCAATGTGCTATAATGTCTGGTTTCTAATGAGGTCTCCCTTCCTGGCTTCCTTGCTGTCCTCACATGGCCTTCTCCTCTGCACCTATGTATCCCTAGTGTCTCCTCTTCGTATAAGGGCACCAGTCATATTAAATCAGGGCCTTACCCTTATAATCTAATTTAACTTTTATCATCTCTTTGAAGGTCCTATGTGCATATATAATCAACATTGGGGGTTAGAGCTTCATTATATGACTTCGGTGTGGGGTGGGGAAAGGTGGGGGAGCAGTGGATAATTCAGTCCATAACAATTACTAAGAATACTCAGAGGAGCCAGGCAGATCTTGAGAGGATCAGGAGACAAGGCAAAAAGCAAGCAGCAAAGCCATCATGTCTACCAGCCCCTAACCTGCCTAGAGAGCAAGACCACCCCTGACCCCTCTGCAACAGTAATCTCTCTACCAGCCCAAATGACAGCAGAAAAGTCCCCACTTTGGGAAAGAGCCAGCCTTGGCCAGGCCTCCATGCAAAAGGGAAGACAGCCTAATCATGTCAGGGTCCCAGGGCCTCCAGGGCTTCTGCTTCCCCTGCATTCTCCCTGGGCTTTTCCTGCCAGTGCCAAGCATCCAAGACAGCCTGGGTGTAGCCCAACCCGGTGTCTGGGCCTCCCCACATGGAGGGTAACTGCAAAGTGCAACAGCCCAGCACAGCCCTCCAGTATGTCCCTGTGGCTTCCCTTTCATCCTTCAGTATCCACAGCAGTGCTGGAACCCCGGAAAATGCCAATTTCCCCCAGGGTGTATCCAAACTAAACTCCACACACATTGAGCAGCTCCAGCAGGTATGGGACCAGCAGATTTTGCCCCAGTGTGCCCCCAGCCTCTCCTTCAGTAGGTTCTCCTTCAAGTGTATATGGAGACATCTTTGTTTCTGATTTGCTGGGATGGAACCTGAATGAACCTAAAAGCAAAAACTAAGTGGAGATGTTCAACCTCGGAGAGGCCAAGCCACATTCACTGCACTTTATGTGGAATATGACTATTGCAAACTCCACGGAGCCCAACAAGACGATGTGAGAATTCTGCAAGGTGCTTGACGCGAACAGTTGTCAGGACAAGCCGAACCGGAAATGGTGCTGCCGTGCATGGCGGGGGGGGGCGGGGGGCGCACCCCAGGGCCAAGAAGGCTTCCTGCCATGAAAGGCAGAGGTGTGCAAACTCCTACAGTGATCTCTAAATGGGGATCATTTAAATGCATATCCAGCACCTCCATGACCCTCAAAAACAAAATAACCAGCACAAGCTAAGCTTTAAAAGACTGCCAGGTTTGTAGGGCAGTGCAACTATATGATACTGTAACAATGGATACTTGTCATTATACATTGGTCCAGACTCACAGAATGTGCAACACCCAGAGTGAATCCTAATCTCAACTAAGGGCCTTCAGTGATAATGATATGTCAGCGTAGGGTCATCAGTTGTAACAAACATACCACTCTGGTAGGGGATGTCAATAGTGGAGAAGGCTATGCATATATAGGAGTAAGGAATTTATGGGAAATCTCTGTACCTTCTTCTCAATTTTTCTATGAACCCAAAACTGCTCTTTAAAAATAGTTTGTAAAAAAAAATTAAAAAATAAAAAAGGCTACCAGGAACCACCTGGGAGACAAGAGGAGGGGCCAGCTGGCTCCATCTGCTAGTCTCCACTCAGCCCCACCTCAAAGGCAGAGACAGGACTGGTTTGTTTCCCCTGGGGTACTTATCCCCTCCCCTATCCTTCTGTGGCTTTTCTTCAAGGTTTGTGAGAGACAGGAAGTGGTTCTGTAAAATAAAGACAAAAAACAACACTCTTCCTGCTTCCTCCTTTCCCTGCTCCTCCCCCACTGCTTATGTTTTTGGCCCACACGACAGAGAGTTCTGCTACATACAGGGGGAACTGAGCAAATACATCAAGGATATTGGAAATCGGGTTTCTCACTGCAATAAGAGGGTCACAAATATGGAAAAGATGAAATTAAGAATATGCCCTATGGTTTGGAATTGAAATTAGAGGTATTAGTGTGAACTCAACAGTTTTAATATAGATATATATGCGTATGCGCCCATTCTGTCCACTAAGACCAGAAGCATAATATACCAATAATAGTGAGTACCCTCTAGATCTTGGTTCCTGTATATTACCCTTCACTTAAGTAAACCAAGGCTTTTTGAAGAAATGGTTAATTCCAGGGCTGGGTAGGGAAAATACAAGGTAAACCTACATCTTTTTGCCCCAGAAAGTAAGGAAGACCTCAAAGAATGAGGAGGGCATACCAAAAAGACACCAAAGTATCCATATTGTAGAACCATCATTCTAAATGGGAAAATGCTAGAATCATTCTTTTTAAATAATGGGATAGTTCCCATTAATACCTCTTCTATTCACATTGTGAAGGTCTGAGCTAGGATGATAAAAACAAACTGGAGTTCTAAGAATTGGAAGAGACTATAAATCTATAGTTCAGTGCATACTATATTATTTAAAAATAAAACTCAAAAGAATATATCTAGATAAATTATTAGAAATAAAGTTTAGCAAGTAGGCTGGCTAACAATTCTGATGTAGAGTTAGTATCCAATCCCACAGAATAAGGGCTCAGTCCTCACATGTCTGCCCCCCTCCCCCTACACCTCAGATAAGAATTAGCTAGCTGGACTGTTTAGATGATCTTAATTTTTTTGGCAATATACAGAGTTCATAGGAGTCAGTCAAACTATACCTTTTCTCTCCATCAAGCCTAATTTAAAGGTGTTGACCTTGGCCAGGTCAACGACACAGTACTTCACTAAGCCACGCTGATCTGGTGTTTATTGGCCTTGACATCCACAAGGAACATAACTGTATTGCTATCTTCTATCTTTATCACGACTGACTTGGTGGCCAGAGGGAGCTTGATGGGATAGTGGTCAAGCTTCTCTCCTACTGGCACTCTAATGATATTTGAGCTGCTTTCTGAGCTGCTGCTGAAAGGTAAGTGATGTGTACATCTTTTCTCTGTGGCTGTGGACATCTTTTGGCACTGTTTCTTGAACTTCAAAGCCTTTGCTCAGCAACAAATAATTAGAAAATGTAGGGTTTTTTTTAAAAAAATCCATTTATAGGGGCACTTGGCTGGCCTCAGTCTGGTAGAGCATGTGACTCTTGATCTTGGGGTTGTAGGTTGAAGTCCCATGTTGGGTGTAGAGATTACTTAAAAATAAGGCGTACCTGGGTGGCTCAGTCAGTTAAGCATCCAACACTTGGTTTTGGCGCAGGTCATGATGTCACGATTGTGGGCTCAAGCCCTGCATGTGGCTCTGAGGTCAGCACAGAGTCTGCTTCAGATTCTCTCTCTCCCTCTCCCTCTTGCTTTGCTCACTCTCTCAAATAATATCTTTTAAAAATAAAATAAAATCTTCAAAAATAAATAAATATAATAAAATTTAAAATTTTTTAAATTCATGTACATAATTCAGAGAACATCAAGAAAACAATCTAAAGGTGTGTCAGAACCACAGAGGAAATGATAAAACTTTATTAAAATATGAAGAAGACCTAGATAAAAGAAATATCTAAAATGTCCTTGGGTAGAAAGACAACATTGTGCAGATAAAGGTGAGGTCTGGAAGGATCTGAGCACAGTATCTTTGGTTCCTCCAGAGTCTAGGGTAAACCACCCTCCCAGCACTTTCTTGTTCATACACCTGGAAGCTTTCTGAACCCTGCCCTTTTGGAGTTTTATGGAGACTTCATTACATAAGCATGATTGAGTTAACCATTGGTCTTTGGTAATGAACTCGATCTCCAGGGGTGAGAGTGAATGTTGGAACCTTCTAACCATAAGGCTGGTTCCCAAGGCAAGTAGCCCCCCATCCTTAAGGGTGGTCCATTAACATAAACTCAGCTGTGGCTGAAAGAGGCTTGTTATGAATAATAAAAGACACCTTTATCGCTCGCATTACTTAGGAAATTCCAAGGATTTTAGGAGTTCCGTGCCAGTAATAGAGGAACACCAAATATATATTTATCATAAATCACACCATCACAGGACAACGGGGAGCTCCCTCACCCATTCCACCACGTGAGGACAGAGCAAAAAGACAGCTGTCTTTTAACCAACCTCTTACCAGACATTGAATCTGCTGGCTTCTTGATCTTAGACTTCCCAGCCTTCAGACTGTGAGAAATACCTGTTGTTTATAAGCTCCCCAGTCTCTGGTATTTCATTACAGTAACCCAAACAAAGACAGGGTGGCTTCACTCATAGGCTGGTGGTTGCCAGAACTGATGGCATAGAGGTCTCCTCTGGGCCCCCTGTCTTTGCTCCCCATGGTTTCTTATCTTCTAGCAGAGCTGATCTGGGCTTCCTGTAGTGACAAAAGAGGTCCTAGCAGCAAAAGACGGCAAGCCCAGTGTTTTTTGTTTTTCAAGCTTCTGCTGGCATCGCATTTCTTAATGCTCCTTCGACCAAAGCGGGTTACATCGCCAAGCCCAGATTTACGAGGTAGACAAAAAAAAAAAAAAAAACTCCATTTCTTTTTTTTTTTTTTAAGATTTTATTTATTTATTTGACAGAGAGAGAGAGATCACAAGCAGGCAGAGAGGCAGGCAGAGAGAGGGGGAAAGCAGGCTCCCTGCTAAGTAGAGAGCCTGACGCGGGGCTCGATCCCAGGACCCTGAGATCATGACCTGAGCTGAAGGCAGGAGCTTTAACCCACTGAGCCACCCAGGGGCCCCAAAAAACTCCATTTCTTGATGGAAGAACAAGCAAAACCACATGGCAAAGAGGAGAGCGATATGGGATGGGAAGGATTTGCAGCCATTTTACAACCTACCTCACTGTAAACATTTAAACAATAATATTGGACATGGATTCATACCCTAAGTAGTCAGTGACTAAGCAGATGACTTAAATTACTATCCTTTCATCCTCGCCCTCTGTGGTTTGATTCCTAAAGGAAAGCTTTTCCACCAAGTTTATAGAACAGCCCATGTTTTTGCTTTTCACGGAGCTCTCTTGTGCAAAACTCTTATTCAAATGGGTTGACTGAGATATTTCTATAAATATATAATTTGTATCAATGATTTCCAAGAGAACAAGCATCCCCCCCACAGCCCAAAACCCCACCCACAGAGACTTACCAGACTTGGGGTGAGGGCATATAATTTGAAAACACTCAAACTACAAAATTTTATAGGTGGAAAATTAAATATATATTATTATTTTTATAATACAAATTACAGAATTCATCACATTGATAAAACGGAGAAATGGGTTTTAAAACTTGAGAAATGTCAACAAGATTCCAGAGAGATCCCAGTTCCCAGGTATTCCCTGAGCTCAGTGGAAGCCATTTCTCTTCCAAAAGAGACTCTGTGGTCATAGGGTCCAGTTAGAGAGACAGCTTCCCTGGATAAGTCACAGGAATATTATTCTCCTGGCAGAATCCATCCACTGGCTAGTTGGCACTTGGCAACCTGACAAGTGTTTTACATTAAAAAGGTCAAGCTCTGAGTGAATCTGCCCAGACACTCTAGTACCACTCACGCCTGAATGCCCAGGCCCAGCATCCGTCCCCTGCCCTTGCCATTCTGACAGCTCTGGAAGAAAGGACCCAGGTCCCCCGTTTGGGCTGTCAGCACAATGACGGCAGCCCTTTTACTGAAGGTCAAACTCGAATTCTCACTCCAGGGAGCCTTCCGGCTCTCCTTCCCTTTTTCAGCTTGTCTACCTTAATAATTGTTGGGATTTTTCCGCTACTTTATAGTCTCCAAAACATCTTCCCTTTCCTTTGATCCTCTCCAACAGGGAGAGGGTATCAGAGCAATCAGAGTTTCCCTTTTGTAAAAACAAACTGAGGCCCAGAGAGACCAGGTAATTGAGTGTTGGGAGAAAGTATAATATGTTGAGTAAGAAAAAAGGCTCTGGAGTTAGACTCCTGCCAGTTACCAACCAAGTAACCTTGGACAAACTACGTAAGAGCTCTCTGACTCAGTTTCCTTATATATAATACAGAGATATTTTTTCCTATTTCATAAGACTTCTTGCAAGAGTGATGTATAATAAGACAAGTAAACTGCCTGGAGTATAACAACAGCACCATAAGCCATCAGTATGTTTTTATTATTTATATTGCACACAGCTGGTGAATGGCAAAGTAAGGACTAGAACACAAAACCATGGGCCTGAAAGCCACACTACCTATCTCCACCTTTCAGTAAAGAGAGTGGAGTTCTGTTCTGCTTTCCCAAATAAGAAGTAAGCTATCCCACAAAGAAGTAGTCTAGAGGTCTCCTTTAAGCCAGTCTTCTTAAAAAAAAAAAAAAAGAAAGAAAAGAAAAGAAACACAGCTAGCTGAGACTTCAGGAAAAAAACCCAGCTCTAGTGATAATCAAAGTTCTTGCTTCTTGCCAGAAGTTTCAAATTCTTCCCAACCAACCTTTTATCAAATTTGCTCAAAAATCACCAAATGCTAATCGTTTGAGTTATTTTTCTGCCTTCATCCCAGGTTAATTATTAATAAATATGTTAGTGAGTAGAAAAAGATTATAAAAATCGGCAACAGGAAGAAGAAGGAAAAAACAAGAGTCACATGATCTAGTAATCAGGTGGCCAAACCCTGAATAACCCACAATTTGACTTTGCCCACCATAAAGAAAATTAGAAATGTGTAGTTATAGGTTACAAAAATAAACAAATGAAAGCTTAGAAGCAGAAAAGAATTAAATTTCACATGTAATAGTGATGATATAGAAAAAAATCAAATGGGAGAGAAAATGAAGAGAGTCAGAATCCCCAGGAAATACTTAAACCATGACTGTGAAAGACAAAGAGAATAGAAAAGAGAGAGAAAAACAACATAGAAATCTACCTTCATTGCACTGTGTCTGACCAGAGAACAGCATAATGAATCTCCCACTACCATTAAATTAAACACAAATTGCTTTTGTTTCTAATTAACATCTGCCTGGCCAAATGTGATGTATGAAAGTCTTCTTTTTAATGCCTTTCTCATGCCATGGAAATATTACAACCAGAATGGAAGCTTATGGATGTTTTTCGATAGCTTCCTCTAAAGTACAGGCCAAACCTTACAGAAGGTATGAGAGTCATTTGAATTCCAAATGCACTTATAAGGACCAGCTCTATTACACTGCATAGCAAATGAATACATAATGAGGAGCTATTCCAGACCAATTGTTCCAAATTATGCTTTAGATTATCTTCATTTCTCTTTTGAAAATATGTCTTATTATTTTTAGCATAACATAAGAAACCCTTGACTTTTCAGGCATCAAATAGCACCTCCAATTTCTATAATTGCTCTCCCTTATGCCTTTACACACCGGCCTGACCACACTGTACTTAGATTCCTGTCATTTCTCATCAACTCCCACCATCCTTTAAAGCCCAGTTCAAACCTCCCCTGCTCCATGAAGTCTTTGCCAGCACTCTCAGATGGAGTAAAGAATCGTCCTCAGTGCTCCCATCACCTTATGTCCATGCATCTATTATTCTACAGGTGGCCTTCAGCAAGAATCTTCCCCTTTAATATCTGAACTCACCAGGTTATGGGCATACCCATAGTGCCCATATAAATGGATTGTATTAATAATCGAGTAACAGAGGGGCACATGGCTGGTTCAGTTAGTAAAGCCTGAGACTCTTGATCTCGGGGTTGTGAATTCCAGCCCCACATTTGGTGTAGAGATTACTTAAAAATAAAATCTTAAAGAAATTGAGTAACAAATCTATGAAGCTAGGTTAAATTTGAAAGAGTAGAGAGGGGCGCCTGGGTGGCTCAGTTGGTTAAGTGACTGCCTTCAGCTCAGGTCATGATCCCGGAGTCCCGAGATCGAGTCCCATATCGGGCTGTCAGCTCTGTGGGGAGTCTGCTTCTCCCTCTGACCTTCCCCCCTCTCATGCACTCTCTCTCTCTCTCTCTCTCAAATAAATAAATAAAATCTTAAAAAAAGAAAAAAAATTACAAATTACAAGCATACACAGAAAGCACACAAAATCCAAGCCCAGATCCTAGAAGAGACAGATGCAAGAAATGGAAAAGCATATGGAATCCAAAAGTCATAGTCTCCCATATTCCATCACAAATTCACCCCTGCATCTGCTTTGCACTACAGACTGACTATTCTATTATCAGATTACACAGCAAAAGGGTAGGATGGTGGTGAAGGGACTCAGTTCCACCACAATTTTTGCCCATACAGGGCAGGAGTCCACCCATGCAAAAAAGATGGCTTGTTATCTCATCTCTGGTCCCGATTCCAAATTCCAGGGAAGGAATCAGAATGCCTTGTTTGAGTCAGGTATCCACGGCAGTCCAATTTACTAAGTTCAGTTGGTCAGAGCTATAGGATTCAAACACAATTATGGAGGACAACGGAAACAGGGCAAAAGAGAAGAAAAAAATCATTGTGAGCTAAGCAATGCCCAAAAGGTGACTCTTAAACAGGTGTTTTGTTGAACAGAAGGGAGACAGGAAAAGAAGGAGTGTGGGAGGAAGGCAGAGAAGGAGGGAGAGGCAAATCCAGATATATTCGGAGGGATTCCCTCTAGTGATACTAGTCAAACTAGAAGGCTAGGAATTTAGAGTCTTACTGAAGAAACAACGAAATCCACTAAGTGACATCATCGATGTCCACAGGCATAGGATGAGCATTTGCAAGTAAGCAGCCACTGACAGGGACTCTTACCTTTGACAACATGTCAAATGTATGCCAATCGTGTGTGCCATGTATGCCAACCAAAAGCAGAGATCTATAGCTTAGGAAAATAAAAAATATGCAAAGACTTCCCTGAAGGGGTACCTGGGTAGCTCAGTAGTTAAGTGTCTGCCTTCAGCTCAGGTCATGATCCCAGGGTCCTGGGACAGAGCCCCACATCAGGCTCCCTGCTCAGTGAGGAGTCTGCTTCTCCCTCTGCTCCTCTCCCTGCTCATGCTCTTGAGCTCCCTCACTCTCTTTCTCTCTCTCTCTCTCTCTCTCAAATAAATAAATAAATAAAATCTTTAAAAAAAGAAAGAAAAGAGTTCACTGAAGGACCCAAAACCAAAAAAATCATATACCTGTCAGTGGCATCTGCTCCAAACAACCCAGGGGGCTGTGGTCTTCACATTTAGTGTGTATCAAATCCCAGTGGGAGGCAAAGGAGAAACCCATACCTACTCACACTGACGGGTAAATGTGCGCTTACAGCAGACAGCTGGCTGCCCTTTGGTCCTCAGACTGTCAGTAAGATTAAAGCCTTTGTAGGATCACATTCCCCAAAGTGTGGTCCACATTAGAATCTCAAACAAGAAATCTGCAACTTAACGAGCTCTTCTGTGCACAACATCACCATGTAGTACTAAGGTAGGCAGCCTCTAAAATGATGCTCAGTAATCCCCAAGCCACACGGTTTTATTGTGGCTCCCCCCAAACATTAAACCGGGTCCGGTCTATATGACCAATAGCAGGAGTAACAGTATGTCACTTCCAAGATTAGGTTACAAAGATTTCAGTTCTAGGCTTGATCTCTCTCTCTGTCATTCTCTCCCTTTCTTTCTCCTTCTCCCTTTCCCTCTCTCTCCCTCCACCTTTCCTTAGGCCACTCTTACTGTGGGAAACCATATCACAAGCAGCCCCACGGAGAAAAGCTTGCGGGAGAAACCGAAAGCCTCCTGCCAGTGGTCACATGAATCAGCTTAGAAGTGGATACTCTAGCTCCCTCAGAAACTGCAGCACTGGCCGCTGCCAGCTTGACCACAACATCGTGAGAGACTCTGAAGTCAGAACCACTCAGCTCAGTCATTCCCAGATCCCTGACCCTCCGAAACCATGAGAGAGAATAAATGTCCATTGTTTCGAGCTGCTTTGTTTTAAGGTAATTTGTTACAGAGCAGTTCATGATGAATACGGATAGCTAGCCTCTGTCCTGGGTGCCCTTCCTCTCCCTGATTTTGGCTCCGCACACCAAGGGATGAAGTTTATTTTTTTCTCCAGTCAAATTTGGGTTGACCCTGTGACTGATTTGAGCAATAGAAGGCTGCAGAAGTGACATTCGGAAATCTCCGGGCCCACATCTTAAGAGGACTAGCAGCTTCCACTTCCTACCACTTGGAACCCAGACACGCCGAGAGCAACCAAAGCCACGTGGAAAAGATATGTGGGGGAGAACCAAGGTGCTCGCTCCGGCATCCCCAGTTCAGCTCACAGCCAACAGCCAGCACTGCCTGGGTACCACGTGAGTAAACTTGGACACCCCACCCAGGTGAGAACCCCGGACGACTGCAGCCTCCCCTAACACCCAGTGAAACAAAACTGCCCAGTCAACTGAAAGAATTGTGAGAATAATAAATGGTTCTTATTATTTTAAGTTACTAATTTTAGGGTTAGTTTTTATGCAGCAATAGATAACCAAAACCCACTGTCTTAGGCTAATAAATTTATTCTTTAATTGCATTCTGAGCATTGGTCTATAAGTGAGAAAAAGATATTTGTCCAAAGAACCCTTCTAGGCAAAGAATTCATGCCATGTAAGATAGTCCTGCACCTCATATCTCCCTTGCATCCCCCATGCTGTGAGTATCCACCAGAAGACCACTTGGGCTTTTTGACATTGGCTCTCCCAATTTCATTCCCGCTTCTAATGAAGAACTTCGTTTCCTGAGCTCTAGTAGGCCCTAGCGCTTTCCAAACTACTTTACTTCTCTTGATTTCTGAAATTATTATAGCAACTCTAGGAGCTAGGTCCTGTCGTTATTAGCTCCATTCTCCCTATGGGGACGCTGGGGCTGGAGAGGTATAGAGATTGCCCACGCCCCCACAGAGCTCATACACAGTGGAGCCAGCAGTGGGACCTGGACACACCACCTCCATGTCCACACTCCTAACCACTATCCCATACTCCCATCAATTCTATGACGTAAGTTAGATGATGTTATTACCTCTATTTTAGGGACAAGGACCTGAGGCTTAAGGACAGTGAGTCCCTGGCACAAAGTACACACAGTGAATAAAGGGAAGAGCTAGGAGGAAAACTTCCACTAACACCTACGTTCTTTAACATGACCTTATTCTAGATCCCTCCATTTGGAGAAAGTGCAGATTGAAGCAGAGTCTGGTCCAGTCACGTAATCTCAACTCTTACAGACTCTACTTTGTCAGGTATTTTAAGAACAAGGGTCAGTGAATCACACATCTGTGGAATAAGATCGGCAGCTCCTTAATCCTCCTCACCTCCCTTTTGGAAGAGATCCTCAGAACTTAGAAACATTCCCTTGAGTTCTTTAAATACTCTGCAAACATTTGGCCCATTTTCAGGGACTCAGAAGAAACTCACCATATTTAGAAGTTCTGAGAGAAAAAAAAAAAAAGTCAGCAAACTCACAGATCTGCAAAAGAGAGGTACTACTCCCTCTGTAATTGCTTTCATCCTGAAAACCCTTTTGCTCTGTCCCTGTTTTAACTGTGAACATCACTTCTATCCAGGAAATTTTTCACATCTATACCCTACAAACACAGTGAGAAAATAAAAGAAAATAAAATTTCCCATACACTATTTCATCCGGGTTTCATGAGCTTCTTTTAATTGCAAAAGGTATTTTACATATGTAGCATGATAGTTTATTGAGAATTTACTACAGAATGATCATCTATCGAGATATTTCTTTGTCTATCAGGAAAGAATGAACGGCATTTACCCCTACCCAAAGTGCCTTTGTTCCAGAAAAGCTGCTTGACAGGGGTGGGAATAGGAGGACCCTGATTACAACCCCAAATCAAACTTGTAAGTCCTGAAGGCTACGTCCAGGGTCGGGAGAGCTGAGTTCTTTCTAATAGCTGTAGGTTTGTAAATACTCAGCCAGCTGCCCAGAAGGGCTTTGGGCAAGGCATTCTAGGAGCAACTAGTTTGCAACTAACTAGGTTATTCCAGAGTGGAGAGGAGTGGCCGGTCACTTGGTCCTTTGGTGCTTTGAGGGTAATCTGAGGTAAGATTCCTCGGGCCAGTGGGTGGGGGATAAGGAAGAGTTGACCCTGATCACACATAGGGCCTATGAGGCATGGCCTCAGGAACCTCAGCATCAATCCATCTCTATCCATCTTTGCATGATGCTTCAATAGAAATCAATGCAAAGTGTTCTGGGGAACTCCATTAGGTTTTTAAAAGGTCCCGTACACATGGTTTATAGCATATAGCTCATCTATATGAAGTTGAGGCTTCATATTGCAAATAAAAGCTATTCAAGCTATATTTAGTCAAAAATAAGAATTTTTTATGGAATAACACGATGTTGGTTTCTTCTCCATCAGTCAGAATTCAATCAGATAACAGAACCACTCTCAGCATTATAGAATAGAAAATGTATTTAGGATAGAAATGATACTTTGCACAACTGTAGGAGTTGCTGGGGAAGAAATGGTCTGAAAAGAGCAAAGGACAACTGGAGGATCAGGAAAGGCACTAACCATTCTTCCTAAAGCCCTAGGCCTAGGCAGGAAAGTCAATAACCATTCTTCCCTGAATGGCGGGAAGCAATGAAAATACTGTGGAACATATGCCTACTAATGCCTATGTTGACATTGCCTGTTTTATCTCTTCTCCCGTCATAAGAGTCCCACTTGCACCCAAAGAACAGAAATGAACCCCAAAACTCTACCCTTTGGAGAAGTTACAATGCTTTGCCTTCCACTGGAGAGAAAGGTCCTCATTCAAACTCTTCATTTTCATGCCTATATGTAAGAAGTGACAATGGTATTCTAGTTTTACTTCTCTGCAGTTCTCGTCTCATGCAGAACATGCCTTCAAGTCTCAACTTAATTGATTTTGACTTTACTGATTTTACAAAACTTCCGGAACAGTGAATGGGCAAGTGATGGTTTTGAAACATGTTTTTGAGTTCTCCCACAAAAGGTACGATCTAATTCAACCTCTCCTTGATTATGGGCTGACTGCAGTGACTTCTTCAAAGGGATTGAATGCAGCAGAAAGTGACGCCATGAGACCTAAGAGGTCTGATGACAAAAAGCAATACAACTTCTACTTGGCCTTTTCTTTCTCTTTAGAACACGTGCCTCTGGAGCCCTGTGCTATCATGTAGGAATTCCAATACCCTGAAGCCACCACGCTGGAGAGATTACACAGACCTTGCAGAGTTAGAGAGAGATGTGGGAAGAGCCCCGGTTGATCCAGCCCCCAGCTGTTCAAGATTCCCAGCCTAGGCAAGGAGAGGCTTTCAAACGACTCCTCTCTCCAACAGCCAAGCTGCCCCAGCCCACACCAAAGAGAGCAGAAATGAGCTTTCTCTACTGAGCGCTACTCAAAATGCAGCAGCATGAGCAAAAGAAATGTTATTGAGAAGTAAGTCATAAGTTTTGGGGTAGTTTATCATGTAGCCATTTTAACTGAAATAGGATGCAAAGCAATTTTCCAAATAAGCTATAGAGTTCTAATTTAGAGTAAAGTAGATCTTCCAAAGATAAAAATGCATATATACCAACATATCGCTATGGAAGTTCATTCATCTGTGTCACTCATCTATCCATCCAACAACTATGTATGAACTGTCTATGTGCCGAGGATTCAATGGCAAAGACAGAAATGATCTCTGCCTTGATGGAGTCTCATGCTTTAGACTACTGTGGACTAAAGAGACATTGAAGGAGTAATTTATGAGTGTTACAAAAGCGGAAGCCCAGGATGCTCTGTCGGATAATAAGTCATATGTCTTTTCTAGAAATTTCTTGAAGAGGTGGTCCTCTTAATTAGTCAGAGTCCTTTAGAATCTGGCAATATTCTGGATATACAGAGCAAAAGGAAAGATAGCGATTTGCAAGTTCAGCAAATGCAGGCTACCTGTGTTACAGAGGTATATGGAGTCTGCTTTCAACTATGGCAGTCAGCTGTCCTTCCTCTGAATCAAACATACATAAACAAGATGCTAATTGTATGCCCTTTTCCTGAGCCTACTCTGAAATTATTTATGATGATGAAACTATAAGATCATCTTGTCTTAAGAAACACTGCTGTACAGAGTGGCCATAGTTTGGCTGCAAATCAAAATTACACAGAAGGTCTATATTAGAGGCTAAAAGCTTTCTCATCAGGCTGCTGATAATGAAGTTTGCTAACCATTCTAGTGCATAAAGTAGAATTATGAAAACTGATTCAGGCTAATTATCAAGGGGTCGGAGTTTTTCCACTATTCTCAAAATGTAGCCATTGAAGCGGCTTGAAAACTCGTTGTCCAGAATTTAAATTGCCTATTGCCAAGGCTCAGTGACTGTTCCAGGAATGAACAAAAGTGCTTAAAATCTTCGGACTGTTTGATTACAGGTACCTATCTGCCATTTGCTCGGTCAGGTACAACTGTGCAATTAAAACAAATGGTGGCACATAAATGGCTGACTGAGGTAGATTTGGCCTGCGGGCAGAGTGCTAGTCTGTTAGAAGGAAATGCCAAGCACAGTGGGGAAAACAATGAACACAAAAGACACACAGGCCCCCATGCAACAGACCCTCTTGCAGCTTACAGTCTAGTTGGGAGAAAGACAAACAAATGGCATCAACAAGACAGTGTGTAAGAGCTGTGTTGCAAAGGATCAGTTCAGCATGGCATGAGATGACAGAAAGTTACCCTGAGGAAGCAACCTCTAAGTTGAAGGTTGTGTAGGAATCAGCAAGGCCAAGGTGTGGGGAAACGGAGAAGAAGAAAGCTTGGTTCAGGCTGAGTCAGGTATAAGCCAGGACACTAGAAAGACTCAGAATGTTAGAGGAACTAAAAAAAAAATTCAGAATGGTTGGAAGATTAGGAGACAAAATGGTACACGATGAGGCTGGACAGGTAGGGAAAAAGGTCAGCTGGGTCATGAAGGACCTTGTAAGCCATTTTAAAGAGGTTCAACTTTCTGTGCCTTAGATTTCATTTCTAACACAAAAAAAGATGAGTTTAGCTAGCACTTCAGATTTATTCTTTAAAATAAGATACTTTTAGGAGGATCTCTAAAAATCAAGTAAATGGTAGAATCAGTTCTTTTCTGGCTTGAGGTCAAGACCACGGAGAACATGCAGTTCCCATTCTCATGCTTACATTTTTGTCTTCCCAAAACCGGTAGCAATTTACTCCTTTACCCACTCAGCCCTGACCTCTCTCTGCCCAGCAGATTGGAGAGGGAGGCCACAGAGTGAAGTCAGAAAGCTTGGAAAATATCATTTTTTGTTCTTAAGAGGGAATCATGCAACAAAAAGGATAAGGATTACTGTTTCAGACAAGCACAAGACTAAGTAAATATTGAGAGTTTAGAATTGTCAAAGATTTTATTTTTAGCGTGAGAAAGACTCCTGCACAGAACATTTATGCCTTTTATCTGGTTCTCAGAAAAATCCTGTATCTTATAGTTTACTACACAGCACATGTCCATACACTGCCAGCACCTGGTAGCAACCACTTACTGCAGGCAAAGTCATTACACATCTGTACAGTTACTAAGTAATGGAATGACCTCCTCTCCTGAATGTTGTTGACCTGTATGCAGAAAGGGCCTGAGCCAAGTGTAGGATGCTTCCTAGATTGAGTGCTAGGCATTTAGTGCACTAGCATGGTACTAGGGAGTGAGAAAAATAAGGGATGAATTAAATACAAGTCATAGTCCATCGAAAGTCCAGGCACAGGCCTGATGACATGGGACAGGCAGAGCTTTGAGTGCAAAATCTTTACATTTGCCTGTTTTCTAAACCAACCAGAGAAAACTCATAATAAGGAAACCCCTTAACACTAAGCAAAAAGACAAGTATTAGTTCTCTATTGCTACTATAATAAATTACCACAAATTAGTGGCTTAAAACAACACAAATTATCTTATATTTACAGTTCTAGAGATTAGAAGTCCAAAATGAGTCTTATGGGCTAAAGCCAAGGTATCACCATAGCTGTGTTCCTTCTGGAGGCTTTAGAAGATCCATTCCTCTCCTTTTCCTGTTTCCAGAGGCTTTCCACATTCCTTGGCTCATAGACCCCTTCCCATCACTCAGTCCTGTTGTCTCATCTCCTTTTCTGACCCTCCATCTTTCTCTTATAAGATTTCTTATAGGGATGTCTGGGTGGTGCAGTTGGTTAAGCACCCGACTCTTGGTTTCAGCTCAGGTCATGATCTCGCAGTTGTGAGATGGAGCTCCACATCAGGCTCCACGCTCAGTGGGGAGTGCACTTGGGATTCTCTCTCTCCCCCTGCCCCTTCCATTAATATTCTCTGTCCTTCTTTATCTCTGTCAAGTAAATAAATAAATCTTAATTAAAAAAAAAAGAATCCTTATAATTACACAGGGCCCATCAAGATAATTCAGGATGATTTCCCTGTTTCAAGATTCTTACCCTACAGCCATAATGTTCTTCTTCTTTTTTTCTTTTACCTCAATATAAATGTAAAAGGGAAAAAAGAAATAAATGTAAAGGGGGAGAGAAAGACTTAATTTCATCATATCTCATCCTCCTTTCCATCATGTAAAGCGACACTGTCATAGGTTCTAGGGTTAGGACATGGATGTCTATGGAGGCCCATTATTCTGCCCGTCACAACAAGAAGAGAACAGTCTGTAAAGTCAGAGAGGGCAAGATTCAGTCTGGTTTGTTCAACATTGTCCCCACACTGTACCTGGTTCATCGTCAGTACTCAGCATACACCAGTTGAGTAACTGAATAAATAAACAAGGAAAGAGAAAGAATGTGCTATTTTCTGCGCTAACTCCTCATGTGAATAAGGAATAGACGGTTCCAAAATCTGTAATATGCTGTCTCTTAAAAATCTGAAGGACTGAATGCACACTGAGTGTCAGTTTGGGAAGATGAAAGAAAAAGTTCTGGAGACTGATATTGGTAGCACAACAGGATGAATGTATCTAATGCCACTGAGCTGTACACTTCAAAATGGCTAAAATGGTCAATGTTAGATATATTTCACCACAATGAAAGAATAGGAAGAAGTCAAGTCAAGGAAAAAAACTACATAAGGGGCCTTAATCAAAATAATACCTGACTTGGATATCCCTCCTAGAATAATTTCCTGGAGAGAAAGGTGTGGAATATATCTTCAATCCTGAGGCTGAATCTTCTTCTCATCATTTTGTTTTCCTCCTAAAGCATTAGAATTTGTGACAGGTCATGTTCATTATGAAAAAATGCTTTCCTTTTGCTTTTTAAGTTATACTAATGTAGGAGAGATGAGTCAAGCAAGCAGACTTTTATTTGGGCCTTTGGTTAATTTTTCTAAGTATTTTCATTTGTCTACATCATGACTTTAAACTCATATACATACACACACACTCCCTCTCTCTAACACACCTACACACACACACACACACACACACACATGCATGTACACACTCACACACAAACCTGCATAAGAAGTCAGAGCTTTGCTCAGACCCAATGACTCTGTGAAGTGAATTTTTCACTGATTTATCAGTTCATTTGAGCAAACTGCAGACACAGCCTCAGAAAGACCATTCTCAGAATAGATGGTCAACTTCTTCCCAGAGCAACAACTAGGAACCAATTAGAGTCATTCTCTTCAATGGGGCTTATTATTGGTACTAATCTGTGAATAGAAGAGTCCAATTGTGAGGAAGGTTAGCAACCCCAAATAACATGCCCATAAGGTTTATTAGGCTTCTGCCAACACCTTTAGGCTGCCTTAATTGCTTCTTCAGGGCTGGTTTCACACGGAGAATAGAGTCATTTCCAGTGCTCTAGCCTAGTTCTCTCAGCTTCAGGTATGGAAGGCAGAGAAGAGCACAGAAAACTTGGGTCACTCTACTAAACCTATAAAAGAGATATTTTCAGGAACTTCAACAACATTGCACAACTAAAGTCAGTAGAACAGAACCTGAAGCCCAAATCTGTCTTACTCAAAATCTACTACATTTCTACTACATCACACACTAACCCACTACTGAAGAGTCAACCCTCAGAAAAAGAACAAGCGGGACGCCTGGGTGGCTCAGTTGGTTAAACAACTGCCTTTGGCTCAGGTCATGATCCCAGCATCTTGGGATCGAGTCCCGCATCGGGCTCCTTGCTCCGCAGGGAGCCTGCTCCTCTCTCTGCCTCTGCCTGCCTCTCTGCCTGCTTGTGTTCTCTCTCTGTTAAATGAATAAATAAAATCTTAAAAAAAAAAAAAAAAAGAACAAGCCAATATGTGCCCTCAACAAATATTGTTCAATTCTACCTATATCCTGGCCCCCTTTCAACAGCCTTCCTTATCATACTCTTACAGGAATCCAGTCCCCTGCCACACATACCCATTAAGGAATAAACCAGTCGGTGAGATGAACTTTTAAGTCAACTGCAGCTAGAACTAACTGGGCGCTTACTCTGTGCCTGGACGTATGTTAAATGTCTCATATGTGTTATGAAAAATATTTTGTAAAGTCTTATTCTTAGATATGATTGGTGATGCTGAGGTCTGAGAAATCATCAGCAAAACCAGAGCCTAAATTTATGACACCAGACCGAGTTCCAGGCCTTTTGATTTCACCACATTGCCCTTGGGGCCAAAACATACAACTCCATCTTCCTTACCACAGTGAATGTCAGTAAGTGGAGTACAATATTGACTTTGTCATATAAACAAAGCAAGCAAGGGAGAGAGTAGAGATGGCAAAAGAACAAGGAGCCCTTAGCCAAGGGAAGAAAGGACTTTTCTATGAACAAAGCTCTCTTACATTTTGCTTTCAAAGAATTTCTTTATAGCAGCAAGGACTCTATGAAATACATTTGTGTTGGAAAGCACAAGAATGCATCAATATTTCTTCTGCGTTTTCTGTCTGGGGTTGAAGGAGCGTAGCAGAAATTGTCCCTTCCAGCAGGAAGCTAACCCTGATTCCAGCAGATAAATAAGGTAAGATGGATCCAGAGTCAGTCTTGATAGCCTCGCCAAGTCCTCTCGCTCCTCTGACCAACATCTTAGAAAACTAGATCAGACGTTCCCTAAGAGATTTGCTCACAAGAGGTTCATTATTCTTTGAATTAGGCTGGAGTAAAAATCCCCCTGTGAAATGGGGGGGGAGAGGGGCCCACCCCTTGAATAGCTTAATGGTATTTCCTGTCTCAAGATCTCCAGGGCTGAGAGTGCTCACCCTTGAGCACCCCCTTGCAAAGTTGGCGAGGGGTGTGGTACGCAGGGAAAAAAAGATTTCATAGAGATTCGGGTCAAGGAGCAAGAGAAGATGCAAGCTGGATCTTGAGTTTTCTTTTCTTTTCTTTTACTCAACCAAGGAAACCACCCAAGAAATTGCTTCTATAGACCAAAATAACCTGACGGTTTGAAAGGAGGGATTCTAAGCACTTCCTTTTCGGCTTTGTGAAAAGAAATCTTTTTCTCTGAAATCGAGCACAGAAGCAAACTAACACCACCAAACAAGTGGTCAACAACTTCGACAGAAATTAATCAGGACAAATCAGTGTGGCAGGGATATTCGGTCTCCTTTGAAAGTGTCAGAAAAGCATACAATTGTTAACAGTAAGTGTCTAGGCTGCAAGCCAGGACAATGCAGAAAACTTCTCATGAATGAAATTAATACACAGAAAATCCCTCCGTGGGCAGAAGGTACTTTCCTGGGAAGTTTGTACCTGAGTTTAGGAGGAATCAGAGTCAAATGCAACAGACAGTTCCGGGACAGAGCTAAGCTGACCAACAACATGGTTTGTATGCCTGTCACTGGAGCTTGTAACATTTAAAGAGTTGAAGAATTAAATCTTCCACGGACAAGTCTCCGGGAGAGCTTGTTTCTGTTCTCTTGCTGGTTATGGCAGTTGAAAACCCTAAGCAAAGTGGTCCTAGTGGAATGTGCAAGGAAAATGCCACTTCATCTGACTGCCATCAAGCTAGAGTCAAATTGTGAAGTTACCTGAAGCCTCGTGATATAAGTGGAAAATAGAACACCTGGGTTCCCATACTGGCCCGGCCGGCCACCATCTCAATGCTAGAACTTAGTTATTCTCCTCTGCAAAATGAGAGTTTTTATTAGATCATCTCTAGCATTCTTTTAGGCCTTCACAATCTTGATTTCTAAGTTTGTCTCTGGCCCCTGTTATTTCCCTCTCTTCCAAGCTCTTCTCCCTCAGTTTTGTCACTTGCCTACCACATTCCAAGGCAGAAGACGGACCCATGATAATGTCTGTAAATGTTATTTGATTCAAAATAGACACACACACACACACACACACACACAGCCAAAAAGATAAAGATTTTACAATTTTTGTTTTGCAGATACAAAAGCTGAGACTCAGAGGGATTAAAGCATTTGCCCAAGATCGAAAATCAAGAAGAGGGTTGCACTGGAGTTTGAATCCAAGACCATCTAACTCTGAAGTTCACCTTCTCCTTGCTATATCCTACAGTCTCTCTCTGTAGCTCTGGACCTTTCCTATGAATCCCAGGGCAAATGGCTCTTTTTCTCTCAGCTTGAAACTCCTAAGGAACATGTCTCTGTTCCCCATCAAAGCCTATTTGTCCTCTCTCTGATTTCCTCAAATGCATATCAGTTTTGCACACATTTTCTTTATAACTGAAAGGGATAACCCATTCTAATTACCTATTCCGACCCATTTATAAAAAAGAGGAGTATTCTGGAAGTGCCTAGCGTTGTGCCCGGCACATAATTAACTCCCAATCAATGGCAGCTATTATCATTTCACCCAGTCATGTTATTTGTGCATGGTGACAGCTAATTGAGAATATTTCCTACAAAACAAATATTCAGGGAGACACAGCAAGAAACACAGATTATTAAAAAAAACCTGTCTAGCTTGACTTAGCATCACCACATCTTGCAGTTTCAATCCTGTAAGAATTGTAAGAATTTCAATCCTGTAAAAGGGAACATGATCCCCCCCGTTCAGATGTGGAAACTGAGGCACAGGGAAGTGAATTTATCCAAGGTTCCTCCTCCAGACCAAGAGGCAGTCAGGTAAACAACCTCCACAGGCCTTTCTGGCTCTAAGGGGCTTTGGCTGCAAAGAGCTTCCCCCATATGCTACCCTTCATGCTACATCTTTCTGAGTGCCCTCCCACCCTTCCCTGCTTCCCCACAGCCAGCTGAGCCAAGCTGTGCTAGGGATTTTTGACAACAGAGGGGTCTGCCAGCCAAACCGGGCTTTCTCCAAATAAGGAAGGGAAATGTGTCCGCCTGCTGAGATGCAGCCCAGTTCCTCATTCAACCCAAGTTCTGTGAAGCCCCTTGAGGCACAGTAGTACAAAATGCTCTTGAAATCAGTGGTACAAAATATAATCCATGAGGAATATGTGCTCTGGTCCTCACTCTGCCAGTAACAACCTGTCACCCAGGGAAAGTCCCTTCACAGAAATGTAAAAAAGTCCTAGTTCAGGGGTTCTCAAACCTGGCTGCACATGAGAATCTCCCAGGCTGTTTACTGAACACACGCAGTCCGGACAGATACACGCACTGCCCAGCCACGGTCAAACCCACTGTGTTCTTAGACATCACCATGCAAGGCAAGCCTTTGGGCCACATCTTCCTCGTGCTATTTGCAAACAAAGTTCTAAAGATAGCAGAAAACATTCATGCTCTGAGCACTGGGGAGAGAGGATTTGGTTCTAAAGGTTCCTGCTTGCACAGGATTATTCTGGGATTTCTGTGCCAGGATGGTGACATCACACACCATAATGGAACTAGTGGCAAGTCCGTCTACGGGGGGAAATTTAATGATGAGAATTTCATCCTGAAGCATATGGGTCCTACCACCTTGTCCATGGCAAATGCTGAACCCAACACAAATGGTTCCCAGTTTTTCATCTGTACTGCCAAGGCTGAGTGCTTGGATGGCAAGCCTGGTCTTTGTCAACATAAAAAAAAAAAAAAAAAAGCCTGAATATTGTGGAAGCCGTGGAGCACTTTGGGTCTAGGAACAGCAAGACCAGCAAGATCATCACCATTGCTGACCATGAACAAATCTAATAAATCTGATTTGTGTTTTAACCATTAGACCATTCCTTCTGTAGTTTAGAAGAGCCCCCCTTCACCCTCATCTGCTCAAAATATCCCATAATCTTTGTGTTCTTATTGCAGTTCTATGGGTTTCATATTTATCTTATCCCCCTACAACTCTAGCTGGATTGCAGAGTTAAGTCTATCATATAAAATAAGAACTAAACAAAAGAAAAAGAAGAAGGAGGAGAAGTAGAAGAAAAAACACAATCCAGGGCTCCATCCCAGACCTATTACTTACTCTCCCAGAACCTTTCAGGGGTAGAACCTGGAAATCTATAACTTCGCAATTTAAGATCCTAGGCCTTTCTAACACAGAGACATTTTGGGGAGCCACTAAATTAGATAAATTCAAGGTTCTTTTTTTCATTCTGAAATGTAAATTTGAAATGTGTCAACCTCTCTCCCGCTCCCATAAAATACAACGCCTTTTATTTCTGGTTTATTGTTCATCAGATGCTTAGAGAACTGTCTTGAGAATGATTTGAAGGCAGAACTGCACAGCAGAAATAGAACATGAGCCACAAATGTGAGCCACATTTATAATTCTACATTTTCTAGTAGCCCTTTTAAAGGTTAAAAGAGGGGCACCTTGGTGGCTCTGTCGGTTAAGTGTTTGCCTTCAGCTCAGGTCATGATCCAGGGCCCTGGGATTAAACCCTACATCAGGCTCCCCTGCTTCTCCCTTTGACTCTCCCCCTTCTTGTGCTCTCTCTTACTTTCTCTCTCTAACATAAATAAACAAAATCTTTTTAAAAAGTTAAACAGGTAAAATTAAATTTAATAGCATATTTTATTGAACCCAATATATGCAAAATACTATCATTTCAACTTGTAATAGATGTAAAAATTATTGAGATATTTTACATTTTTTTCTTTTGTGAGGTCTTCATGATCTTGTGTGTATTTTACTTGTACAACATTCATCAATTTGGACCAGCCACATTTTAAATGCTCTGTAACCACATGTAACCAATGATTACCCATATTAGTCAGAGCTGTTAAACCACATCAATAGGAGGTAGTGCGATAATCACTTAGCAGTGTCCATGATGGGAAGGGTTTTGAGGGAGGAGGCACATGTGCCCTATAGTTGTCATCACTGGGTAGTGAACACCAAATGACCTAATTTCTAGTTCTGTAAAGATCAGGCAAGAGGACAAAGGTCTGAGGGGACTCAGCCTAGGACTCATTCATAGGAGAGAACAGAAATCCACACTGGTGGTTAGTGGTTAGAAACACTGCAATTGAGTGTAACAAACATTAAAATAATTAAGACAAAGGTTTAGCCAGGAGTGAGTAGAATAAGCCCAAGCACCAGCACTTGAGAATATATGTTGTATTCATTCTATGAAAATAACGTTCCTAACTCAGGGTCAGTATAACGGGCCTACTGAAGGGCTACTGCTTGATTTATGAGGAACATTCACAATGTGGTTGAATATCCACTAGGAGTGATAGCCAGCTGATATACAGTACAGAACAAGTAGGGAAGGAAGGTGCCTAGACCATGAAAATAATAACATAATCAGGAATAACGAAAGAATTCATTATTTAAACGAAAGAATCATGTTTAAAAATTATAACTTAAAAAAAGCACCTTACTATCCATTTTAATTTGTTCCTTATAACATGGGCAGGCAGGTGGGGTGCACATCCCAATTTCAGAGGGGAACCAAGTTTCGGAGAGCTATGTGTTTGCCTAAGTCTCATAGCCAGAAAGTAAA
>CM052809.1:95266449-95293012 GCA_028533885.1 Nasua narica
TTACAAATTTTAAAACTTATTCATTGTTTCTCTGAAATTCAATTAAACTGAGCATCCCATATTTTTATTTGCTAAATCTAGCAATCCTATCCCAGGGAACTTGTGGCAATGTCTAGAGGCATTTTTGATTATCATGAATTGGGGGTGGTTAAAAGACAAACTGAGATATATTAAAAATTTTAAGAGTTTATTTGAGCAAAAATCTATTCAAATCGGCAGCACCAAGCCATAAGTGGCTGGAAGCATTCCTCCAATAAGACTTTTACAGAGAACACATGGAGGCAATACAAGGATTGATTGACTATAGCTTGAGTGGTTTGGTTGCCTTATTTGGGAAAACCTAGTTGGATGTTTGTGATTGGTTGTCCTTAGGTTTTGATTTCTTCACCTTGAGGCATTTATAGGTTTACGTTTTGCTGAGTTCCGCTAAGGTTTTAGCACCACCTCGGTCTAATGGCCTCCTTGTTTAATCAATTTAATAGGGTGTTACTGGCATCTAGTAGATAGAGGCCAGGGATGCTGCTAAACATTCTATAATACCCAGGACAACACCCCCGCCCAACTGCAAAAAATGAAGCGGTGCAAAATGTCAATAACACCATTTGGAAGGTGCTTGGATAATTTTTATCTCTAAAAAGTACCTAGTATGAGCCTGATGACTCACAGACATGTACCCCGGGGCAAATAATACATTATATGTTGATAAAAAAATTTTTTTTAAAAAGTACCTCGTATGGCTAAAACAGCACAGTAGGAAAACAGTACACATGTGTATGTATAAGCATTTTTCCCCCCACAGAAAAACTATTTGCAAAGTTTCTTTCTTTTAAATCTACAAGCTAAGGTAATCTAGAGTTTCATAATGATAATTTCTCCCCGGGAAGATAGGACAAAATTCAGATCACATTTGGGGGAAAATATACTCGGTAATAATAAGTGATTTTCCGGATCTCACAGAGCCCAAGGAAAAATAGAATTAAAACTCAAAACTGCTAGGGCACCTGGGTGGCTCAGTTGGTTGAGCAACTGCCTTCGGCTCAGGTCATGATCCTTGAGTTCCGGGATCGAGTCCCACATTGGACTCCCAGCTCCACGGGGAGTCTGCTTCTTCCTCTAACCTTCTCTCCTCTCATGCTCTCTCTGACTTTCTCTGTCTCTCAAATAAATAAATAAAATCTTAAAACTCAAAACTGCTAAACACATTGCTCATCGAAATAAAGCCAGCCTACCTGCACCTCTCCTCAGCTCCCACCCTGCTCAGAATAGGGCAATTGCGAAAGGTTTTCGTTTTCAAGAGGAGATCAAAAGTTTTCACAACTGATTAGCATCCAGAAAGCAATAGCTTCCCTTAACCTTGAGATGCAAAGAGCCAAACATTGTCAAGGGATCTCAAGGGCTGGAGGATTTGATGGAAGATCAAATTCCAGACATTTCCAGGGCAATTAGTTTCACATGCAAAGTCACAGGAAGGTCCTGCCTACTCTCCAGGAGCAGTAAAGCTGTAAAAAGACTCAGAGCTTCACAAACTTGGACTAATTGGCCCGCATCCACCCGGCAGAATTCATTATTGTTATCCCCATTTCATAGAACATGGACAGAAATCTTTTTACTCCACCATCACTAGGCACAGGCTTCTTTACTATTTCCCACTACGGATCCCTATGCATAAACTCTGGGTACTGGGATTGCTTAGCTAATTATTCACACGCGAGGAATGGAAAGGCCTGAAATTAAGTCAAATCTCTTTGCAGATGCCTCTTAAAATGCCACTGGAAGGTGAGTCCCGGCCACAAAAAGGTTTAAAACCGTTCAACAATTTTATCTGATAGTTAAGGAAACCAGGGAGGAAGTTGTTGTCAATTACAGCAGGACTTTGGAGCATGAGCTAAATTGATTTTGAAAGATCTGATTACTGGACCGCTCCCCTCGCCCTGGCGGCACGGCTGGCTTCTCGGACGTGCTGTGGCAGTCGAGACCCAGCCAGGTGGCCCCATCCATGTGGTGACTCAAATGCAGCCTGTTGTCACGATGGATTTTCTGCTCACAAACATACAGTTATGCCTGCATGTCTTTTTGTTATCGCCTTGGCTCTCTCAAGAGCAACATGTCAGCTTCCCTCGGGGCCATTTAATGGCTGGGAATCTTCCATTGGGCAACCCTGCCTGACTGACAAGGTATATGACAACCCTAGATTCTCTAGGGCTTTCACCTTGATGTTTCCTTGCCTCTGGTACTGATGAGGCTTCACCTTATGCAAGCTGGCAGCCCGCTTTCTCCAATCGGCCGAGGGACATGGGCTGCAAAGACTTGCCCAGGGAGAATGTGGCCAGTCAAAGACGCTGGTGCAATCCTTGCAGGCAAGACTGATTGCCCACTGAACATCTTAGCACTGGCTTCCTCACCCTTTTGGCTTTCCACTAACCTTTCATGAAAAAGGCAGGGCTGGTAACAGGAGGCCTGGTCCTACAAAGGTTTCTGCCCCTTTACCTCTCAGGGGTGCTCGTAACAGTAAGGTGTTGTGGTTAGGAACAGGGTTCCGCATTTTACTAGTTTTGTAATCTTACACAAGTTATTTTTTAACTACACTTTTCTCATCTATAAATGGAGGATAATGATACTGAGACTGCAAAGAGTTGTAGGGTAGGGAGCAATAAATGAACCACTGGAACATGGTAAGTGCTCAATAAATACGACCTTATTTGTTGGTCATGGTGGAAGTGGTGGTGGTAGTTTGGGCTTCCCCTGTCAATCAAACGCATGGGCAAATTGAAGCCTTCGGGCCCACTCTATAATACCCACAAAAGGGAAAGAAAAGCAAAAAGAAAAGAAAGAATGAATCATGAAAGGGGGAGAAAAAAACGCCAAGTTGCTGCATTTTCTTTTTTGCCCGTTGCATTCTAAAACCTCTCTCCAGCCCCAACCTGCCCCAGGGCCCTCCTCCTACCCTATTTTTACCAGAAATCTCTGCCACCCACTGACCTTTACTCAGACGGCCTTCTCACATGCATGCTGGCACTGTTAAAATCCTGCTGTCCTTGGCATCAAAGCTCCCACCGTCTCTGACACTCTGGTCTCCACCATCACCGCACACCCATGGAGTGGCTCATGGATGGGCAGATCACACTGCTCCCTTCAAGCGGTGACCTGAGGAGCGCCAGGAGGCCATGTTTGCCCAAGAGCCTCCCCACACAGGTCTGCCGCAGAGCCTTCCGTTTGTCCTCACTGCCCTGAAGTGTCCAGTGTGAAACTTCCAGTTTCGGCAACATCAGGTCATGGACTACTACAGAGATGTTCATTTACTACCTGACAGGAAAGTCGCTTCCCTCACTTGGGACTCAGTTAGACCTTGGTTCACAAGAATTGAGCAGATTAGTGCACTGAAAAGAGAGCTGGGTGAGAGGTGGGCCACAGGATCAGGAAGTTTTGATGTTCTTAGGGAGAAAACATTTTGCTGCAAGAAAAGCAGGCAGCTCTGGGGACCGTAATGGCCAGGGGAAGAATAAGGCCTTAATATCCAAGAACTTAGAGGGTAAGATGCCCAAGACTGTACGCAGAGATAGAGGAAAGGTCACCTTCTCCCACTTTGCATTTAGTAGCTGCGTCCTGTCTCCCTGAACCAGAAGGCAACGCTGTCTGGCTGGGTATGCATATTCATGGCGCCACGCTCCTGCAGCCAGAAAGGCATGAATATCTTAAATCTACATTTTCTGTTTCTGTCATGAATGTGGAAACTTGAGCAATCACATTGTGGAAGGCAGGAAGTTAGAGGGGAGAGATCATTACCTTTTTGAGCTTTGAGAGCAATAAACTTTTCCCCTGCAGGGTTTGTTGGGTAACTGATATCAAAAAAAAAAGGGGATGGGGGAAGGAGGAGAAGGGTGCTCCATGTGGGGCTTTTATCATGTCCCTGTGGTGGGTCACTTTATATGGGAAAAGGACCTAATAAATTGAGATAATAAATAATAAAATAAATAATCTCCATAATAAATGGAGACCAGAACTGCACATTCTGGTTTGAAAGTTTGAAAGTATCTCAATCTATAAAGTTACTTCGGGTTACCTGGAGCACCTGAAGTATCAAATGCAATTTTTATTGATTTACAAAGATGCCATGTTAATGGCATTTAACTCTTCCAGGCCTAAACACCTAAAAATAAAAATTTGAAGAGGAAAAAAAAAAAACCCAGGCAGATGTATTAGGATAACAACTCTCCCCACAAAATCTCAGTGATTTGACAGATAAAGGCTTATTTCTCACTCCCATCACAGTCTGGTGTGGGATGCAGTCCCTCAGGTCCGCAGACACTTCCAGTGGACTCTCTCTTTGGAGTAGGTAAAGAAGAGAGAAGGAGAGACACAAATAAGGCTTCCTGGTCCTTGTCCAGCTCAGCCAGAGGCAACTTATCTTATTTCAGCTTCTATCACATTTGTGGGAACCAGTCACACGCCCCAGACTTAAGGCAAGGGGCTGGAGAAACAGTCTATATGTGCCCAGGCAGAAGAGAACATGGACTGGTGAGCACTTACCATAGCAAGTGACGCTAATTTCAGCATCTAGTCAATTTCACATTTGGTTTTCCCTTCATTAACACAATATATAGTGCAGATATGACTGGGCTGAGCAAGATTTAAATTTGCTGTAGCTGGATTGGAGAAACAAATCATCTTTCCCGAGATTGGCACATCTTTGGCAGGTTTGCTGTCACTTCCTATTTCCTGACCATGGCAGACGTGGCTAATTAATCATGACAGTCTTCCCTATAACTCCAGTCACAGCCACACAACCTTTCTCCATTTAGAACTGCAGACATTCAAGACCAAGGGATCAGAGTTGACATACAAAACAAAACCTATTTTCATTCCGAGTCTTTCCACCCCCCACATTTTATAAACAAGGAAACTGAAACGAAGGAAAGTAGAATGACTTCATTTATCCATTGACAAAGTTGTATTTTGTCCCTACTATATACTAGACGTTATGCTAAGTGTAGACAATATTCCTTCAAACAAGATGGAGGCCTGCCTTCAGGCACTTAAAAGGAGAGTGGGAAGTCGGATGAGAAAATGAGTAATTATAATTATGCATAATTATAATACAGTAGACAAGTGCCATGGAGGAGGTAAGGGCAGGATGCTATGGGAGGACATGGCAGTGACAACTAAACTACTCTTGATGAAGTTTAGGGGATTCTTGCTGGAGGAAGAGCCATCTATGCTAGTCATGAAAAATGAACAGACTTTAGCCAAGCAAAGAGCGAAGATGAAGGATAAGAACCAGCCTGTACAATGACCAAAAGGTAAAAATGAAGATTGCATATATAGAAAACTGAAAGAAATTTATCCTGACTGGAGTTGACTGTGCAGAGAGATGGAATTGAGGGTGTATCTGTTTTGCCCAGATTTTGAGATCCCCAAATACCACCAGGGAGCCGAGTCCGATGCAAAAGCAAAAGAGCCCTTGATTCAAGCTAGCTCGAGCTCTTTCTCTACATCACGCCGCTGTGTCGGTGAGTGTGAGAGACAGAGCTCAAGCTAGCTTGAATAAAGGGCTCTTTTGCTTTTGCATCGGACTCGGCTCCCTGGTGGTATTTGGGGATCTCAAAATCTGGGCATAACAGTATCAATTAGTCAGTGCTGTGTAACAAACCACCCCAAAACTCAGTGACAACATAATAACAGCAGTATTATTGCTCATGAGTCTATGGGTCAGCTGAGCAGTTCTTCTAGTCTCTGCTAGGCTTATTCAGCTAATGTCTGGGCATTAGCTAGCTGTGTAGCCTGGTTTCCGATAGCTCTGGCTGTCACAGCTGGGCTCTCCTCCAAGTAGTCTCTCATCTCCCAGCAGGCTGGCCTGGCCTTGTCCACACAGCAGTGGCAGGGTTCCATAAGAAAAAGCAGAAGCACTCTATGCCCCTGATGCCCAGGCTCAGAATTGACTCAGTGCCACTTCCAGTCCATTTGGTAAGCCAAAACGAGTCACAAGGACAGGCCAGATCCAAGAGGTGAGGAATCAGAATCTACCTCTTAATGGGAGACGCTATAGAGTCTTTTGGCAAAGCATATGGATATAGGGAGAAAGAATTTAGGCCACTTCTTAAAATCAATCCACCACAGAGGGAGAACAGTTGCAAGAAATAAACCTGCAAAGAACATAAAAAGAATTGTTTTCCAAATTCAGGGGCTTAGAGAGACAATACAGAGCCATGGAAGAGTGACATGTTCAGATACAAACCCTAGAAAAGAGTTGCTTTAATCCAAAAGATAGCCGATGAAGGACTAGATCATGGCAGGAGAGATGTACTGCATAGTGGTTAGATTCAAGAGATAACTACAGATACTAACCTGTTGCGGGGGTTAAAAGAAAGAGAAGCATCTAAGGTTGCATAGCTGGTGAGTGACAAAGCTCAAATTAAAGCCAGGTCTCCTACACCCCAATTTGATGCTAGTGCCCTTCTTCCCCCGGGTATAATATTCCAAGTTCAGAAAATTCTCCATCACTCCCCCACCAGGTCCAGTGTTTCCTTGGCTTCCTCTCTAGAACACAAGCACACCAAGGCCATTCTAAGAAGTAAACCTCGTTGAAGGGTGAAGCCCTGCTTATCACACTAACTGTCAGTAACAGAAAGCTTTTAGAGATAGGGAAATAACAATAGACCCTAAAAACTAGCCTGTCTACTGGGTGTGGCTTAGAGAATCATTAACCAACCTTAGAGAAATAAATCAAGGCTGTGGCTTATCCAGAAGCTTGCTTCTCAGAATTGCTTGTGTAAGAAGCATCTCAGTTGCAAATCAACACCTGCCGTGTGCACCCACCCTTTTGACTTTCAATTTAGGGCTCCTATTTGAAACCAGTTTGTTTTCTCTGCCCACACCATCTTAATCCTTTGGAATGTCCCTCCCAGCCAGCAGTCCGAAGGCCTCAGTTTAATGTCAACTGCACTAGTGAGCGACTTCTCCAGAGCACCTCACAGTGCACTCCATGTATGTCGAATAAATGTTTCCTATTCTTTGTCTAATCACTGCAAACACACCCTCCAAACGTGATTTAAGTCTATCTAGTTGATTTTACAGGTCACAGAGATAACAGCAAGTACCTCTATTTAGAATGGATACTTGTCCCTCTGCTTGGACTGTACGCCATACTTTTCTGCCAAGGGGCTCAAAACATTTTGTGAATGTTGTTTCATTTCATAGTCCGTTTTTGGAATTAGGTTCAAGTCAGCTGTCGTTACGCCTCATCTCCCCCCATGTCCAGTGTGATAGCCGAGGGCAGCGAAGATGGCCTCGATATTCCTGCCCATCCCTTACACTGCACCCCCTTTTGCAGCAACTCCCACCGAAACGCGGAGCCTCTGTCCCCACCTCTTGAATCTGGTTTGGCTTCAGCATTTGCTCGAACCAACAGAAGATGGCTTATGCGACAGTGGGCAACTCAACCGGCCTTGCAGCTTGTGGTGTGGCTCTCCTGGAGCTGCTGCCATGTTAATTAACGAGAGCCTGCCACATAGCCTGCCGAGCCCGCTTGCTAGGCGATCAGCAAGTCCTGAGTCCCCAGCACATCCTAGGTGTTACAGTACATGTGAGTTTCTCACCTCATTTTCTATAGGAACCAGTTTATATCCAGGTAAGACTTGAATTAAATGACTAATTTCTACACCTTTCTTTTTAAGAGTAGGAGAATAGTTTTTCCTTCTTCCTTGCTTGGAAATGTACTAAGGACCTGGTGTGATGATGGCCAGTTGGGATGTCAAATATGATTACCATCTGAAGGACAGCAGCAGGGCTCTTCAAAAACCCTTTGCCCCTTACTGAGAGAAAGGGTTCACTTTGTAATACGTTCTCAAGCAATGAGCACAAAGAGTGCTTTGAGTTCTGAATACTAAGTATAGTTCAAAAATCCAACTCATTGGAAGCAGAAAGGAAAATCACAGGCTTTACAACAAAGTCACTCTTCAGGTTCTCAGAATCACTTGAAAAGACCAATTTTACTGTTTGTCTGCCAAACCTGAGTTTTTTGTCCTATGGCTGCTAACTATGTAGGTCTCCACGGGTCACAAAGGCCTCAGAAGCAGAAAGACTGGGCCGCTATAGCAAGAAAAACCAGTCAAACTGGTGGAGGGCAGTGCTGCAGGTGGCAACTTGCTCCTTCCTTGGAGTCCTTTGAGGTTTACAAGGAGAAAGGGGTGTGGTAGGTGGATGAGGGCAGTGGAGAGGGTGGTCTGGCAGTTTCTTGCCAATACTGTGTGTGTGAGGGCAGCAGCAGAGCTGATAACAGTCTAAAAACTGGAAAGCTGCTAAAAGAAAAATATACAGTGCCTGCTAAAACATCCTGACCACCATCAGGAAATAGTATAATAAAACCAGGGTCAGAAGTCTTCAAAAGCACCCACCCAGCACTCTGATGCATGCTGTTCCCAGTACATAGGGTACTGTGGGCACTAGGGACTGAGAGTGGAGAAGGAGGGAAGTGAGAAGATCAATAACTCCCACAATGCGGGGTTTGTTGAGGTGGTAGGGTGAGGAAGGCTACCCTCATGCCAGTTTTCCTTAGCATGTGAGCTGATGCTTGCCAATACTTGCAATGAATTGAAGTCTGTATGAAAGTTATTTTAATGAGGAGAAACTGTGACTCAATACTCTGTTTTTCAGCAATGTCGTATGTTTTTATTTTTCGAAACCACACAAAATCCACCTTCCTGCCCTATGCTATGAGGTCAGTGAGAAGACTGGTATCTGTCATTTTTGTGGCTTCCTCTCTCTGCTTTGCTCTGTATCAGAATATGGGGAAAAACAGAGGTAAGAGCTCTGGTTCAGGCCGCATCAGTCACAATTATCACCACTAAGCCCTCTAATGTGTATACACGTGGTTGAGAGCTGCTCTCTCCATTGGTTGGTGCTCTGATGTTCCTTCATTCTTCCTCTCCCTAGGTCCCCAGGCCACAGGGGCTGAGACACTCTTCCCAAGAGCACAGCATCCCCACAACCACCTGCTGGCCCACAGCCTGCAATTTTTGAAGGGCTTTTTTACAAGAGGCAGCCTGGAATTCAGATGCCCGACACAGAAGTTTATGAATACTATCTCTCCCAATCTACAGGACAGAACTCGAGCACAGCCCTCTCGGCTGGAGAATGAAGAAGGCTGTCAATGCACCTTCTTTTGGGAACCCAATTTTGGGAACCCAAAATTCAAGGCTGCCTGTCCTTCCTCAGATGCGAATCGAAAATTTACCCACTCATTCTTTGCCTCTGAGTTTACCACAGTGAATAAAACAAAGCATAAATTAAGTAATTATTAATGACAGCTTGCATGATGCCAAACCAGGGTAATTTCTCTATCCTCCCACTTTCAGCAAATAATAGTAAACCTTTATTGATAAGCATAGAAATGCAAAGGTGCTTACACGACTTGTTCGTGTTTTCTTTGTCCAGGCTAGTATGGTCCTAAGACAATAAATTCCCTGGGAGTCATCACCAAATGTTTACTTTTCAACATAATTACAATATGATGCACAACTAGGCAGTTATTTATGATGAGCCCTTCTAATAATAATTGTCATCATCATTATTGTCAGATACCACCATTTATTGGGAGAGTTTATTTTGTGATAAACACTACACCAAGAGCCATACAAGCATTAACTCATTTTATCCTCAGAACAAACCATAGAAGTAGGCATTATTATTCTCATTTTTCAGCTGTGAAAATTAAAGCTCAGGAAGATTACACTGCCCATGACCACTAGCTAATACATGTAAGAAGTGGGGTCGAGGAAACATGGTCTGACTTGAGAGCCCAAGCTTTGAACCTCTACGATATGCAGTCTTCCTACCACATACAGGATACGTGCAAGAGTGACTCAGGAAGCTCCTGCCCACCTTTCCAGACATATACAGCCACACATCACATTTCAGGTCCAGTAAAGAACACATAACTCCCTGAACACACCCTGCTGTTTTACACACTGGAGCCTTAGTTCCTATGGGTCCCTGTGCTACAATCACTTGCTTCCCACCCCTTTTGATCATTCATCTCACAAAAATCAGCTGAGACACAAGGTCCCTGGCAAACTTTCCCCAGGATGAGTTTGTATACTCACTCTGTTGTCCCCTAGCATCCTAGGCATTCTGCTGTCACTGTTGTTCCCACGCTGTACTGCAGGATTATATTTCCTGTTTATCTGTCCTGGTAGACTTTCAGTCCCTTTAAAAAATAGAAGATATATGTATTCATGTACACACATCCATATATATACACATATATATCCTGTTATATATAACATATGTTTATTATTATATATAACATATATATCCTATTATATATAAAATGTTTACCTATATTTTATATATTTATACTTCATACATAATTTTAATTTCCAACACTTAATATATTCTCTATTATGTATCAGATACTCAATAAACATTTGCTGAGTTCCACTACCAACAATGTTCAATGAATTTCCAATGCTTATCTAAATGCATTACCCACAGCTTTAGGACAATAGGTAAAAAAATGATCACCTTTTAATTCAACCAATATTTATCACAAAATCACTTACTAAAAGAACATGAAGGGATCTTGGAGAAAATTTAGTTCCAAATGGTATATAGATGGAAGACTCTGAAATGGGGAACAAAGAACTGAGGTCAAGTCCCTCCTAACTAACTTCCAGCTTAGGCAAACTTGTAACCTCCCTACATTTTGGTTGGCTTATCTCTGGAATAGTGTTAAACATATCTTATCAGACACAAATGGCTGGTGAGAAGATCAACTGAAATAATATTTATGGATGCACTTTGCTTACTAAAAACATCATATAATCAAATGTTTTTGTTTTGTTTTGCCTTTCACAGAACCTGAGGCATAGTAAATATTCAATAATTGCCATTAAAATGACTTAACTTAAACTCTTCATTTCCTGGTTGAGATATCAGAAATTAGATTAAGGGGCACCTGGGTGGCTCAGTGGGTTAAAGCCTCGGCCTTCGGCTCAGGTCTTGATCTCAGGGTCCTGGGACCAAGCCCCACATTGGGCTCTCTGCTCAGCGGGAGCCTGCTTCCCCCTGTCTCTCTGCCTGCTTCTCTGCCTACTTGTGATGTCTTTGTCAAATAAATAAAATCTTTTAAAAAAAATTAGATCAAGTAACTTACCTAAGATTCTTCCTAGACTGCAAGCTCACTGATGGCAAAAGTTTTTTGTTTTTTTATCCCCAGCATCTATTCCAGTGCCTGGCCTATGGTAGGTACTCCATGAATGTTCATGGAAGGAAGAAAGGGAAAGAGGAAAAAAGGAATATCATACAACTAGGAGTGACTGAAAGCTTCAAAGTGCTGATTCTCTAGTCATAGATTTTTCCATTTGATCATGGCATTGGGTGATTTAGGTCAGTGGCTTTCAAAATGTGGTCCTGAGAATCAGCAGCATCAGCATTACTTGGGAACTTCTGAGAAATGCAAATTCTCAGGCTCCATCTCAGACTTGCTGAATCAGAAACTCTGGGGGCGGGGCCCAGCAATCTTGGTTTGAACAAGACCTCCAAGTGATTCTGATGCTTGCCAAAGTTTGACAACCATCGCTGGAGGAGAAACTCTTCATTATCTGCCTATGTTTGAGAATAAGTGGACAGAAAAAGGTGAATTTATTTATAGCTTTTAAATAATTTATTCTAGAAACCTAATGCACATTACTTTCATTGTCATTTCCTACTAACTTGACACACTTATGATACAAGGGGGAAACATTTCTGGAAAGATTACATCAATAATGCAATACATTTTTGGTTAAAAATAACATTTACTGAATTGTTTTCTAAGTATAGAAAACTACATAATCATTGCTAATAATAAGGGTAAAACTGAAAATTGTAGCTTACTATACACCAGGCACTATTCCAAACACTTTTCCTATCTTAACTAGCTTATTCCTCAAAACGATCTCATGAGACAGGTACAGTTTTTATCATCCCCATTTTCTAGAGAGGAAATTGAGACATAATGCAGAGGTTATGCAACTGGCCAAAGGTCACATGGCCTGGTAGATCCAGGATTTCTGTTCACGCGGACCAGCTCCAGGGTCCATGAGATTAACCACTATGTTATATTATAAATCACCCTAATTGAGAGATCATCACTGATTATTAATAATTATGGAGAATTTAGTATTTTCCTTCAGTTTAATAAATATATATGTGTGGGCATATATACATCTGGGCATACATACATGTATATTTACTATATTGATAAATATATTTATTTACATGTAAATAATTTTAACATAGTTTTTACATTTTTAACATTTTTTATTTTTTATATATGTATTACAATTTAAAAAATAAAATCAGGTCACACGCTGCTATAGCCTAGTTCCTTTATTTAATAATAATTATAAATACATTACAATATTATTACAATTCTAAAACAACTGTAATGCTGTACTTAATTCTTATCAAATTTATTTAATTAATTCTCTAATGGTGGACAAAAAAAAGTGTATCCAATGTTTTGTATGATACATAACACGGTAATGAACATCTCTGAACTTAAAATGTAATGATTATAATGATTATGTACTTCATTTTTTAATCGCTGCATAACTCTCCAATGTGGGCTCACACAAATAATGAAAAATAACTCTCCCCCAATAGTACATATAGTCCATAAATGTTCTTACTTTAAAACTTTATAACAGCAAAACTGAATTATACCCCACAGCCCAGCAACTAAACTATCTGATAATTATACAGGTCATTTAAAAATACCATGAATGACAATTTCATTAGCTTGATGTTAAGGAAACCACAGGTACTCCCTCATCAGAGATTCAGACAGGCAGTGACGGAAGAACTGAATAGTAGTCAAAGGCCAAAATATTTGTGAAGGAAAATAAAAGCTCTCCTTGCATGTAGATTCATCCCATGGGTGAGACAATGTCTTGAACATAGCAAATGTGTTGTAGGTGAATGAATATTAAGGCCTGGTTAATAGATGAAACTATATAGGAAACTACAGACAGGGAGGACATAAGCCTTCTTTCCTGACTTCTCTGAAAAAGCTGTTCATTCCCTTGCTGCAGATAACTTGAATATGATTCACACACCAGCACTACAGAGAAATATAAAAATCAAAACACATTGTTTACATACAACTACATTCCTGGTACACACTTCTAGGGCCTCAGCATGTTGAGTTCTGGCCTGAGGTCTCCCAAAGCCAATCTCCCAAGGAACTTGATGAAAATCAAAATACTTGAGCCAAATTGGAGGTGCCCAAGATGTCTGCTGCAAGCTAAAATAATAGGATCTCTGTGTCCACACTTATTACAATAGGAAGGAGAGGCATGATTCTAATAAGATTTAACATGTTTCTCCAGACTTAACCAGAGGGTCAGTGCTGGGAAATGTTTAAGGAGGAGACAGGTTGATAGTGCCAAAAGTATCAGGAAACTCCCTTTTTTGGTCCGCTGTGTGTGTGGGTGGGGGTGAGGGAAGGAATCTGGATAATGAAATACCCAGCAATCCCAAAGTCAAAAGGAAACTGTGGTATAGGAGTGGGGCCTATATGATTAATAAATATTATACATGAGGATGCCTGGGTGGCTCAGTAGGTTAAGCATCTGCTTTTGGCTCAGGTCATGATCCCAGTGTGTTCCCTGCTCAGCAGGGAGTCTGCTCCTCCCTCTCCGCCTTCCCCCACTCCTTATCACTTTAATAAATGGACAAAATCTTTAATAAAAAAGAGAGTAGATACTATACATGAAATTGTAGGGGAAAAAGTCATTGTTAAATGAGATATATACTGCCAGAAGCAAGCCAATCATTTCAGAGTCAGAACCTAAGGTGACTTTTTTCCCTATAATTATGATATTCACCTTCCTGCAAAGGGAAGAGTTTATATTGCAGAGAGATGGTTTCTTCCAGTATAACTGATCCCCTTGGATCATGTATATTTGTTATTTATTTGGGTTTTTTATTTATATTTGTTATTTATTTATTTATTTGATTGTGTAACTTTAAAAGTGTACTGTTGATGTAAATGTTTGAGAATCCTTAAACACCGAAGTTGGAAGGACTTTTGTGTTAACAAGTCTCATTCTGTTATTTCTCAAATGAGAAAATTAAGGCCAAAAGGGATGAAGCAACTTCTCCAGAATGGCAGAGCCAGTCCATAGTGGAGCCAGGACAAGGCTGATTCCCACAATCCTGACTCCCCCTCGTACACCACATGGCGAGAGCCCCATATCTGTGGTCTTAGCCTAATGATAGCACCTCCTTCAGACCATCGGCCAACAAATATTATTTTACCCAAATGCTGCTTAATTCCTTTGTATTCCTTTATTCAATACCTATTTGAGTATTTTCTACATGTCAATGTTCTAAAGGCAGGTGAGACATTAGCAAGATAGGTCAAGCATTCTCAGAGTAGGGAAAGAAACAGACAAGAAACAAATAAACATATAAAGAAGATATTTTCAGTTTGTAATAAATGTTATGAAGATGATATAATAGATTAATGTGGCAAAGAGTGCCTGGAATTGGAAGAGGCTACATGAGAGACAGTGGTCAGGAAAGACTTCTCTGAGCAGGTGACATTTGCGGTAAAACCTGAAATTTGAGTAGGAGTCAGTCAACTAAAGATCTGGATGAACAGCATTTCAAGCATTGAAGGAAATAAGTGCAAAATGCCTGAGGCAGGGGTTCCAGTTCCAGGTAAGGCTGGGTAAGCACATTCCATCTTCTCTCGCCCTCCCACTCCACCCGGCGAGGAAGCATGGTGTTTTCTTAATTCAAACAGAAGGCAAACTGAAAAAGACCAGAAGATGAGGTACCACCAAACCAGCAGTGAATTTCCTTTTCTTTTTTTCTAGTGTTCCAACCTGGTTTCAAGACATTTTGATATCTGGAGCTGGTTACCGGGCAGAGAAAAAGAGAGGTCCAGACGAAGCCCTCTAGCTCTGGCCTCCGGAGAGGAAAGGGGAATTCCGACAGTGAAAGGAGAATGGAAAAATTGCCTGGAGTTGTTCTCTTCTCTGTCCTCTCCTGCACCAGCCCTGAGGTAATCCCATGGTGGCAAAGGCAAAAACAACAGCGCAGTAAAAGCGGCCAGGGCCTACACAGACCTAACATTCTGAGGAGGGGAACCTTCCCCTCTGATCAGAGGGGCTGTGGTCCCAAGGAGGTGGGAGAACACCTATTGTTTCCCTTCTCTCTCACTCTCCTCCCACTACATGGCCCCTGACAAGGGTGCAGGTGCACGAAGTCCAACGCTGACTCTTGTACCTAAAGTCCTGAAGACCAAACCAGGAAGCACCGAGGACCCAGAAAGGACTGGAGATCATGGAAAGGGAGGAGCCAGAAAGAACTACCTTTTCATAAAAATTAAAAAAAAGAAAAAGAAAAAAAGAAATGCAAATGACTCAAACATATAAAAAAATGTTCCATCTTGCTGATAGTGAGAGAAACGTGAAGTAAAACAATGCTGAGATACCATTTCTCGCCTATCTTTTGACATCTATTTGGCAAAAAAAAAATCCAAAAGATTGACAACGTATTCTATATTAATACTTTGGGGAAGCAGATCCCTTCTATTCCTTGATAATGGGAAGGCAAAATGGTACAGCCTGTATAGAGGAGAATTAGCAATATCTCGAAAATTTTCATTTTCTTTTTGACCCAGATATCCCACTTTCAAGTATCTGTCCCAAATAACACTTATGAAATATGAAAAGTTGTATCCTTACTTTGCCAAGTATAAACTGGCATTATTTGGAATAGCAAAAAACTGGAAACAACCTAAATGTTCAGCAGTAGGACCCTGGCTACATAAACAATAGTACGCGCCTGCAGAGTTCTCTAAGCTGTGAAAAGACTATGAAGTGACCTCTAAGGTATAACAAGTAAGAAAGCAAAGCAGAGAAAAGTTATTTTAGTAAACTTCTGTTTAAACACATACACACTTACATATAGATTATGTCTATGTAGAATGCTTATATGCATTTAAAACAGATTGGTTACCTATCAGGGAGGGGAAAACAGGATAGAGGGGATAAAGTGAGAAATTAGACTTTTGAACATAATTTGTTTTATAGATATGACTTTCAACCACATAAATATTCACATGACTAACTAGCAAAAATAAAAATAGAAGTGCTCCCGGGGCGCCTGGGTGGCTCAGTGGGTTAAAGCCTCTGCCTTCGGCTCAGGTCATGATCTCAGGGTACTGGGATCGAGCCCCGCATTGTGCTCTCTGCTCAGCGGGGGGCCTGCTTCCCCCTCTCTCTCTGCCTGCCTCTCTGCCTACTTGTAATCTCTCTCTCTCTGTCAAATAAATAAAATCTTTAAAAAAAAAAAATAGAAGTGCTCCCAAAGAAATGGAAACAAAATAAGACAAAAGCTAACAGTATTTTGAAAGAAATTATTTCACATGACTTTTATTTTTTTTAAAGATCTTATTAATTTATTTGTCAAAGAAAGAGAGAGAACACAAGCAGGCAGAGCAGCAGGCAGAGGCAGAGAGAGAAGCAGACTCCCCACTGAGCAAGAAGCCCGATGTGGGACTCAATTGCAGGACCCTGAGATCATGACCTGAGCCAAAGGCAGCCGCTTAACTGACTGAGCCACCCAGGTGTCCCCACATGACTTTTAAAACATAGTAATTTGACTATATATCCCTAGTAGGGAAAAAGAACTACAAAAAATACCTTAAACTATTTTTAGTAATCATATTCTTAGCAATATTATTGCCATTATTATTTTGAAACTATTACACTCATGGTAGAATAAAGCAAATATATATATATAACTGTTAATGTTTATAGGAACCAGGATTTTCAATATAGGAGAAAAGAATATCATATATATAAACCAAAGAATTTAGGGGCGCCTGGGTGGCTCAGTCAGTTAAGTGTCTGCCTTCAGTTCAGGACACGATCTTGGGTCCAGAGATCAAGCCCCAGTTATAGGGTTCCCTGCTTAGTGGGGAGACTGCTTCTCCCTCTCCCTTGGCTGCTCCCCCTGCTTGTGTGCTCTCTCTCTCTCTCTCTCCCCCTCTCTCTCAAATAAATAAATCAATCAAACCTTAAAAAACATAAGCCAAAAAAATAATACCGTGTAATAACAAATTTTAGATTATTATGAATTCATGATATCTTTTTTCTTTAAAATAAAATAAAAGTGGGGCACCTGGGTGGCTCAGTGGGTTGGGCCTCTGCCTTTGGCTTCGGCTTGGGTTGTGGTCTCAGGGTCCTGGGATTGAGCCCCACATCGGGCTCTCTGCTTGGCGGGGAGCCTGCTTCCCCCTCTCTCTCTGCCTGCCTCTCTGCCTGTTTGTGATCTCTTTCTCTCTGTCAAATGAATAAATAAAATCTTCAAAAAACAAAAACAAAAACAAAAAATAACTAAATAAACGAAAAGTATTTCCAAACTCTTTCCATTAGAAAGTCCAAGAAACAATAAACTCAATAGTAACGAGCACTTCTCATCTTCAGATTGTGGCCTCTAAGTACCATTTCCTTAGAGAAATGGCAGACTCTAGATTGGGTAGGGAATATAAAAGATAGCCTTGATATCGTCTCATAATAAAAAGCAAGAAAGCAACAAAAAAAAAGTCTAGTATGAAGTCAAAAAGACTCAGGAACCATAGTAAAAAAGCTCTCCCTGGCCAAAGTTGGGATAATTTGAACATCAAAAAGAATAGTAACTATAGTAACTGATTAAAATGGAAGGTGGGGGGTGTGAAATAGGTGATGGGGATTAAAGAGTGCACTTGTCATGATGAACATCAGGTGATATATGGAAGTGCTGAATCACTCTATTGTACACCAAAACTAATATTACACTGTACATTAACTAACTGGAGTTTAAATAAAAACTAAAAAAAAAAAAAAAAGGTGAAGACCATGAAGCTGAAGCCTGGCTCGCCGGCAGATAGTATAGAACCAGGTATTATTCAGGTACTGGGATATCAGCTTCTCTCTCCCCTCCAGATTTTTACCTCCCTTTGAATATTAGTAAAAGAGCTGAGGTAGGCAATAATGATTTGTCCATTTTGGAATCACCCTCTTGACGCTGTTCCTTCAAGCTGCTTGCTCTCTGGCCACTCCTCTCTCCGCAAAGGTGGTGGGAGGAGGCCTGGGGAGAGGAGCCCTTACTTCCCTTTGTGAATCTACCTAGAGCCCAAAGGATTGGGGATAGAAGGATGCAAAAAAGCCTTTTGGTCTGGTCTCCCACTCAGGAAGGGACTACAATTTACCTTTAAAGTTATTTCCAAATGAGGTTATATATAAAGATAGGAAGATAGGCTGGCAGGACTGGAAGATATTAATGCTCGCCTTGCAGCTTGAGGCTTGCATCCTAATTTCTGAGCTATGGCGTCCAGAGGGTAGAATTTATGTACTGTGTAATTACCCCGTGAAGGGCACAGTTTTATTGCTCATATTTTTGTATGCGTTGCAAAGCATTAATTTGTTACATGTAAATGTTTAAAGCATACTGCAATGTTTTGCAATCATATTTGGTAATTTCCTTATTTTTTAATATACTAGTTGCCTCAAAAAATGAAAGTATCCCTGGCCCCCTTGACCTTTGAAAGGCCTCGAGAAGAGGAAGAGGAGGAGAAGGTGTGGTAATAACAGTCACAACAACAGCAGACATATACTGAGCACTTTCATGTACTAGGCACTCCCAGATGTCCTAATATAACTCACATTAATTAGCACATTAATTAACATGTACTAGTTCATTTAATCCTCACTTACAAGGTGGGTATTATCTCTACTTTACAATAAGAAAATTGAGGGGTGCCTGGGTGGTTCAGTTGGTTAAGCACCTGCCTTAAGCTCTGGTCATGATCCTGGGGTCCTGAGATCCAGCCCCTCATTGGGCTCCCTGCTCAGTAGGGAGCCTGATTCTCCTTCTCTCTCTTCCCCTCCCCAACCCATTGTGCTCTCTCATTCACTCTTTCTCTTTCAAGTGAATAAATAAAATATTTTCAACAAAAGAAAGAAAGAAAATTGAAGCACAGTTGATAACTAGCTGTGTATCAAACTTTACTGAAGAGTTAGAGGAAGCAAAAGGAAATTAGAGAGTATGAGGGAAACTGTATAAAATTATAGATACCAGGTATGACTTTTTGTGGTTAAAGGAAAAAGCACCTAAGAAGTTAAAACCTTCATAAAGAGAGCTTACTTATTGGAAGCCCCCGGATCCTAATCTTTTTCCTGGATCTTCATTTTCTCATATGGGAGCATTTTCTCCCTCTCTACCTCACTCTGGAAAATTCTACCTTTCCTCATAGGGACTGCTCTTGTCCCAGGGTCATCTCTCTTCCCCAACCAGGTGATCTGTTCACCAGAGGTGAAATATCTCAAAGTCTGAGATATTTCACCTCACTGACTAGTCTTAGTCAGTCTAGAATAACACTCAGAAATTTATCAGGAGGGGTGGGGTAGTAGAGGAAGAAGTTGTCGGTATTCCTGGAGTCTTGTCCTCTTTGGTGTCTCTCTGACACAATAGGTGACAATTAAAGATCTTATTCTATCTTAGCCTGTCAATAACCATTGTATCTACTTGTATCTTCCAAAGATTAACTGTCAGAAGCAGTTAAGTCTAAAACAACCCATAGGGATATACAATATCATTCCCAAATACTTCATAATTTGTAAATGTGTCTTCCTCAACAATGGAATCAGTGCTTTATGTTACTTTGTTTGCTTCACTGTCCCCCTCCCTTCAAATTGGATTCCTCTGTGCAAATCATCTTCCTCTGCATAAATGCCTGGGACAGATGGGAGGTGAGTGGATGAGGGTACAAAGGCTTAGGTATTCCAGCTCCACCACAATGTCAATAAGGTTGTCTTTTTTTTTTTTTTTTTTTAAACACACTTCTACGTTCTAAGTGACCAATAAAAGACTATCTGGTTGATAGTCTTTGGTCACATTTCACCCTAGCACCAAAAGCATTCACAGAGTTCCCTGAGGGCCTAGTTCTTATTAAACACTGTGTAACTACTTTCTTTGAGCCAAGTATTAGGGCCTGGCCGTCACCCAGCTAAGTGGTGAGAAGTCTCACGTTAATGTTTCATTATGGTAAGCATTGCTTGGGGCTGGCCTTAAGCAAAGGGATAAATCGGTACTATAAACAATTCAAAGTCAGTTTTTAGAATGAAAGCAAGCGAGTCTCTATGAATTATTCCCAATGCCCATAATAACAAGTTAAGTTCTTCAAAGCACTTTTATACCTACTACATCGTTTCAATCTCATAACCACACAGAAAGGTCTTTAGATTTGGCAAGATTACCTGTATTCAATAGACCAAGAAATTGAGACTTGTGAGTTTAAGTGATTGGGCAAGGTCACCCAGCTAATCACAGAGCAAAGCTTGTTACGGGACAACCTAGTCCAACTCTTGCCAAAGCACTGCCTTCTTTTTATCTGTGAAGTGTTTTACAGTTATTCCCCTTAATGTACAGTTTCATAGGCAGCTTTTTAAACTCATTTAATTCCTCTGATGGGTAATTTTATGTGTCAACCAGACTGGGCTAAGGGAGGCTCAGATAGCTGGTAAAACACTATTTTGGGGTATGTCTGTGAGGGTGTTTCTAGGAGAGATTAGCATTTGCACTGGTGAACTAAATAAAGCAGTTGGCCCTTCTCAGTGTGGGTGGGCACCATCCAATCCACTGAGGCCCAAAGAGAATAAAAAGGTAGAGGAAGAGCAAATTTAATCTCCCTGTGAGTTGTGATATCTGCTTATCCTGTGCTTAGACATCTGCACTCCTGGATTTCAGGCCTTCAGACTTGAACTCTTGAACTGGGACTTACACCATCACCCTCCCTCTGCCACCTCCCTTGATGGGTTCAGTGTTCTGTTAATCAAGAACACAAGTTTGAGATTCTGGAATGATCTCTGAAACAAAAGAGTTCAAATGGAAGGAGACAAAAGTTCTTCATGTAAGCCAGGAGGCGGTAATAATTCTAGTCACTATTATTAACTTAGATATAACACCGAAACCACAAGTAACTAAAGAAAAAATTGATAAACTGGACTGCATCAAATTAAAAATTTTCTGTGCTTCAAAGGACACTATCAAAAAAGTGAAAAGACACCCCACAGAATAGGAGAAAATACTTGCAAATTACTTACCTGATGAGGGACTTATATCCAGAATATATAAAGAACTCTTACAACTCAACAATAAAAAGACAATTCGATTAGAATATGGACAAATGGAGTGTCTGGGTGGCTCAGTGGGTTAAAGCCTCTGCCTTCGGCTCAGGTCATGATTTCAAGGTCTTGGGATCAAGCCCCGCATCGGGCTCTGCTCAGCGGGGAGCCTACTTCCCTCCCTCTTCCTCTGCCTGCCTTTCTGCCTACATGTGATCTCTCTCTCTGTCAAATCAATCAATCAATCAATCAATCTTTAGAATATGGACAAATGTCCTCAGTAGACAGTTCTCCAAGAAAGATACACAAATGGCATATAAGCACATAAAAAGGTGCTCAACATCAGTAGCCATTAGGGAAACACAAATCAAAACCACAATGAGATATTACTACACACATACTGGAATGGCTGTAATCAAATGTTAACAAGGATGTGAAGAAATTTGAACCCTCATACATTGCTGGTAGGAATATAAAATGGTGCGACCACTTTGGAAAACACTCTGGCACTTCCTCTAAAAGTTACACATGGAATTACCATTTGACCCCATAATTCCACTCCTAGGTATACGCTCAAGAAAATTGAAAACATATGTCCACACAGAAGTTTGTACACAAATGTTCATAGCAACATTTCTCAAAGTTGCCAAAAAGTAGAAAGAACATACATCAATTGATGTATGGATAAAGAAAATATGATATATTCACACAATGGAATAATATTCAGCCATAAAAGAGAAATAGGAGCACCTGGGTGGCTCAGTTGGTTAAGCATCCAACTCTTAGTTTTGGCTCAGGTTATGATCTCTGGATCATGAGCTTGAGGGGGGCAGAGAGCTTCACACTCAGCAGGGAGTCTGCTTGAGATTCTCTCCCTCTCCCTCTGTCCCTCCCCTGAGCGTGCTATCTCTCTCTATCTAAAATAAATAAATCTTAAAAAGGAGAGAGAGAGAAACGAAGGACTGATATATGCTACAAATGGATGAACCTTGAAAACATTATGCTTAGCATAACAAGCCAGAAATGAAAGATCACATATTGTATGATTCCATTTATATTAAATGTCCACCATAGGCAAACCCATAGAGACAAAAAGTACATTAGTGGTTGCCAGGGGTTGGAAGGAGAGAGGGAAGGCAGGTGAGTGCTAATGAATACGAGTTTGGGGTAGGGAGGATGGTACTGAAGATAACATTCTGAAATTAGATAAGTGGAATGGTTGCATACCTTGTGAATATATAAAAAATCATTGACTTTGAATTCACACTTTAAAGGGATATATACATAGTATGTGAATTATATGTCAATTTTTTTTTAAAGAACAGCATAACTTGTGGCTTATCATAGTACTGCATTAAAAAAAACAAATCACTTAATTTAGGGCACCTAAGTCCATCATCAGGAAGGCAAAGGAGAAAAGCACAATGCTCAGACAATCACCAGGGAGATCATATTGGGTGTTATGACTCTAAACATATTCTAGTAGCACTCCATGTCAGACTCTAGGGAATTGGCATTCATGTTTTATACCATGACTAGCCCCAGAGTGCAATTGTGGCCTTAGGATCAAGTTGGTCTCATTTGTCACTTAACCTCCATCTTGCCATCTTTTAGGTGTTTCTTCTGGAGTATCAGAAAGAAGGAAGGTCAAGTTTATGACTCTTCCTCAGATAAATAAACACAAGCCCATTCAAAACATTTTACTGAGTATCTAGGAAGTGCCAGATACTTGTTAGCTCCAGGGAATCAGCTGTGATCAGGATGGATGCTCCCCTCCCTTGATGAAACTTAAATTCTAATGTGGCAAACAGATAATAAAAAAATGTGCTTGTTCTTCATCAATAGCCCAATCCATTCCCAATCCATTCAGTGGCCTTTTCTGAGCTGCTTTGCTTTCTAGAGAGGTGGGGTTGACTTCTGAATTGCATCAACCAGGCTGCCCTGTACTGGTAGGAAATCAGGAACCAGGAAGAAAGAGATCAAGTTACTTCTTCTGCCCTTCTCCCTCTGACTCAGTCCCAGAGTTCTGGCAATAGATTCAATTACTACATCTCCTGTAGAACAGACCTTAATGAGAGACCACATGGAAGGAGAAAGAACCAGTCCAGCAGAGGCACCAGACATATGAGTGAACCCATCCCGGATCCTCACCCAGCACCAGTTGAGTTGCTCTAGAGAACTTCACCAAGTGCAGAATGGGGATAAATCATTTCCACCAAGCCCTGCTCAAATTGGTGGTTATTATTTTAAGACACTAAATTGTGGGGCAGTTTGTTACACAGCAATAAATAATTGAAACTGATGGTAATGGCTCCTCACCAGTGCTACTTCCAAGTGCTTTGACATCCTTATTAATATGCTTAACCCTGACCTTGCATCAATAAATAGTCTGTTTGCTTCATTCTCTTCAATTAAACCCTTTTGAGTTGATTTCTGTTTTCTGTTCTAAGTTCTGTGGTCCTGCCTAATACAAGTGATTAATAAATAGGCACAGGGACGCCTGGGTGGCTCAGTTGGTTGGGCAACTGCCTTTGGCTCAGGTCATGATCCCGGCGTCTTGGGATCGAGTCCCGCATCGGACTCCTTGCTCCGCGGGGAGCCTGCTCCTCTCTCTGCCTCTGCCTGCCTCTCTGCCTGCTTGTGTTCTCTCTCTGTTAAAAATGAATAAATAAAATCTTAAAAAAAAAAATAGACACAAATTTTGTTGGTACCAGGATGAAAATAAGCAGGCTGCTTTGACAAAGGAAGACAGAATAAGGAATTCTTCCCATTAGGCTGAATATTTTAAGTCGAAAAATGAACAAACAAACAATGGGACTAGCTCTCTCTTGGCCATGCCTGCCTTCTATCTCCCAATATACTTGAAAGTACCATTTTGAGGGATGTGAGCCATACTGACCAAGAACAGGACTGAAAAATGGGAGAGGTGTTAAAAGAGTCTTTTATACAAGGTATGAAAGCATAGGTTTACTTTAGTTAGAATTACTTTGAGATTAAGGCAACATATTTTTATCAATTCAATTGGCAAAAATTCAAAATAGCAATAACATCTAGAGCTAGTGAGGACGTGACAAAATAAGCTTTTCAATATGTTGCTTAGTGAGAGTGAGAACTGCTGTAATCTCTTTGGTATACAATCTGCCAATATCCAATTAAATTAAAAGCACTTATCCTTTCCTGTTCCCACTTTTGAGATCTAAACACCATATGTAAAGATAGATGTACAAAGATATATTTTATTGCAACATTGTTTACAGTGGCAAAAATAAAAATAGTAACATCTTAACTACCCACCACTAGGCAAATGGTTCAATAAATTATGGCACATTCATATTAAGGAATTACACCAGTATTTAAAAGAATGAGTTATATCTATATTTATTGACCTAGAGGGATATCCATGATGTATTATCAAGCAGGTATTTTTTTTTTTAAAGATTTTATTTATTTATTTGACAGAGAAAGACACAGTGAGAGAGGAAACACAAGCAGAGGGAGTGGAACAGGGAGAAGCAGGCTTCCCGCAGAGCAGGGAGCTCCATGCGGGGCTCGATCCCAGGACCCTGGGATCATGACCTGAGCAGAAGGCAGGCGTTTAATGACTGAGCCACCCAGGCGCCCCTATTTTATTTTTTTAAAGATTTATTTATTTATTTGAAAGAGAGAGAGGGAGAGCAGGGAGAGGGGCAGAGGGAGAGAAAGAATCTCAAGCAGCCTCTCCACCATTCCACTGAGTATAGAGCCCAATGTGGGGCCATGACCCCAAGATCATGCCCTGAGCTGAAACCAGGAGTTGGATGCTTAACCTACTGAGGCACTCCGGTGCCCCTCAATCAGGTATTTTAAAGAGCAAGCGCTGCATATAACATGATCATAAAGCAAAACCTGCATATGTGCACATATATTTTTGTTTGTATTTATAAGCTTGGAAAGAGCGCGAAAATGTATGTATCAAGCTTTTAACACGATTAGCATAGTGGGGTAAAAATAAATGGAAAGGGATTAACCTTTCCTTATGCATTTTTGGAATTTTTCACTTGTTGAAATGAGCGTTTATAACTTTTATTTTTAATTCTCCTGTTGCCACACCTCCTTCCACCTCAAGCAACAATAGCTCTCATTTATTTCACCTTTGATTAATTTTGCCTGTTCTAGAATTTTACATAAATGGAGTCATAACTTTTTATGTCTGGCTTCTCTCATTTGCTTTCTTGTCTGTGAGATTTGTCCAGGTTGTTGTGTATATTCCCAGTTCATTCTCTTCTATTACTAAATCATGTTTCATTTAAATGATGCATCACAACTTTCTTGTCCATATCCTATTGATGGGCACTTGGGTTGTTTCTAGAGTTTGTCTATTGTGAATAAAGCTGCTATGAACATTTCTACATGAGAATTTTGACATAATTTCCATTTCTCTTGGATAATCTAGGAGTTGAATTGCCAGGTCAAGGGATAGATACATGAGATGTATGAACATATTTTACTTTTGTAATAAAAAAACTAATAAAAAATTTCAAAGAGAAGTCAGTAAGGTATCAGGATATAAAATTAATGCACAGAAATCAGTTGCATTTCTATACACCAACAGCAAAACATTAGAAAGAGAAATTAAGGAGTCCATTCCATTTACAATTGCACCCAAAACCATAAGATTCCTAGGAATAAAACTAACCAAAGAGGCAAAGAATCTGTACTCAGAAAACTACAAAGTGCTCATGAAAGAAATTGAGGAAGACAAAGAAATGGAAAAACGTTCCATCCATGGATTGGAAGAACAAATATTGTGAAAATGTCTAGGCTACCTACAGCAATCTACACTTTTAATGCAATCCCTATCAAAATACCATCAATTTATTTCAAAGAAATGGAACAAATAATCCTAAAATTTATATGGAACCAGAAAAGACTACAAATAGCCAGAGGAATGTTGAAAAAGAAAACCAAAGTCGGCAGCATCACAATTCCAGACTTCAAGCTCTATTACAAAGCTGTAATCATGAAGACAGTGTGGTATTGGCACAAAGACAGACACATAGATCAGTGGAACAGAATGGAGAGCTCAGAAATGGAACCCCAACTATATGGTCAACTAATCTTCGACAAAGCAGGAAAGAATACCCAATGGAAAAAAGACAGTCTCTTCAACAAATGGTGTTGGGAAAACCGGACAGCCACATGCAAAAGAATGAAACTGGACCATTTCCTTTCACCACACACAAAAATAGACTCAAAATGGATCAAAGACCTCAATGTGAGACAAGACTCCATCAAAATCCTGGAGAATCGGGCTCCCAGCTCCATGGGGAGTCCGCGTCTCACTCTGACCTTCTCCCTTCTCATGCTCTCTCTCACTCTCTCTCTTTCCTAATAAATAAATAAATAAAATCTTTAAAAAAAAAAAA
>CM052809.1:95293512-95423934 GCA_028533885.1 Nasua narica
GTGGTCCTTTCTCTTTTATGATAGTGATTCAAAGTGTGGGCTAACTCCTATGGAAAGGCAGCTGCTATAGATAGTCCATTTTAAGTTATTTTCTTAAACATCACTTGTATTTTCCCCCATAGGTTGATTTTTGTTGGTGTTACATGCTTGTTTAGTTCATGTAATGGAGCTACAGAAACTACTGTTCTAGTCTAGACCCCAGAGAGAGAACTTTTGGCTTTTTTTTTAGATTTTTTTTTTTAATTTATTCATTCATTCATTCATTCATTCATTCATTTGACAGAGAGAGAGAGAGAGAGAGATCACAAGTAGGCAGAGAGGCAGGCAGAGAGAGAGAGGCAGGCCTAGCAGAGAGCCCGATGCAGGGCTCAGGACCCTGAGATCATGACCTGAGCCGAAGGCAGAGGCTTTTAACCCACTGGGCCACCCAAAAGGCGCCCCAAACTTTTGGCTTTTATAGAAAATAGTTTCTTTCAGTTATTTCAACAGATAATACATTTATTATTTTTTTTGGAGTAGTACTGTATTTTCTGAACTTGAAAAGTACAATACCTGCGTTTAAGAAACTTGACGTTGGGGCACCTGTGTGGCTCAGTCGTTACGCTTCTGCCTTCAGCTCCTGTTCCTGGGAGCTGAGTCCCGCATCGCATCGGGCTCCCTGCTCAGTGGGAAGCCCCTGCTTCTCCCTCTCCCACTCCCCCTGCTTGTGTTCCTTCTCGCTGTCTCTGTCAAATAAATAAAATCTTTAAAAGAAAAAAGAAACTTGACATTACAGATATGCTGTAGCATATTCAAATTGTAATTTGAAATTATCAGTTTTGCCTTTTAGTCTGCAGATGGTTTCCCCCTTATTTCCCTATCTTACCAGTAAATCTGTTCCGTGTGCTTCTTAGAATTTGAAAGCAAACATGATTGTCAGCTTTTTAGTCTTCCCATATCAACTTTTTGGGAACCAATTACAGATAATTGTTATTGCTGAAATAATTAATTATCCTTCTTCTCTTCTAGTAAGTGGTTATAAGAAGATATTAAGAATTTAATTCCAAAGAAAGAAGAGTTTAATTTATCTTCTGCCAGCATTTCTGTAGTTTAAATTAGCCTATTTAGTACTAGTGTCAAAATGCTTTTAAAAATCACTTAGCTGCCTCTTATGTTTTTTTGTGCCCTGTAGTGTTTGCAAGTAGTTTTTCATCTGCTTACTGATCTATCCACTAAAAGTACTTGCGTTTTTCTTTTTTTCTATTCTAAATACCACTTACTAGTACTCCTAGTTTTTACAGTATGGCTCCACAGTTGAACATTTTTCTCTATGCTCTTGTATTATTTTCTTACTTATTTCTAATGTTTACTTAATATTTCTTTTAAGAAGAAAGAGTATAGGTAGTTTAAGTAACATTCTAATCTTGAAGAAATTTTACTGTTTACTGTTTCATATTAAGATATATTTAACTTTTATCCAATTTGATTTTTATTTATATAACTTGAACCTACAAAACTGTGTATATTGCTACTGTTTAAATTCCTGATACAGAACTCTTAAGAATTTCTTTTATGTTTTATAGAATCAAGCTTTAAATGATGATGTAATAAAGTTAAATATGTATGTTTTTAAAAAAGATATATTTAACTTTTAGAAAGTACATTTTTTTTTTTTTAGATACAATGAGTTAACTCCTTTTAGCCTCAGCTGGCATTACTTAACATTGTGGGACAACATATTTAACTGTTTATTCCTTTATGCTTTTTTAAGGTGTCATTTCGTAAGTTTTCCTTGTTTAGTCTACTTATGTGTGTTTGTCCATCAATCTGTTTTTATAGTAATTTGCTAGCAAAACACATTATCCTACTATACCTCCAGGTGATATTTAATGGATCTGTGAAGCAGTTTGGTTTAGAGATCAGAACTTGACTAAAATCCTAGGTCCACTACTAAGAAGCAGTGGTCTTAGGCATTGAAACAGCATCTCTACATTTTCCTATCTAGGAAGTGGAGATGATGTTTTTTTTTACAAGGTTCTTGTGAGGATTAAATTCATGTGAAACGCAGCATATTATCTGACATAAAATAAACTCTTGAAATGCCTATCATTATGTAATATAGAAAATAATTTATAACATAGAAAAAGTCAAAAGAATTAGTGTTTATAAGAATAAAGAAAATATTGTTGTCCGACTACATTATTTACAAGTATGTAAGAACTGTGTCTTAATCCATGAAGGCTGTCTGAAGGATGAAATGTTTTTCAGGGGCACTCTTTCATAAAACTCTCATCTGAATGGACAGCTTAACCTACATAAAGGAAAACTCACATAAGTATCTCTACTACCTGTGCTGTGTGTTGTTTTCGCCAGGTTATAAATGCTTTTACTTTAATATTGTAAAGCCTATTACAGAAGTAATTCTTTAAAAAGATATGTTGAGGAATCAGTCTTTGGGAAGACACATTGCAGTTTCTATCTGCTAATTTTTGTTCGGTTCGTTTTGTATTTTTTCAAGATTTTAAAGATAGGGCTAATGTAAAGTTTCCTCTTAAAATGTAAAAAGATTTATTTTTTGAAGGCAAATTGAAGTTGATGGTTTATTTTTAAAGAAACTGAACAGTATCAAAAAAAAAAAAAAGAAACCTCTAATATATACCAAATTTGTGACCTCTGACAATAGATGAGCAATATATACAAGGAAAGCACATCGCAGAAAGGGCTTTCCAATTATTCAACCCATTATCCCAAGTTGGCAAGAAATTTTTTTGGCTTACCGGAGCTCTTTAGCCTGAAATTTAAATACAGGTAAAAGAACATAAAGTATTCCCATGTTGGAAACAATTTATAGCTGTTTATGACTTGTGGATAGATTTAGCTAATGAACTATTACATGTGAATAATTTTGTTAATTTGCAACCATAGGCATGTTTTATACCTAAGGAAAGTAGTTTGCCAATAAGAATGTCTTTTGACATGTGAATTTTGTTTAGTTTGTAAATTGTTAGAAGAGTACGTTCTATATAATTTAAATGTTTTTTGTTTGTTTAGATTATTATTTATTTGACAGAGAGAGAGAGAGAAAGGGAGAGAGAGGGAACACAAGCAGGGGGAGTGGGAAAGGAAGAAGCAGGCTTCCTTGGAGCAGGGAGCCGTACATGGGGCTTAACGACTGAGCCACCCAGGCGCCCCAAATGTAAATAATTTTAACTTGCACCTACATTCACCACTACATGGCAAATGTGTATGCATGCTTTTGAAATGTTTCACTCAAAAATTCTCACCTTGGGGGCGCCTGGGTGGCTCAGTTGGTTGAGCGACTGGCTTTGGCTCAGCTCATGATTTCGGAGTCCCTGGATCGAGTCCTGCGTCGGACTCCTGGCTCCATGGGGAGTGTGCTTCTCCCTCTCATGTTCTCTCTCACTCTCTCTCTCTCAAATAAATAAATAAAATCTTTTAAAAAAAAAAATTCTCACCTAGGGGTGCCTGGGTGGCTCAGTCGGGTTATGGGCCTGCCTTCAGCTCAGGTCATGATCCCAGGGTCCTGGGATCAAGCCCTGCATTGGCCTCCCTGCTCAGTGAGGAGGCTACTTCTTCCTCTCCCTCTGCCCTCCCCTGGCTTATGCAGACGCTCTCTCTCTCTCTTTCTCTCTGTCAAATGGATAAAAATCTTTTTAAAAAATTCTCATCTAGATCTAGCCTTAAATTTTTTAAATAGAAAAAATACATGCATTGAATATTCAATTTCTTGTTTCTCTTGCCATTTGTTTTTATGTATTTTTAGCAAATCATTAAAGAACAGTGCAAATAAATATGCTGAGGGTTTTTTCCTATTGATTTTTCTCATATTCATTCTTCAACTAAACGTTGTGTGATTAAAACTGGTTTTATTTGTAATTAAACCACAATAGTTAAATAATATCCTTAGTTTAATGTGTTTGGCTTGTATTTATAAGTTTGGCATTAAATGGGCTTTTGAAGTAGAGCTTATTTCTCATGAAGCCAAATAAAAATTTTAACCCTACAACCTGTTTTTCACATAGCACTAGTGATTTTTTAAAAATACTAAATCATGGGGCATCTGGAAGTCTCAGCCTTCCGCTCGGGTCATGATCTCAGGGTCCTGGGATCGAGCACCAAATCGGGCTCTCTGCTCAGCAGGGAGTGTGCTTCCCCCTTTCTCTCTGCCTACTTGTGACCTCTCTTTCTCTCCCTCTCTCTCTCTCTCTCTCTCTCTCTCTCTCTCTCTCTGTCAAAAAAATAAAATCTTTAAAAAAAAATACTAAATCAGATCTGCCTCAGAGCTCCTCAGTCACTTCTCACTGCCTCCCAGCCTGTACTTAATCTCTTTACTTCCCCCTATGACCTCATCTACCACCACTCACTGATTCTGTTTACTCCCTATATAAAATAGCACACATTCACCTACATTACTTTTTTCCCCTCTACTGCCTTTATTTACATGTATTCTGCTGCTGCCTCTGGGATTAAACTCCTTAAAGGGAGGGACTTTGTTTTGTTTACTCCTGTATTACTGACTCTTAGAACAGTGTACCACATATAGTAGGTGCTCAATAAATATTTTTAAATATGTTAAATATGACAGACCGATTTATATTACTGAGGAAATCTTCTAAGTCCATATATATTTTTAATAAAAGCTAGTAGTTATTTAACATTTGCCATATGCCAAGAACAATTGTGACAACCTTATTATCATCTTCAATTTATTGATGAGGAAATGAGCCTCAGAGAAGTCCAGGCACTTGCCCAAAGTAACACATGTAGAAGATCAAGTCTAGATTTAAATCTAGATGCCTGCTGTAAGGACACATATTTAACAGTTTTTGCTAACTTTTACAAGACATTAAGCAAAGAATGCCTTATTTTATTATAATAAGGGTGAGTTACTAGTGTATATCTTATACTAATTAAAAATCACTTGGAAAGAAATTTATAATTCTTAAGTTTCTGAACCAAATTCAGTGAGTTTTTTTCCCCTGTATATTCCTATTACAAAAAAAAAAAAAACTAAAAAAAAAAAAAAAAGAACTTTCTGGACTCTTGCAGTACTTTGAATAATGTCTGTAAGTTGGATGCCCTTTAACAGAAGGGAAGCAAACAGATGTTTGTGTAGGTGCAAAAGAAAATCTTAGCTATTGTAGTGAAGGTGCTCACTACTTAATCTTAGAAAATGTAACATTTATGAACTATAGTATGTGCTTCAGAATTTGTAGTCTTCTAACCAGCTTCTACAACTTTAAAGTTTCATATAATCCTTTGATCTTTAGATTGTCTTTAGACACACGGTCTTTGCCGTGTGTGTAGTACTATGTTGTATGAATCTGTGATTTATGCCCAACTTTTCCCAATTTTTCTTCAGATTGAGTTTTAGGAATATATTCCGTAGTCCATTATATACTTATTTAGGTACTATGTTTTTGGCATAGGTTATAAATATTTAAATGTTATGCAGTAACTGAAAATTTATATTACTGTTATCCTTACTAATCTTGACCATTATAAAGGTCCTTCACTGAGTGCTCATTAAATATCCTCCGTGAGCCCTGTGGAGTACTATAAGATGAGAGAGAGACCTTATGGTTCCAGTGGCGGCATTTGATTCTATCAAGCAGATGTACCTGAAAAGCACATGAAAAAGAAATAGAGAATAATACAAGATGGTATGATACCTGAATTAGGGTATAGGATGTGTAAATACTGTTGAAATTCAGAGAATAAAAAGAACAAGATAGCAAAAGCTTCATGAAAGAGATATATCCTGAGATACTTTTTTAAAAAGTATATTTTGCCTGAAAGGAAGATGAGGCTGAATAAGGTATCGAACATGAAGTGCAAAATCTGAAGCCAGTCAAATAACAGTGTAGAGTAACTGATAAGAAACTGCTCCCAAACGGTTCCAAACATAGGATGACATAAGTGACTACTGTCTGAGAAGATGTTCCATTGCAAAAGGAAGAGCCTTTCCTATGCCAGTCAAATAGTACAAGTTAAATAATTTGAAGTATAGATATTTGGGTTTTTTAACTTTAGGGGAGCTAAATTATAGAGGCTTAAATTTTGTGGTGGGGTTTTGGAAGTAATTTCCTGTATGTCAGAAAAGTTGAACCCAATTTTTAGGATTTGGAAATATATTGATACGGATAAATCTAAGTTTAACCAGTCAAGGGTGAAAAATGAAAAACTTAATTTAAATAAAATATCAAATATTCGACTTCATATAGAGATAATTTTACAATTATCACTATTAAAGTAGGTACAGTATTTCTCATTTTAGTTTTGTTGATAGGATTTTTAGTTACAGGGGTGCTTGGGTGGCTCAGTCATTATGCTTCTGCCTTCTGCTCAGGTCGCGATCCCAGGGTCCTGGGATCCAGCCCAGCATCAGGCTCCTTGCTCACGCCCTGCTCAGCGGAAGGTCTGCTGCTCTCTCTCCCAGTCCCCCTGCTTGTGTTCCCTCTTGCCCTTGCATCTCTGTCAAATAAATAAATAATTTTTTAAGGGGGGATTTATTTACATACTTTGGTTAGTGTCTGATGTTTAGCCATGTTTCTGAACTTAATCAGATAGAAATGAAAATAGTCATGTAATCACACTTTACAAAATTAAACATTTGTGTCTACAAAGATGTAATTTTCATGTATTGTCCCAGTGCAGAATTTTTCATCAATTTATCATTTTCTTAGAATAGTATAAAGCTATTTTTTTAAGGTTAACTAATTTCAGAACTTCCTTTTAGATTTTTTTCCTGAAAGAATCAGATAGTACATTTAATAAAATTACCTTAATAGCATATTTTAAATAGGGTGCCACTCATTTAAAAAGATATTGATCGTGAGTATGCTCAAGCTGAGCAAATGTCTTTGGATTTCAGTTTTATTTTTAAGTGAGTGGTGGTAGGCCACCTGAGAATGAGCCTGGCCTTTGAGCTCCATGCTCTGCAGGGAGTCTGCTTAAGATTCTCTTTCCCTCTCTCTCTCAAATAAATAAAATCTTTAAATGAGAAGTAGAAGGGGTAATTAGAAGGGAGAACTGATAAATTAAGAGATTTTGTCCACTTTTGCTGTGTAAAATGGTTTAAGTTCTACCTTCCAAGACTGTTAAAAGAATTAAATGAGTTAATATATGGTGGAAATGTTATCACTGTGTTCTCAATAAATTTTCATGGTTTTTGTTTTGTTTATTTAGTTTCGTCATTGGGAGATAGCTTTAAAAAGCAATAAGCCAGAATTAAAAGAGATGAACAAAGACTATTATTCAATAGGACTTTGAGAGCTTAGGCTTTTAAAATGTATTACCTTGGGAGCTTAGGCTCCTAAAATTTACTAGAAATTGCACTTGAAGAACTTGTACTTGAATTGATAATATGTACCACAGGATATACAATTGAATTTGTAATGACTGGTATTTCCAAAACAACTTTCAAATAAATAAAGTGGGAATGTTTTTAGCAAGTGGAAATGGGTGTCCTAGTTACTTAGAGTCATAAATATTCTATCACTATTGTATCTAAATATAACATTTTGCTAGCTTTTTTTGTCATTAAATATGGTAATAGGTTACTGTGTTACATGGAAACTTTGGAACTAGAACAGTCCTAAGAGCTTCATTGAGGATGTTTTTGGCATATTTATTGGTTGAATAAAATGTTTACCCATTAGGACTTTTCAGTCGTATAAGTATTTAAGACTTGTTGACAGGCTAACGTTTCGGAAAAGGAGATGTGGTGTTTGGTGTACCAAAAGGATAGAATATGCATACTTTATATTACAAATTGTTCCTTTTACTGTGAGTTAAATATAAAATGACATTAATTATAAAAATCGGGTTAGCCTAAATTTCATTATGTTTTAACTCTGATAAACTTTAACATTTAAACTCTTGCATTCTGTATCTGAAAGCATAATGTTCACTCTGCATCTAGATTCTTCAATGCTTTAATAGAATAATGATTGCACTTGAAAAAGCTAGTCATTGCCTAGTTCAAGACTGACATAAATGTTCTTCAAATTGTAGAATCAAGAAAATGATAGCTCAAAATGAAAAGGTAATAAACCCAACCATTTTCATGGAGTTTGACTTTGTTCCAAGTTATGTATGTTACCTAGAGACACAAATTTAAAAAAAAAGAAATTACTGAAGTAAGAATTGCATAACATTAACCATTTTAAAGCACTGAATTCAGTGGCATTTACTACATTCACAATATTATGCAATTAGGCAAATTCTTAAGTAACTTTTTATTCTGAAATTAAAATTCTAAGAATAGTAAGGGAAACACCTGTATATCCTTTATCCTGATTCACCAATTTTTAAGATTTTTGCCATATTTTTTGCTTTACATTCTCTTCTTCCACTTTGTCTACACGCGTGCGCACACGCACACACACTTACTTTTCTGATTTTTTTTTTAAAGATTTTATTTATTTGACAGAGAGATCACAAGTAGGCAGAGAGGCAGGCAGAGGGAGAGGGGGAAGCAGGCTCCCTGCTGAGCAGAGAGCCCGATGTGGGGCTCGATGTGGGGCTCGATCCCAGGACCCTGTGGTCATGACCTGAGCTGTTAACCCACTGAGCCACCCAGGCGCCCCTCTGATATGTTTTTAAAAATAGGTTACATACCACCTTTGCCTCAGAACTTCCGTGTGCATTTCCTAAGAACAGAGATTATTCTACATAACCATAGTATGGGTGTCAGATTCAAGAAATTTAACATTGAAACAGTAATTTTATCTATGTAGTCTGTATTCCAATTGTGTTAGTCATCTCGTTCCAGTGCACGCTTCTGTCCAGGATCATTTAATTGTCATGACTCTTTAGTCTCCTTTAATGAGGAGTTCCTTAACTTTTCTTTGCCTTTCATAACATTGGCATTTTTGAAGATTATAAGCCAGTTATTTTATTTCTATACTTAAGGTTATTCCTCAATTTAAGGTTAGCTGCTGTTGTATGTTTTCTGATCTGGGACAGTACATTAAATAACATGTCCTTTTCAGGAGGAACACAAGGTCTGTATGCTCTGTTAATTTTGAGCACTAAGTCAAGGTGTTGTCTGGTTTCTTCACCGTGTAGTTAACTGTTTTTCTCATGGTAATAAGAAATAAGCAGTCTGTGGGGAGATAGTCTAAGATCTCATCTCATCAAACTCCCACCTAGATTTAGCATCTACTGATGCTTCTTGCTTTAACTAGTCTTACTGTGATGGTTACAGTTGGTGACTCACCCTTTTATTACCTTCCCCCACATTCCATTCTTGTACATATTTATCAGTGTACAGTACAGAAGAGCTTTCATTACTCCCCCTCTTTCCTTACATCCCTCCCTTGTCATTTTATTCAATGGGTTGTAATCCATACTGTCCTTATTTATTTCATTACTCAAATTGTCACAGTTTTGGCCAATGGGAGCCTTGTAAAGCAGGCCTTTGTCTTTCTGATGGGGACTTTGTTTTGATTTTCATTTTGTTTTTTGAGCACTTTCTCACTTTCTGGATAAGATGTTTCAAGTTTATCCTGTACTTTTACTACTTCAGTCCTGGAATCAGCCATTTCTCCAAGGACCCCTGGTTTTGGTTACTTTTAGTGCTAAGGCAGATTTTTTTTAATTTATTTTTTTTGAGGCAGATTTTTAAAATGATAGGGTAGATTATATATAGAGAGAGATTTGTCACAATTAAAATGTTGTTAGACTTTTTTAGTATATAGAAATACCTACAGTAAGAACAAAGAGTTGGCAGGTGGGAGAAGTACGGTGGTGATTTTCTTCTGGATAATCAAGGTTTTGTTTTCATATTTTTAAACTTAAAGAGAATCAGCTATGTGAAGGCTGCTACATTGCTATTCTCTCCCTGCTTTTCCCACTTCTAGCAATGTAATTTTCTTTCCACAGGTCAATTTAGTATAAAAAAACAAAAATCAAAAACATGTGCTTTACAAGTGTATGTATTATAGATAATATAATTATGTCAATAAAATGCTTCCATAGAATGTATTCTCTTCCAGTGGTATTTCCTGTTACAGCCACCTACCTACCTATAACTCATAGACTTCTGTCACGATATAACTCTTGTTCAGTTTTTAAATTGTTTATGCAAGCAACTGATTACTGAGTAATTTAAGTACCAATTATGGCAGCACTATTCTAATTAGAATGTTGGATGCTGGCACTTCATTTAGCAAACAAGTGTAAAGTATTTATGGGACATTTGTAGAAATATTGAGGATTAATTTTCTATAGATAATCTTTGGATATATATCTTAAGTTTAGACTTATGCTTACTTTATCTGCAAACCAAATACATAATTCATTTGGAATATGAAATCCTTTTGACTTAAATTGGGAAAAATTAGCTATATGTTGAGAGTGGCATTTTCCCAACAGTTAAAAAAATAATCGTGTGTATATTAAAAAGCAGCAAAATGACACAATTTTAAATAAAACAGGTGCCTGGGTGGCTCATTTAAGTGTCTGCCTTCAGCTCAGGTCATGATCACAGGGTCCTGGGATCGAGCCCCACATTGGGCTCCCTGCTCAGCAGGAAGCCTGCTTCTCCCTCTCCCACTCCCCCTGCTTGTATTCCCTCTCTCACTGTCTCTCTCTCTCTCTGTCAAATAAATAAATAAAATAAAATTTAAAAATCCTTTAAAAAAATAAAACAAATACAAGTAAGTTGTACATTAAGAATAGAAGAGTGAGAATTTTGATGGAGATACAATCCTGCTCTTTGATTTTAACGCAGATAATATCCCTTTGGTCATGTTGGGATTTATAAGGAATAATTTGAAAATAACACATTCACATTCCTTTTAGACTGATAACATTTTTCAGAGTTTTTTTGGATATAAGATGATAATCTTTTAGTGAATGAATTAAAGTAAATTCTTAATGTTTATATAATCTCTGATAAGAAAGCTAAAATTGTAGGTATGCTTCTCATGTCAGATACCCATATGACAGAGAATGAGGTGTTACATTAAGGATTGCAGAAAGCCACGGGATGACGTGGTTTATTCATTTCATTAATATTTATTGATCATTTAGAACTCTTTCAGATACTTGAAATGTAGTTGTAAATAAGTTTCTTAGGAAGAGATAAGTAAAAAACAAGTAAATACAATAATTATATTTTTAAGTGTGAAGTGAAGGGGCTAAAGTAGAGAATGATGAATGGGACTATTTTTTTTTTTTTGAATGGGACTATTTTAAATAGAATAGGAGAAGAAAGCCTTTCTGAGGACGTGGGGGTTTTATTAAGACTTCAGAGATTTTTAATGAGAGTAGAGGAAAGAAGTTTCCAGAGAGAAGATATTATGGAATAACCTAAGTGGTGAAAGAGCTGGTAAGAAAGAGAACAGTATGAAAGTATATGCAGGAAGGTAGTCTCAGGGAATGTTTGGCCATTGCATGGAGTTTGGATTTATTGTAAGTGTAGTAAGAAGCTGGTGAGGAATTTCGTTAAGAAAGCGTGATAGGGGTGCCTGGGTGGCTCAGTGAGTTAAAAGCCTCTGCCTTCGGTTCAGGTCATGGTCTCAGGTTCTGGGATCCAGCCCCACATCAGGCTCTCTGCTCAGCGGGGAGCCTGCTTCTCCCTCTCTCTCTGCCTGTCTTTCTGCCTACTTGTGATCTCTCTCTGTCAAATAAATAAATAAAATCTAAAAAAAAAAAAAAGAGAGAGTGATATGTTTCCATGGGTATAAGCTATTGCTGCTCAGTTGGATAATGGATCAGAGGGGGGGACAAATAGGGACAGTGGTTAAAATTGTTATTATAACATAAGCACTTAGGAGCAAAACCTTTATCTCTGGATTAAAACTAAATTGAAATCCTAAACATACCACTTAATAGTTATATGGCCTTGAGCAAGATATTTAATCTCTTTGTGTCTCAGTTTCCTCATCTGTAAAATGGGAATAATAATAATAATTGCCTCAGAAAGTTGATAGATGAGATGAATTGTTTGTAAAGGGCTTAGAACATTGTGTTTGTAAAGGGCTTAGAACATTGCCTGGCCCACAGAGTTAAGTGTTTAAAAACCAATAAATAAGGCCATTTTATGGAATAAAATGCAAAGTGGACAATAAAATATGCTCAGTAGCTTGTGCTCTTTGCCTTATTTGGGAAGGAATACACAAGAATTACTGCTGTGCAGAGTCCTTAGCGCAACTCTTCTACAGTGACAGATAGTGCATAGTGAAGGCATGGGACTAGTATGTACAAGTTTCGGTTAACAAGGTGCCATGCAAAGCGAGAGCTGCTTGTATAAGAATTACAGCATCTGTAGAGGGGAACCTTGATGGCTCCTTAATCTATAGTTGACACTGAGCAGGAGTAGGAGGCTTAAAGTTTTTAAAGTATTTTTTAACTGCTGATTTTGGTTTTTAGCTCTTCACATGTTTCTGTGGATGTAGAATTCTTGTGCCAACGTGTGTCTTAGCTCTTTAAGTTTTTGTTAGGGGGTCAGTAAGCTAATTTTAGGGGAGATAGCAAATTAACAATCTTTCTGGCCTTGCCTTCAAAAGATCTCAGATTGAAACAGGAGAGCCTTTTTTCCCCTTTTATTTTAAGTAGACTCCCAATGTGGGGCTTGAACTTGTGACTCTGAGATCAAGAGTCAATGCTCTACTGACTGAGCCGTCCAGGTTCCCCCCACACACACACAAAAAATTTCACGAGGTAGTATTTCTCATGTCATTCTCTGTAAATTTGTTGGTTAGGGAATATTTATTTTAGTCCCCTCTATTCATATCTTTATCTCAGTTCCTTTGTTTTACATCCCCCTCTCTGTTAGCAAGAGATTATGGATTCCATTCGTGTATTCACTGGTCAGTTATTAAATATCCATTTTCTGTGAGGCATTCATGGTTAGGTACTGAGAGGGAAATAAAAATGCATTATATACGGCACAGTCATTTCTTGTTGTGTGAGGTGCACAGGTTCTACCGAGTCACCACAAACGCTGAATTAGCAAATACTGAACCATTTTTCCTGGGTTAGGTTCCTGTACAACTCTGTGCACATTTTCATCATCCCATCAGTGCATAATCATGTTTTATGTCTATTTCTATATCAACACATTTATCACATATGTTATTGATTCAGTGACACTAAGCTCAGGGCCAACAACACTATCCCCTTGTGCCTGAACAAAACTTAACCTGACACAGGTATTTTCTTTGTAAGGCACATTATAGCCTTCTTAGGCTCGGAACTCTATAGGCAGCACCTTAGCATCAGGCTTGAAGGTCATTGAACAGTGAGATCAACAAAAAGCAGAAAGATGTGAAAAAATCATGTCATTGCATAAACTAGGAAAAGGACACTTGTTTACAGTATGAGAACTAAAATAATAAGGCAGAGCATAACCTTTTTGACCTCATCTGGGAATGTGCACAACAGATGACTCAGATTTTTCACTGCTCTGCACATCTTCACAAACGACCATGAAAGTGCTCTAAATATTAATTTTAGTGTTACAAAAACATTTTAGTGAGCAAACTCAAATAAAGAATCCTCAAATAAGAAGATCAAGGGTACTTGTTTCCAAAAAAAACTTACAGTGTTTTAAGGGGGAATTAAGTTCTTACGTAGCTATTATATACAGGACACTATAATTCATAAGATTTATAAATAATGTTTATTTCATCATAGGAAGGAGAGGTTATGGGTTAGAAGGAATCATGTAAGCTTCATCTTTGTATCTTTGTTAAAAACTAGGTTTGAGGGGTGCCTGGGTTAAAGCCTCTGCCTTCGGCTCAGGTCATGATCTCAGGGTACTGGGATCGAGCCCCACAGGGGGCTCTCCGCTCAGCGGGGATCCTGCTTCCTCCTCTCTCTGCCTGCCTCTCTGCCTACTTGTGATCTCTCTCTGTCAAATAAATAAAATCTAAAAAAAAAAAAAAAAGCTAGGTTTGAGTTTAACTGAAAGATGATTCCAGGAGTGAACAGTTACTGAGGTAAGAAAGGGCATGTTTAAATTTCAGATGGTAATAAAGTATAATTATCCCAAAAAGGAAATGAAATAGAAGTAATGGGAGGAAAGGCTAGACAGGTAGTTTGAGGCCAGATCAAGCAGGTCCTGATCACCAGGACTTTTAATCTATTTGTTCAGTTAATCAATAAATATTTATTGGATATCTACTATCACCAAGCCTATTATAGGAACTGGGGATCTTTGAGAAAGACAATTTATGTCCTTTGGATGTTTTCAGTCCAGAGGGGGAGAAAAACAAGAAAATAAACATATCTGTTATAGTACACTAGTTTTAGTTTTAGGTCAAGATAAAGAACAGGATGCTATGAAGTGCATATAGGCAGATCTGCAGAGTTATAGGAAGATTTCTTGGAGGAAGTGACATTTAAACTAAAACCTAATGGTAAGGTAAAGTGAGGCCAGAGGCAGGGATGGATAGGCAGAGGACTTTCAGACAGAGGGAACACCTTGTTCAAAGGCCTAGAGTTGAGAACAACAGTGATGGGACTTAAAAAGTAAACTGACACCTCCTGCGAAGGACCTTTTTTTGTCATGTTAAGGAATTTGGACTTCATCTTGAAGGCAATAAGGAAGACTTTGTAGGCTTAGATAGGATTGGTATTTCAGGAGGTGTTTGCTTTGGCCCTAGCCAGGTGGGAGATAAAGGAGAAGCAGAGACATTAGTTACAAGATTATTGGTAGTAATCTGGGAGAAATGGTTGTGACCCCTTGGTATACGGTGTAGTGGCAGTGTAGATAGGGAGAAGTAGATGGACATATTAGAGATACTTACAAACTATAGGAGAAAAGGCCAGGGGATGGATTTGATGCTGGATGGGAAGCGGGGAGGGAAGTAATCAATTATATGGTTGAAGCCATAACTGTGGATGTTACTGTCCATTGATACACGAAGAGGAAAATGTTTGGGGAAGGTGGTGATGAATTAGTGGTGGACCAATATGACCAACACTAAATGTTAGAAAACCGAATCTGGTCATGGTTTGAAGGATGAATAAAGAAAGAATACACCCAAAATAGAGAGATTGTTCAGTGGCTCTTGTCAAAGACCGGGCTAGAGATGAGTGCCTGTATTCTTTTTTTTTTTTTTTTTAATGATTTTATTTATTTGTTTGAGAGAATCAGAGAGAGAGAGAGCACACGCACAAGCAGGGGGAGGGAAAGGGAGAAGCAGATTCCCAGGCTGAGCAGGGAGCCCGACTCGGGGCTTAATCCCAGGACCCTGGGATCAGGACCTGATCTGAAGGCAGATATTTAGCTGACTGAGCCACCCAAGCATGCCCCGTGGGTGCCTGTATTTTTTTTTTTTTTTTTTAAGATTTTATTTGAGAGGAAGAGTGAGAGAGAGAAGCAGACTCCCCACTTAGCAGAGATCCTGATGTGGGGCTCAATCCCAGGACCTTGAGATCAGGACCTAAGCGGAAGGGTTAACCACCTGAGCACCTTAAACCACCTGGGTGGCTTAACCGACGGAGCCACCCAGGTGCTTCAGAGTCCCTGTGTTTTTAATGCAGTACGAGCATGTCTTGGAAATAAATGGAAATAGGCATTGAAAGAAAAGACTTCCAGAGAGGTCTCCAAACATCCAACAACTGCATGCAGCCTACCCAGCTTTATGATGTGCCATTAGGTCATTTTTCAGGATGAGAAATAATGAAGCTGCCTTCATGTTGCTCCTTTTCAAGTACATGGAAACTAATATTGTTAAAAAGCAGCTCTAATGCGTAAGAAGAATGATTTTTTTCACCCTTGGGACTTGATAAAGCTAATTTCTTTTTGAGTATCTCATATATGTATTTCATCAATATTGTGAAAAATGAATCAGCATTGTGAAAAATGTCACCCCTGCATCAGGGTGCCCATAAAAACAGCAGTCAGTGAGGGTAAGGGGCTGTGAGAAGAGGCAATCCCTTTCTTTTCTTAAGCTTTTTGCCTTGTTTCTGTTAGTTCAACAGTGTGTTATAGTGTGTTATAAAATATAATAAAAGAAACCGAACATGCAGGAAAAAAGGAAAGATGTTTAATATAGGGTTTTAAAAGAGGATTAAGAAATTAACACTTAAAGCTAAAAATAGAGAACTTTGAAGGGATTGGAATAAAGTTTAAATGTTTTTTAAAACCCAATGGGAAAAAAGGGCACAAAAAGTAGAAGTGATGAGACTTAAAATAAACAAGATAGGAAACTGAAATCAGCAACAAAGATCAGTCAAGAGGTTTTTTTAATGTGATTAAAAATAAGTGAGATCTAAAGCAAGATAAAAGGCTGAAAGCCATCAGATAACATAAAAATGAAAGGTTAGGAAAAGCTATTCATTAAGAAAAAATAACTAGGGGCGCCTGGGTGGTTAAAGCCTCTGCCTTCGGCTCAGGTCATGGTCTCAGGGTCCTGGGATCAAGCCCTGCATCGGGCTCTCTGCTCATCAGGGAGCCTGCTTCCCCCTCTCTCTCAGCCTCCTTCTCTGCCTACTTGTGATCTCTCTCCTCTCTGTCAAATAAAAAAAAAAGGAAAGAAAGAAAAAATAACAGATTCTAAAAACAAGTGGTAAGAGGAAAGACAGACAATTTTGGAAGTCTAAAGGACAGTTTTTAAAAATAGTGAATACCAACGTGGGATTTTTGGGGACACTTAGAAATGCTCCAAGGAGAAGATATGTTACACCCAAAGTTTTAGAAATGTGTAGTATAGAGACTCTGATTGCAGTTTAGAATATAGTCTCTGAGAAGTGCTGTAGTAATAAAATGGCTTTGTTTTACATAACATCTCCCAAACTTTACCATGTTTTTACCAGATACTAGAGTACTCTTTTAGAAGAAAATAATAATGGAAATCTTAAAAGTTACAGAGATCGACAATAAAAAACAAAAGTCAGCTGGAATTTAGAAAACAGATTTGAGTTGGGGCTGGCATTCCTAGGGAGTAGTCTCCCACACTGTTCTGCAGCTAGCCGAAAAATAGCACATGACACCCTTCCCTTCTGGTCGTTGGTCCAAAGATGTCTTCAGAAAGCTTTTATCTGTGCAGATAGGGCACTGATAGAACATACAGGCTGCTGAGCCAGAGGAGTGGAAACTGATCCTCAGCAGAATTAAATCAGCTCTGCCTTGGGACCCTGCCCTAGCAAGTGAAGAGAGGTTTTACATACAAATGCTGTTTTTTCTTTTCCTTAAGAGAGATTAAGTTTTTCACTATGTAAATACAATTTTAAACAATGTGTCCCTTCACACACTGTTTTTCATGGGGTTTTTTTTCCTTTTAGTTTTTGTCCACATGCACATTTGTTTTTATATAGTTGATAGTGGTTAGTGTTCATCAGTTTTGTGTAATGAGAGTTCTTTTTCTACAGGGGTGAGAGAAAAATATTTTCTAGTATGGCAGCTTCTGCCTGTTCCATTGCTGTATTGTTCCAAGCACTATTGCTGCCATATTTTGGAAGCAACTTTTTATCCTGCTTTCCTGAACCACTTAATGCCTTCTTTTCTTTTGCCAGCAGTAGAACATCCCCTCCCCAAATCTTACTGCCACCGGAGTGCCTCTCTGGAAAATAACTCTTTAACATCGTGGGACTGACTAGAGAATGGTTGGGACAGCTTTTTTGTAGGCCTGTCATCTGCTGCCAACTCATGGTAGCAGCAGCACCTGTGCTAGAGGGAGAGCAGAAGGGCTTCTATATAAGTCATCAAGACCCATGAACATCCAGACATTTCCTAGTTTAATGATTTGTGCTCTTGTAGAGGAAACAGGATATAGAAACTAGGTATCCTGGCCCTTAAATGCTTTATTCAGCGAGCCACCTCATGGAGTGAATTATACAACCTTATTTTGGCATTTTGAAAGCTCAGAATTATGCAATTTCTGATATTCCTGAATTATAGACATAAAACCTCATGCTAGATAATTTCCCTTCTTATTATAATAGCTTAAAAGTCTTTGTTTTTTGTATAATTTGTTTTGGGATGTGCAACTCCAGTAGTGAATGAGTTTAGTGAATCCCAAAAAAGTTAGAGACTATCAGCTTATGTCAGATTACCACTAAAGGAGAAATTGCTGCTTTATGTAAAATAAAACATAGCTCACAGTTGGTACACCAAGATTAATAAGGAGAGTGAACTTCAAAATCTAAATTCTCTTGAGTGTAAAATAGCAGTTCTGTGCTGTGGCTTGTATTAATAGGTAAGACTTGTCCTCTCTCTTAGTAATACTCATTTCCAGGTCTTTGGCCACTTCTTAATAATAGGCTTGTTTTTGTCTTGCTGTGCACTTACGTCCTTAAAATCTTCAATGTCTACACTGTAGGTCAGATAGGCTGCTAGTTATTGTGACTATAAAGTTCTGCAACAATGAAAGATGTGGGTGGTAAGTAGTAGACTTATGCTAGTTTACTCTAAGGGGCCATATAAAGAATATCTTCAAACTATTAATAATACATACTGGCAGAAGAATAACCATGTGTGCTGAATGGCAGGTACACTGACCATTTCATTTCATCTCTTGTACGTCAGAGCTATCTCTGAGCTGAGGAACTTTGAGACCCAAAGTGGTTGATTTGTCCAGGGATCTGAGACAGAATTCAGGCCTTATTAACTTCTAATAAATTATTGGTCAGTTAATATACATATTATTTTGCTTTCTCCAAAATAGCCATAAAAGATGAAGCAGATTATGAAAATACATAAATGTGTGTATTTTCCTTTAGTGTGGCCTTGTGTTTTGGAACAGTTCCTGGAATTGGAGCCCATTTTAATGTTTGAAAATGGGTTGCTATCAAATGGGTTATTTTATTTGGTATTGCTAACCACTGAAGTTGTAAGGAAAGGGAAATAGTTTTATAGTTTCTTCCTCCCACAGGTCATAATTTAGTTGTGGACATCAGGATGTTTTTCTTGGCTTATCTCGTTCATGTAGTTTTTCTTGCACATCTGTTACATAAATTACTAAACTATTTCCTTGAAAAATTGCCAGGTTAAGTCACACTTAATAGTGATCAAGAGGTCGGTAACTGTTGGAAAAGAGAATTAAATGACAGACTTTGAGGGGCAGAAATCCGACTACCATCCTGGTTTAAGTATTTTTTGTTTTGGATCAGTTCCTAAATTTTTTGAGGCATTGGAATAATTATTTGTGGCTTCTAGTGTTTCCCAAAAGACTTTATGTTGGACTATAAACAATTAATGACTTTTTAACAAAAAAGATATTTTAGTCACTGCTTCCATAAGTTTTTATCTTTGATCAATTTATGTATACATTCTCATCTGGTACATAGTTTGCCATGTGAAACTAAATTTGGAATATTGACTTCTTTAAGACTTAACTCATTTTATGTAACCTTTCCTGACCTCGAATTCTACGTAAACCATAAAATAATGATTTTCTGTGGTGTTTTTTGGGGTAAAGTTCATAAGACTTTAGTTCTGCTAGTTGCATTTTAGGACAGCTTTACACTTAAGTGATGAACATATTAATTGTTAGAAATCTCAGAAACTTTAGATGTAAGTGGTTAGTTTTGGCTTATGTTAACTGATACTGAATCATTATTGGAAATTCTTCTGGAATGTTAGGTGTACTTCCATAAGCAAAAGACCAAGTATTTATTTAATGTAAATTTGAAATTGTATGGATTTGGAATGCTAGTTTTTAAGCTTGAAATCTTTAGATAAGATCTCATTTGGAGTACTGATGATCTGTAATGGGTATATTTACAGATTAGAAGAGAAAATATGTCGGGGTGCCTGAGTGGCTCAGCGAGTTAAACCCTCTGCCTTCAGCTCAGGTCATGGTCTCAGGGTCCTGGGATCGAGCCCCTCATCTGGCTCTCTGCTCAGCAGGGAGCCTGCTTCCTGCTCTCCCTCTGCCTGCCTCTCTGCCTACTGGTGATCTTTCTCTATCTCTCTAATAAATAAATAAAATCTTTTTTAAAAAAGAGAAAATATGTCATAAGTCAGTTAATGTCAGTACTGATAAAAGTTTTTAAGTAATTTTTGCATTACGTTTCCTACTGTGTAACTATTCTCCTTTCTAAAATGTAGTAGATATTTTTTTTTTCAAGATTTATTTTAGGGAATGAGAGAGCATGCAAGAGCAGAGATTCAGGGGACGGAGAAGAAGACAGGGAGAATCTCCTGCAGACTTGAAATGAGCGCAGAGCTGCCAGGCGGCTCAGTCCCAGGACCGCAAGACTGTGACCTGAGCTGAAACCAAGAGTTAGATGCCCAATTGACTGAGCCACCCAGGCAACCCTAAAATGTAGCAGATTCTTGATTTCTCTGTTGAGTTTTGACTTTTTAATATAGATTTAGACTTGTTAACAGGAAATAATGTGTAATTTTGTTATGATCCAAATCTGATTTACATCTGTGGGAACAAGTCACTTAGCTAAGCCGGTCACTGGCATCCACAAGGCAGCTCAGTTTTGTTATGCTGTGGCTCTGGGGCTGTTGTAACTTAATTTCTTTGTGAAAAACAACTCAAGAAAGCCAGCCTCCAGTACTGGTAGTGAATGTTGCAGAGTCTAAGAAAAAGATGATTAACAGACAGAAAAATATTACAGAAAAAGTATTACAGTGTATTTAGAGAGGAACACATTGGGTTTGATAGTACATTGGATTAGTGACAAATCTATACAGAAACAGTAAAAAAAAAATTATAAAAAGTGTTCTGCCATGCATAAGTTTCCTACCTAAGGAAGAACTCTTGATGAATCTCTTGGTTACTCTGTGTTGGAAAGTATAATATGTACAGAATACTTTAAACTCTTGATCAAATCTGGAAGACTGTCAGGAGTCTGTACAAACATTTGTGTTTTCATAATTTTGATGGTAAACAAAGGTCTTCAGTTAATTGTTCACAAATGTTAGGTTTGTTCTTAGTCTTTTCTACCTGCAAAGTATGTTTAGTGTTTCATTTGCTCCTCATTGTCCCCTCACAAAAAACTGAAAATATATTTTTATAGAATTTTTCTTTCTACTTTATCTGTAAATTGTACACAGTCTAAAAATTTGAGTAAAGATTACAAGACTATTGAGTCGTATCAATCAACAATGTTCAGTAATAGGAAAACATCAAGAGTGATTAAATTTTGTACTCCCAGTTCCCCACCTCCATGATAGTATTGGACTGAATTATTACTGAAATTGAAGGTCAACATCAATTAGAATGGATCAGAGAATTTGGTAGTAGAATGATGGAAGAATAGCATTTGTCTTAGAAAAGAGTACATGTAGCCCTTAATTTTCTTACAACTTAAAACAACTAGAATTTCAATTTAGAATTACATCAGCTGGAGATACTTTTCTATTGTCATATCATGTGAGGAAGGAACAACTGGAATGGTGTTTTTTGAACATTAACAACATTTTTTGTGGTTTTCATGTGTTAGGCAACATGAATTTGGATTTAAGCAGTTTTTCTGTCTGTACTATGTTTTTAAAATGTTTTAGGTTTCCAGTAATAGTATCTAACTTGATCTTTGAGTATCCAGAATTACCTTAAAAAGAATTTTAGAAAGTTGAAGCTTTAAAAAGAACTATGGGACTCCTCTCCTCCCTCATTAAAACCTGTCAGTAAACTGTTCTTTAATATTTATTTGGTGTTAATTTTTTTTACTATGATAGCTAAAGGATGAGGTGTAGGTGTAGTATTTCAGTGCAAATTCTTCATGGTTATTTTAAAAAGCAGAGTTTCATGTTTCAGCATTTAGTATTTTAATGTTCCCTCTTAAAAAGTAAAGAGGAAAACAGAAGGTGCATAATCCAGTATAGTCCTCTGTGTAAATAGTAAGGTCATAAATAATATGCACATGAGCATCCCACATATTTATGGTTTAAGTGGATTGAAATAGGGCATATGTTTTTTAAGTAACCAGGTTACTCTCCTGAAATCTTGTTACTGCAGAAGAATGAGTAAGAGAGCCTTAGATTTTTGATGTTTTCAATTTCAGTTTTTCCCTATTCAAACTGTTTGTTTTACCTTGCTTTTTAGAGTGTTTGTGTTTGCGTAGGGGTATGTTGGTTTCCTCCTTTCCAGTTGGATACTTTGTATTTAAGGTTCCATAAAACCAAAGAAAACGTAATTTCCATGACTGAGAATATCTTTTTTTTAAAGAATATCTTTCTTTAAAGATTAATTCAGCATTTAGTTCTTTTAGTACTACAGTTTGTGATGGCATCATTTTGGTGTTTTTTTTTTTTTTTTAAGATAGAGAAAGGGAAGAGGGGCAGAGGGAGAGAGAGAGAGAGAGTCTTAAGCAGGCTCCATCCTCAGCACTGAGCCTGATGCAGGGCTCCATCCCACCACCCTGAGATCATGACCTGAGCTGAAATCAAGAGTTGGATGCTTAACCAACTGAGTCACCTGGATGCCCAGATGTCATCTTAATGTGTTAATTTTTCTCTTGGGTCATATGATATTACTGACTCTCTAATTGGTAGGGGATTGAGGCATAATAGAACAGAGCTTTGGAATCAGGAAGCCTAGCAGAGTTTGAACATCAGTTGTTTACTAATCATGTGATACTGAACGAGTTTATTTAACGTCTCTACCAGGGAGTTGCTATTAAATATATTTTTCCTCTCTGTTCATTCATTTTTTCTATTTGGTTGGAGGGGCTGCTGCTGCTAATGACAGCATGGCAGCACTAGAGAGAAACTGTCCAGCAGTCAGTTTGTTACATTTTTTCTTCTGTACTTTCCAATATTTATTAGTTGTCTTCTTCTGGTGTGGAGGGAGCACTGTAGTTTGTTCCTTGTATTAGCACTTTAGCTCTTTTATATCTAAAATACTATATAATCAAATATGATAACATTTGCGTTAGCAACACAATTCTTCTACTGAACCATTGCTTGTGTGTTATGACATTTTTCATTGCTTTTTTGTGTTTTATTTTCAGATCAAGAAAAGACTTTTTTTTTAATGGGTAGCAGATATCCAGCCAAGTAGATGAATCAGTTTTTCCACCTTCCTGCCCTATTTCTATGCAACCTCAGATCTCTGCTAAACGAAAGTTAGGGATTTGTTAATTTAGGAGTACTAGACTTCTTGGTTGTTGATTACATATCACAGGACTATAATAACATGTTACTTGATTTTAAAATATCAGTATTGAACCTATAAAATGTTCAGCTTGCAAATAAAGGCCATCCCCTGATGAAAAATTAATAGCACATGGTCTATTATCAAACTTTTAGAGCAAGTATTCTTGAAACTGTTGTCCTAATGTTTTGGCCAGAGCTTTAAAAAACAACAACAACAACAAAAAAAAAAAAAAAAACCAAGCATTAAAAAAGGAACTGGTTACCTGAGAAAACTTTCCTTTTTGGTGTTCATTTCATGGGTGTTTTATTATTTTTAAGTTAGAAAGATTGAAACTTTACAGGCAGCATATAATAGTTTTACCTGTATTCTAAAAGGGTCTTTGGAAATCTTTGTGATATTGAGAAAAAGAGGTGACTTTTAAGTGTAAGTTTTCATGTTCAGGAATCATTATTTCCTAAAAGAGTTTTTTTTAAAAAACATGTTAATTTTAATATTAGGTACTTGAATTGTTCCATGTAGTTTTTCACATATAGCACTTGTATACATACTGTAGTGTTTATTACATATACTTAGGTACTAGTTTGCTGCACTTATTAGCCTGATAAAACAAGACTTTGGAAGTACAAATAATACTTAACACGATCTACCATCATGCTTATTTGCCTAAAAAGAGTTAAAATGTTGCTAATGATATTACATGTACTAATGATACTGTATTGATGATACAGTACTTTCTATTTTTAATGGTATTTAATACTTTTCCCTTGGTTACAATATAATGTCCAAGGGAGGAAATTCAGAAAATATGGGAAAGTATAGTATATGTGCTGCCGAAGCGAGCACAATACAGCAAAGTATAAAGAAAAAAATACTGTTATTTAAACCATAACTTTGAAAGCTGTGTCTCTGTCTCTTGCTGCCTGTTTTCCTGCTACTTGGACTGTGTGTAAGTGTTGATACAAATGCATATGTAAGTGTACATATGCATGCATACAATAAAACACAGATTTAAAGGTCTAAAAGAAAATACTGCTAAATATTTTCCTGATGTCAGAGTGAATGAAGTCTTTATAATAAGTTTAAAACAAAAAGAAGAAAACATTAAAAACGTAAGTCTGTTTTTTAAAAAAGGAAGTAAAATTAAGGCAAGCTGGGAAAAATACTTTTTACTACACCAGTCTGTTTCAATTTCCTTATTTATTCCTTAGTTAGCAGGTAGAACTGAATTATATCTAAGCTTTACCTTTTCTCTTGGTGTATAGTTTTGTTTTAACAAAGCATATTAAACTTTTGACAGGAAAAAATTAATCAGGACTATTCAGATGTCAATCATTAATGCAGATTAGAAGAAGCACTGACCATCTATAAGTAAAAGCCCCATTTTAGCTTTTATTTTAACCAGTCTTGCCTCTAAAACCTGGACCCAAACTATTATTAAATAAAATACCTTGGTGTTTTATCGGTAGTGAGTGATGAAATAAACAGAAAATGAGGAATAAAGAGGAGAGCCAAAATGAACACTAATAATTTAGAAGGTGAATAATCAACTCTTGAATAATTAATTGAACATTGGCTGTGTGGACTCAGCCATAGAAGCATGTGTGCAGACTTTGAGGGCAGTAACTTTCAGCATTTGGCATTAAAGATCGAGTGAGTGAGTGATGCTGGGTTGTCCAGCATTAAGTACTCTTACTGGGGATTCCCTTAGTCCTGTCCTACCTATTGGGATGTTGTGAGGAGCAAATGTAAAAGCACTATAAACGCAACGAAGCCTTACCGGTACAAACAATAATGATTTTAATTGTGGATTTTATCCTTATAAAAAGCAGTGGTTCAGTATTGCTTTAAGGTATTATGTTCAGAACACATGCAGCTTCTTATATTTTTCACTTTTTGGTTATCTCCTAGTAATTTCCTATAATTTTGTTTGTAGAACACATCCTAGACCTTTGTCTGAGTTTTGTGTGTGTGTGAAAAAACTGTTGGGAGAGCCCCCTCTAGTGTCTGAAGTAGCCATTTTTAAACTTTTGTCACTCAGAAGTTTTAGGAATTAAACTAGCTATTTTCCTTTCACATCTGGACATAATTTCTTTTTTTCTTTTTTAGGGGGAGGGAAGGGGTTACTTTCCTTTTTTAAAAAGGTCACTGGAATTATGGGTAGGGTGTGTATTAAGGGCAGCAGAAAACATGGGAAAGGAAGGATCAAAATGCCATTTCTACCTTTTTAGAAATAGTTATTTTTAAGTGAGCTGGAATAAGGCCAAACTATACAGTGTCATGTTTTGTTTTGTTTTAGTTTACATTTGTTTCTGAATTAGGTGCAGCTTAAAAATACTTTGTTTTGAAATTCTTTATAGCCATCAGATCTCATTTTAGAGATCTTTGCAGTTTCTGAAAGCAGCAGTTTCAGCAGAAAATGGCTTTAAAGTAGAGCCTGGTTTTCTTCATGGAAGTTGTATTGCTTTGTTACTTTTTGTTATTATTGTTGCTGTATCTTTTTGTAGGTATACTTTGTAACTATATTATAACTGTTCTAATGTCATTGTCATTTTACATAGTTCGCATTGTTTTTCAACCAAGGAAATAAGGCGATTCTTAAATTATTGGCTCTCTGCCACCTCTCCCTGTAAACACCCAGCACTCAAACACACAGGCCTTCAGCTAAGAATCTTGTGAAGGGTTAGAGAAACAGGACCTTTCTCATTTGACCCATGGGCTTTTGTAGCTTGAACAAGGAAAGTAGTGTTCTAAAAGCTACAGCATTTATGAAGGCTCTAGTAAAAATATTTCATGTGCATGGACTAGAGATTAACTCCTTTCATCTTGTTCTCTAGCAAATTAAACAATGCAAACAGATTTTAAGTGCATTCTTGGTAATGAAATGCTTGGGTGAATTATAATCCTAATTGCTATTGTTCATTCCCACAGCTGCATGTTGACACTTCTAACTGCCTAAGCCACGCATTCTTCAGCCACTAGGATAAACAAAAGCATTTTGAAATCCATCATTTTATGGCATCTTAAATTGCAAATCTGTCAGTGGCTCCCTTGATTTTATTTTGTTTCCACTGTTGAAGATATTGGGAAAAAATGTTACTCCCTTGTATTTATACATAAAATTATTCTCAACAGAATTATTATTGGTTTTTTATGAAAATTAATTCATTAATAGACTTAATTTTTAAAGGTGATAGTGGAAGTTAGGTCGTAGGGAAACAATTTCTATTTATGTTATAAAACTAGTTGATATTTTAGGAGGCAGTTTTCTCCAAAATTTGAAAGAAAGTAATAGGATTTCACTTTTCCTCCTTAGTAGAACAGTCTTCTGAATGTAAATCTAGAAGCTAGATTTATTCTGTGATTTGGCAAGTCATATTTATATGTGTAATGGTTCCTTTCAAATGTGACCTCCAACCATTTATTAGTCTTCTTTCTTGGAAGGTAAATAAGGAGAAATGTTTACAATGAATTTAAAATTTATATTTCTTTATATTTGAGAAACAGGTTTTAATACCAATTATAGTCAAACCTTCCTTACTTGAAAAAATAGAACCTTTTGATAACTGAAAAAACATACAGCAAGAGTGGGGTATATGGGGCACCTGGGTGGCTCCGTGGGTTAAGCCTCTGCCTTTGGCTCAGGTCATGATCTCAGGGTCCTGGGATCAAGCCCCACATTGGGCTCTGCTCAGCAGGGAACCTGCATCCCCCTCTCTCTTTGCCTGCCTCTCTGCCTACTTGTGATCTCTCTCTCTCTCTGTCAAATGAATAAATAAAATCTTTAAAAAAAAAAAGAGTGGGGTATATGGATGTAATAATTAACAAATTGTTGATTTTTCTGTTTCTGAGGCTTAATTTTAAGTGGAAGATTTGAATGACCGAATCCATAGGCATCTATTAGAACAAATGCTCAGTAATAATTGAGGCTTTAGATTTCAGTTGGATACTACCACAAGTCACATTTTCACAGTATTTCTTTATTCTGAGGAATGTCTAAATTCTTTTTTTTTTTTTAAGATTTTATTTATTTATTTGACAGAGAGAGAGAGATCACAAGTAGACAGAGAGGCAGCCAGAGAGAGAGGGGGAAGCAGGCTCCCTGCCGAGCAGAGGGCCCGAGCAGAGGGCCCGATGCAGGGCTCGATCCCAGGACCCCAGGATCTCGACCTGGGCCGAAGGCAGAGGCCTTAACCCACTGAGCCACCGAGGCGCCCAGGAATGTCTAAATTCTTAAATACATTTGAGTATGGAAATTGTTTTAATAACCAAACTTTTTGCCATCTTGTATCTTAATTTTAAGGTACTCTTTTCAAAGTTAATTCTTTCTTATAAAAATATTATTTAATATTTTAAAATTCTCTTAATAGGGGATTATTATCTGTAATAATAATAGCAGCTAATCTGTATTGAGCAATATCTGTGTATCAGACACAGTTCAAATAGTACTATTTGAGGTGCTACCCTTTGAGGTAGTGTTCTTACTTACTCCCATTTTGCACTTGAGGAAACTAAAATTAAGACAGAATAATTTTGCCAAAAGTCACAGAGTAATTGGAGTCAGATCTTTCTGACTCCTAGAACCCATGTTCTTTTTTTTTTTTTTTCTAAAGATTTTATTTATTTGACAGAGACATAGCAAGAGAGGAAACTCAAGCAGAGGGAGTGGGAGAGGGAAAAGCAGGCTTCCCGCTGAGCTGGGAGCCCAATGTGGGATTCAGTCCCAGGACTCCCAGATCATGACCTGAGCCAAAGGCAGAAGCTTAATGACTGAGCCACTAAGGTGCCTCTAGAACCCACGTTCTTGACCTTGCCGAAGTTTTGTGTTTTTTTTAAGATTTTATTTGACAGAGAGAGAGAAAAGAGAGAACATGAGAGGGGAGAAGGTCAGAGGGAGAAGCAGACTCCCCGCAGAACCGGGAGCTGACTTGTTCCCGGGTCTCTGGGATTATGACCTGAGCCAAAGGCAGTCACCCAACCAACTGAGCCATCCAGGCGCCCCAACACTGCCAAAGTCTTAAGTGAAAGTTAAATACGTTATCATACAGTTTTCTGATGAAATATTATGTGGCCATCAAAAATGAGGCTTATGGTGACTAGTGACATAGAAAACATACAAGTGAAAAACCACCAAGGGATTACAGTTAAATATTCATAGCAATTCTAAATATTTTTAGTGTTATCTTTGGTTTGTCATTGCTTTTTTTTTTTTAATGCAATATAAAGTTCTCATATAATTTTGCTAATTAGTTTACAGAAATTCTGTAAGGAAACAAGAGTGCATGTAAACCAGATCTGGTCAAAAAACTGACAACTCAGTTTTATAATAGACTCTAGCATGTTCAGTTTTCTTTGACCCAAAACCATTTTTTACTGGACATACGCCAGCGCTGATGTAATCTCTCATCTGTATTCTGGAAGGCTAATGGAATAGTAAAATTTTCTTAAATATAACTTAAATGTGTTATATAGTGTCCTCAAAGTAGCTTATGCACAAAAGATGTTTTCTTTCCCACCCTGTGGAGGTATCTCATTAGGACACCCACTAGTGTCATTATTAAGTTTTCATGTGTTTCTCAGTTTTGATGCTAATCTTTGTGTGTATGTGCGTGCATTTTTTTTTTCTCTGCAGCACCAATGTGGTTATGAATTATTCAGAGATCGAGTCTAAGGTTCGAGAAGCAACGAATGACGATCCTTGGGGACCTTCTGGGCAACTCATGGGAGAGATTGCCAAGTAAGTGATAATTTGACTCAGCAGTGCAGAAAGAATCCAACTATCTTTACACAGAAATACAAAATTTGCTTTCAGTTTTAAACAGGTTAGCTGCCAGATATAAATTTTGCATAATCACTCAGATATTAATGCAGGACGTTTCATACAGAGTCCATTTCCTTTTAAAAGTGAGCATAAAAATTAAAACAAAATTTTTCAATGAAGTTTAGAGACTTACTGTGGCTTTTCATAAAATTTTGACAAATGTATATAAAATAACTTGAAATAAAGTTAGGAAAATTTTTTTTGATGAGCATCTTGACCACTATCCTAGTAAGTAAAGGGCTTGTAAAAGATGATATTAATTAGTGGAGTTTACACGTGTGCTACATATTATACAAACTATGAGAAAAATATTTTTATGGAGGCATATAATTAAGCTTATTAAATTTTTTAAGCTCTTTGGGAAAACACAGTAACTTAGAACAAGCGTGCCACCTACTGTCGAAATTAATATATTGCAAAGTCTTGAGGATAATTATTCTTTTTCAGGGCTACATTTATGTATGAACAATTTCCAGAACTTATGAACATGCTTTGGTCACGAATGTTAAAAGATAACAAAAAAAATTGGAGAAGAGTTTATAAGGTATGGACATCAGTTTTTATTATTTGACATGTTGAAAACAAATGCTTGAAATTTGAAGGTATACCTACATAAGTGATGATGAGGGACATTAAATCCTAGAACATAATATTCTTAAACAGGTAAAAGAAGATTTGCTATGTGTGTTGTTTTCTATAAACAACTTTTGTTTATAATTGTGTTGTTAATTATAAACAACTGTTCTGAATATAAAATGCTTAAAATTAAATACTTATAAATATTTTCATTTTACTAAAAATTTTTCTACTGGAAATATATTTGTGCATTTCAAAAGTAGGGAATCTACAGATGGATGTGTATTTAGTGGATGAGTAAGATGAAAACCAGTCTAATAAAATGTGGTTTCTCATCTCTACATAAAAATTTGCCTAATTTATAATAATATTAACACAGTATTCTGCACCAGAAATGTGTTAGTTTAAAATGTAATTCGAAATTGTAAAACATATTAAAATTCTAACATTTTTAAATTTCCAAATATATACTTTTTATCAGATTCCTTTCATTTAGTCCTGACTTCATCATATAATGTGGAATTCTACAGATTGTCATCTGTTTTCCAAACCCACCATATTTTCGTGCTACTCAATAAGTTTTTCTGTGCTTTCAAAATGGCATATAATGTTTATATTTAAAACTTTTAAAGCAGTATTTTGGCTTTCAGGATTGAAGAGCAGTGCTTTACTTAGTTCCATGTTTTTGATGTTATTTGTTTCTAAAAACATTCACTGTCATTCCCTCAGCTTGTATAATATTTGTGATGAAATAGTTGATATTTCTTTATGTGAGGTTCCAAGCAAAGTTAAGTTCACAATGCATAATTCAGTGGATTTTAGTGTATCCACGAAGTTGTGCAGCAGTCACTACTGCCTAATATCAGAATATTTTTATCACCCCGAAAAGAAGCCTAATAAAATAAGGAGAAAAAAAACTCTTACTTGTTGGCAGCCAGTTTTTGAAACAAAAGTCACGTCATTAACTTCAAAATTTAATTTGATCTGGGGAAAATACTGTGGGATCACATAATTACCAAATAATTGTTCTCTTTAAATTGATACTTCGAACAACTCACAGTTCTGTATTGCCCAGATGAAAAGTAAAAATTAAGCCACTTTCTAAAAGCTTGGTGTTCATTTGTATCTTACATTCAGATATTTCTTAATCAGAGAGCTATTTTTTTTAATCTTTTGACACATAGTGTCCAGTGGACAGTTTATTTACTGTGGTTATAAGAGGAATTTCAAATTGATAATATAAGGTTTAGACTATGTATTTAAAGTCCAGTGTCAGGTAAAGAAACTCTCCCTGACTCTCACTTACCCCACAAAGATTATTTATTTGCTGATGTTGAAATTATTTTTTTAACCATTTACCAAAGCTCTACCAGAATTTATTTTGTTAAATCATTTGGTGCTTTGTATTTTACAGTCATTGCTGCTTCTAGCTTACCTCATAAGGAATGGATCAGAGCGTGTTGTTACAAGTGCCAGAGAACACATTTATGATTTGCGATCCCTGGAAAATTACCACTTTGTAGGTGAGCAATAGAAAAACCTTATAAGCAAATTAAAACAGTAGTTGGAGTTGTCAGTCACCTGAACCAGCTTAGAAGCTTCTCCGCTCTAATTAGAATGTGACTATTGCTGGTTGTGTGACGAGTGCAGAATCCAAGACGTGGGGCCCTAGAGTATTAATTAGTGAAGACAAGAACTTGCAGAAAAGACTGGCTAATAACAACAGAACCAACACAACATGAGTGTTCGGGTTTATATTAAAATATGCACTGGAGACTGGTCCCCTGTGGTGTCCATAAAGGAATAGCTTTAATCATATGGGAAGAAAAGGTTAGAGCTCCAAAACACACACATCTGTTTGAAGCTGGGTTTTTTTTTTTTTTCCTCCCACCAAATAATATTTACTGTGCAAAGGCAGCAAGGCCAGAGTGTGTTTTGAATGTGAACAAGGATACAGAATAAACCACATTTCATTTTGTAGTGTACCCCAGTTGAAAGCACTTTAAAAATTTCAAGTTTTTCAGCCATACTAAATTCTGGTAATTAGTATTTCCAGAAACTTGTATTGGGGAAACCAAAGCATTTGAGTACATTTTAGTCATTAAAATGTTAAAGTGGATCTTTTGTTGTTATTTTGTTAAAATACTGTAGGAAAAGAAAACGTTTATGGATGTAAGTCTTTTTCATATGGTCATCATTAGTAATGCTTTTTAATCTTTTGCTGATCTTGTGTAGCACCAGTGTCTGTAGTCCTTGTAAATTCATCTTTACATGCTTTTACAAGCCAGAATTGCATCTCAAGACTTAGAATTTGCTAATGAGAAATAACAGAATTCAATAGCACTATTTGCCTCTTTTTGTTAATTTTAAATATTGAAGTTGGTTTTTTTATGTTGAAATTTTCATGTCTGTTTTTTGTGTTAAAGGATTTGATACTTATTAGTTGAATTCTTAAGGTTTTGTTTCTCCCTTACCATCCTCACAGATGAGCATGGCAAGGATCAAGGTATAAATATTCGCCAGAAAGTGAAAGAATTGGTTGAATTTGCCCAGGATGACGACAGGCTTCGTGAGGAGCGAAAGAAAGCAAAGAAGAACAAAGACAAGTATGTTGGGGTTTCCTCAGACAGTGTTGGAGGATTCAGATACAGTGAGTATCAAAGACAAACTGGCACCTAAGCATTTGTTTAGCTTCCTTGTGTGTATTTTAAGAATCACTGAAATACGAAAGACCAAAATATCTCCCCCCGCCCCCGCCCCGAAATAGAATACTAAAGTACCTGAAGTACCCATTTTGGCTTCTATTATATAGATATTAGGAATCTTCTTTTCTATTTTTTACTTTTGCGGGTTCAAGAATATGATTTTAACCATTAGTCGTTAATCAAATGACTCTAACCTTTAAATTGATACACAGGGAATAAAACAGATATATACCCTTCCCTCTTGGAATTACCATTTTTAAAAAGAAAAAAGGATTTCTCTACCTCACCATCGAGAGTATAAAAATACAAAGTTTGAGGAGATTTTGAACAAATTAGCTCTGGGGCCCAAAACAAGTAAGCTTCCTATAAGTTTTGCCTCAGTCTCTTCCCTTAATTAAGCAATACTTTAATTTGACATAAAAAAAGGTGACTAATAATACCATCAGTTTTTCACCTAGGCCTATCACTTTATTGTTCCTAACACATTTAAGAGCAGCTAGAACACTGATTGCTCATGTTTATTTTTAATATACTAATATAGTTTCCCCAAAATAGATCACTGGGTACTTGAAACAGGCACAGAAAATAAGAACTCTCTGTTACTGCATGTTGCTTTGGTCTCATTCTGTCTTCTGTAAGCTCTGACCATACCCTGGTCATTCTGTGTATACACAGACAGGCTGGTGCTGTGTATACTTAGCCACAGATTGGGACTTCCCAGTTCCCCCAGCCATATCTCAGGTTTTTTTATATTTGGATTACACTGGGATCTCAGAACTCCTACATTGGAACCGTGTAAAAATTTTTTATTTCTTATCTTGTGATTATCTACAAAGTAATATCTTTGTTCCTTTTTTTTTTTTTGCTTCCTTGCTCTCAAAGAAAAAATACTGTACTTAATTAGTAAAGGATGTTTTTAACAGGAAAATTCCTTTCTTTTATGACTAAGCCTCACAAAAAGTCAGTTCTTGAATTGGGCAACAATATTTCTCTTAAATCATTTATATATATGTTTTGGAGTTATCGTTTGTTTAGTGGAGTGACAAATTTTTGGATTATTCGCCTGAGTAGTTATTTTGTTCTTTAGCTTTTTCAAAGTAGTTATAGAGCAAATTTAATGTGTTTTTGAGGAGAAATTGCTATTTGCAACTCATTTCCTGATTCTATTTGCTTGTAACCCTCTTTTTACCAGCACAATATGTAATTAGATAAATTTTTAAAATTGAATAAGTTCTCAGAGTCAGTCACTGTGAACCAATTACAAAATCTGCATTAGAGGAAGAGTTGAACATCTTATGTATTTGCATCACATTCTTTTAAAATTATTTGTGATGTTATATATATTATTCAAAGACTGAACTGATCAACTTTAGCTGTTTTATGTCTTTTCATTTTGACTTTAGATGGTGTCTTGCCAATAATCTAGTATCTTTGACACTCATTTAGTAGGATATCTATTACATTCATTGGTTTTGTTTTCATCTGCTTTCATTTTTCCTATAAATTTATCTTTTCAAAGTCTAGTTTATCATATTTTCATTGAAATGTACATTCACATTATTGGAAAACCTCATTTTTATAAAGCCATCTGGTTAAAATTTTGTCAAATTCTCTCTCTAAGTTGGGGGTCACTTTCAGATTTAGTGGACATATTTTAAAATCCTCTTACAAAAATTTTGGCTTTGCAGTTTTACCAGGCAGTTCTGTAAAATGGTTTTATTTAATATCAAAAGGGCTTTTTTGCCACTAGAGCTTGATCACAAAAGTTCAGTGCAAAGGCTGAGCCATTTTTGGATTATTTGTTATTTCTTTTGATTATTTGTTATTTCTCATTGCATTTTCCCTTTTCTCTCCAGCCTGCCTTAGTTTTCATTGGTTTCTTCTTTTTAACCTCATCTGATTTCTCTGTACTTTCTACTCTTATCTTTTTGGTTGAATTTGGATGTGGAAATGGAGAGGTTCTTTTTAGTGCTCAGAATCCCTCTCTCTCCTTTAGGCCACCAAGGTCAAGGTCTAAAACAAATTTTGACGTTTTGGGGTTTTTGTTTACTGCCATGATCTATTCTTTTCATTCTCAAATTCACACAGAGTCTCCCTAGGTTTTGGCATCCTGGCATATGTTTAGACTTGGTGTTTGAATAGATCATCACTGTTCTGAACTGCTTGAGCATACATCATGATTCTAGTCTGCAGTTTTGGGTGGTTAGAATATTCTTCTCTTTTTATAATAATTAAAAGGTACTTTCCCATGCCGTGAAATCCATTGAGTTATTTTTCTAGTTTGATACTTAATTTTCAGCATATTTAAAGCATACCAGGACATGTAGCATTCAGAGTGCTGTCACCTATAGTTGGTGTTTTTTAAGAGACTGTTGCTGTCCAGTACTTTTCCAATAATTGAAGAACCATTAAGAGACAAGAATGAAATACAGTGCATTATGTGACTTTTATAAGAACAAAAGGATTTCCATTTCTCTTTGGCTTATATAGCCTGTGTTGGTTTTTGTGTTTTCCTCTACTCTTTTAAGAACTTTCTGATATGCTGTGCTGTGCATTAAGGTTGTGTAAGTTTTCATAAACAAAAGCTTTTGAATCTGCATTCCTGCCATTTAATGACTGGCACTACATGCTGTGCCTTGCTGTAATTGTGTTGATTCAGCACTGTGGGAGCTCTCTGTTTTCCTTTGAAAACTATTTTATTATGAGGAAAAGCTTCAGAAATAAGGACTGTAGACACCTTTTGAATTTAATGTCCTTAGAGTTAGTTTTCTTTTTAATGCTTTATATAGGTGAAAGATATGATCCTGAACCCAAATCAAAATGGGATGAAGAGTGGGATAAAAACAAGAGTGCTTTTCCATTCAGTGATAAATTAGGTGAACTGAGTGATAAAATTGGAAGCACAATTGATGACACCATCAGCAAGTTCCGGAGGAAAGATAGAGAAGACTCTCCAGAAAGATGCAGGTATTAACACTTTGTCTCCTGGGTCTCTTGGAAACGGTGTTAAGTTTATGAAGCTGGGTTTTTGTTTATCTGAAGTTCAGCTTTTCTTTTAATAGATTTTGTTTTTTTAGAGCAGTTTTAGGTTCACAGAAAAATTGTACATAAAGTAACAAGAGTTGCCATGTTAACCCCCATCCCGAGTATAGGTGTGTATGTGCACACACACGTGCGCGTGCGCACACACACACACATATCTCCTGTTACTAACATTTTGCATTAGTGTGGTACATTTATTAACAATTGAAAGCCAATATTGATCTACTGTTCTTAACTAAAATCTGTTGTTCGCATCAGGGTTCACTGACTTGTGCAGTTGAGAAATGCATAATACCCACCATTATAGAACCATACAGGATAGTTGCACTGCCCTAAAAATGCCCTTTATAAAAATATGGGGTGATTCATGAATTTGCATGTCATTTCTGCACAGGGGCCATGCTAATCTTCTCTATATTTTTCCAGTTTTAGTGCATTTGCTGCTGATGTGAACACTCTGCAGCTGTTTTTAAGATGCTAGGTCAAACATTATTTGTAATTAGTATTGATACACTTTCCATATAGTCTGTGTCCATTTATTTCTAAAGTTGACCACATTTTCTATGTTTTTATTCAGACTATTTATTGAAAAAAAATTTTTTTCCCAGTAAGAACCTGCATAGCCCATTTTGCATTTGGGCATCAGATTACTCAGCCATCTAAGTTATTGCTGAGGGATAATGGGAGTTTATTAATAATAAACTTAAATAAGCTTAAACAAAAGTTAAAGGGTTTGAAATTTAACTCTTTCTGTGACATTTTATTATAATTTCATGCCAGTGTTGTAGGAAAAAAAATCCAAATGAATTTTTAAGCTAAAATGTTTTCAAGTGTAGATCTGTGGTTTCATAAACTATTTTCTAGTGTTAGGGCATTTGTATTTCATTTTATGTAGAACAATACTTCGAACTTCTCAGCATTCACTTTTTGTTCTTATCTACCAATATAGCTATAAACTATATAAAATTTAAAAGGATAATATATATATTTTTTATATATATATGTAAGCACATCATTTGCAAGGCAAGTTTTACAAATTCTTTGTCATGTGTGCTTCAGAGTATTTCTCTTAGATAGGCTAGATCAAAGATTTACCCTTATTTTTAGAAGTAAAACCTGATGCCTAATCAGGCTGTGTGGAACTTTCTTAAAATAACAGTTAGTGATGGAGCTTTACCTTCTAGTGAATTCTTGTAATAAGTACCATCTCTCTCTCTCTTTTTTGTTCCCCCTTAAAAAAAAATCTTGATAGTTCAGATTTAGGGGTCACTAAAAAGAAGTAAAAATAAAAATTCAAAAGTAATTTTGAAACAATTTAAAATACTTGTTTAGTGTCTTTGGTATGTTTCTGTATTTATTAAATTTCTCAAATGCCTGTCTTTTTCAAGACTGTTTCTGGAATATAATCCTTGAAGAGCCAGAATTTACTTTTCATACTTTAAATATATCTATTTTACAACTACATTTTTAGCTCTTTTATACTGAAGAATATGTATGTTACAATAATAAATGCTAAGCTTGAGAAACTGTGCCTACTCAAATATTCTGTGAATATTCTATTTTTTCTCTTACTATTGTTCTCATGGCCTATGTGTTAACGTTTTTAGTTTGGTTTAGAAACATAGTGGCCATATAATCTGTTGCTATTTCCTGAAGAAATATGTAGATCAGGTAGGTAGGCTGGTTAGAGATCTATGTGCATTCTTGTGTTGTTGCTTTACCCTACCACCCTCAATTTTTCTTTCTTTGTTTTGTCTTTTTTTTTTCTGTTTCCCCCTTTTTTTGTTTTTTTTTTTTTAATCTTACCTCTATGACAGGTTCTGCTACAGTTCCTAAATCTTTTATATAGAGTATTCAGGTTTAAAAGAGTAAAAATATAGTGTATTATTCATCATAGTAACTGAAGAGCACACCAGGGACTTTACATCTTCAAGTATTTGTGAAAAAAGAGTAGACTTTTAGACAAAGTTGTATGTGACCTCTGGCATGTTACCAAAATGTCAGACTTATTATTAGGTCATTATTAGATTCAGGAATTCTTGAACACTAATCAGATATGAAGCTTCCATTTCATTCTGTGCTAGTCAGTTTTATATTCTCAACATATAAAGAAATTACGTTGCACTGATAATCAAATTGGACATCAGAAAGGTAAGAAATTTTAGTTTTACTTATAGGGCTGATGGTGGGAATCTTTAGGTTATCTGTTGCTAAAAAATTGGTAAGAGACAAGGGCTTTTGAACACTTAATCGGAACTTGTAGATTCCCTAAAATGCTTGTAGATAAAAATACATTTAACCCTTTTGCTGTATCTGAGAATCTCTTCTTGATGCTTGAATTATAGAGGTTCCATATTGATTTATCTTTAAGTTGAAATTGCTTTAGATTTGTCTGGGATGAATTAGTATAATTTAAAGAGAATTTTAAGTGTTTTATTTCAGTATATTTGTAAATTAAACCATCTACTCTAAAATTAAATAATATAAGTAATGGAACATATTTCAAGTAATTTCTCTCTGTCTTGTTTGTACCAGAAAAAAACCTCAATGCTTTATTACTGAAGAACAAATAAGTGCTGGTGTTTTAAATTCATGGCATATGAAAAACCCAGTTTTTTTATTATTATGTGTGGTTTTCTTTTGCCCCATTAAAAAAAGAGAAAAAATTGTTTTGGGTATGCCTAAAAAGGAATTAGTTCAAAACATTTTAAATATACTTGTTTCCTGTAAAGCAATTTTCGTAGAAAGGTAAAAGTTTGATATCCTTATACTATAGTAAAATAGTGCACTATTGTCGTAAAGTGCCATACTTCCTATTTTTTTGCATTTACAGGTGAACATTTAATCATTTGAATTTAGTTAGGATAGTGTTGAAAATGTGTCCCCACTGAAATTGTAATTGTAATATTTTATTATAGTTTATGTGAGTATATGGTCAGTGACAGAATTGTTATTTAAATGGCGCTGTAGTTTGCACAACATCCATTTCAAGAAAATGGTCATCAAATGTAGATGTTTGAGCTCACAGGATCTCATCGGTTGATTCTGATTCTGATAATACTGCCATTTTATTTTTTAATTAAGCTTTAAATCTATAATGCATAAACACTTGAATTACTTCAGACTTTATTTGTACACATTTATGTAAATGTGTTTTTGTAGCAGTGTTTTAGACTTACCTAGGGAATTGAGTGGGTTCCCATTTCCCCTCCCCAACACATACATATCATTATTCAGATAGCTTAGATAACATTCTTTTGATCCCTGTCAAGTAGTGAGAGTATGGAATTTTGGAGTTACTGCTTTTGAAATTCTTTAGCTCAAATCACTGAGGGCTCCATTTAAAAATAATTCCTAGTCTTATTATTTTGCTTCATTTTTAATATCTTTTAGCGACAGTGATGAGGAAAAGAAAGCAAGAAGAGGCAGATCTCCCAAAGGTGAATTCAAAGATGAAGAGGAGACTGTGACGACAAAGCATATCCATATCACGCAGGCCACAGAGACCACCACAACCAGACACAAGCGCACAGCAAATCCTTCTAAAACCATTGATCTTGGAGCAGCAGCACATTACACAGGGGACAAAGCAAGTCCAGATCAGAATGCTTCAACTCACACACCTCAGTCTTCACTTAAGGTGGGAAAGGCATGAGTTTGCACCCTATACTCCATTTTATTCTTATAGATTACTTCTAGAATTACTGCATTAATAGGGTTGGGCATTCCTAGGCAATCATATTAATTATAGATTGTCTGGCCTGTATTACTCAGAGTCATTAATAATAAGAAATCTCTTTGGGGGAAGAGACCTGTCCAATTACTGCATGATTGTGTATGCACTTTTTATGAAAGTAGAAATGACACTTTGGGTTCGTTTGGGAAGGGTGGCGGATCAGAATGTAGTGCATTTGTTTCCTTCTAGACACCATCACTGGTTGCCAAACACATGCGATTCACTAAGAAAAACAGAGGAGTATTTAGAAGTTGCAAGAAATGACAAAAGAGGACCAACTAGATAAATAGGGGAAATAGTCTCATTTTTATATAGAGATACTCCCTATGAAGGGAGGCTTATTTGCCTCATTACTGATCAGTAGCAACACTGCCTTCTTCTGCCTTCTTCATTTGTTTTTTTATTCACCTACAGAAATGAAATTCACCTACTAGATACCTGGCCACAAGCTAGTGTTTCATCAGTCTCCCCCACTAGTGTTTACCCGGCTTGTGTCTTAGCATCAAAAGTAGCAAAAAGCTAGGGAAAACATTTTTCTTATGTATCCTGCAGACTGTAGTTAACTCTAAAAAGATAAAGTCGTACTTAGTGGCAAGAACGAGTTCTCTGTCAAGTTTTGCCAGATATCTTCTGTGTATAATTGCACCCATCTTTTTAGTTTTGATAAAAAACTCAACTTTAATTGTAGTTCAAGTGGGGAAATGGCTCTGTTATTTCTTTGTGGTCTTAGATTTCCCCTGCTATAGATAGAGTTAGCTTACAGGCGGCTGTACAGGATCTAGTAGATAGTCATAATTAAAACCTGAGTACAGATGGCTGTTACAAGAATTCATGTAAGGTTGCACAAGGAAAATCATCCAAACTGTATAACTTTCTTAACAATAAGTTAAGACTTTTGTATCATATCACTCTGCCATAAATACTTTACATTGATAGTGTAAGCTTTGTGATTTTTTTTTCCAACTACAAAAATAATGTCTAGAAGGTCAGAGTATTTGAAAAATTACTCCACTGCTTGAATCTCTTTCAGTCTCAAGGCCTTTTTGTACCAGCGTATAGTATTTTAATCTTCAAGGCTCAAATTAACATGCCTAGGAACCAATTTATCATGTATAGATTGAACATACAGGACATTTGCATCAGGGTACTTAGGACTGTAGGCAAGAGAAAAATCATAAACTCCAGCCCATATTTTAGTTTGGGAACTAAATGTGAAGCAATTAGATCTGAAGGTATATCAAATAACAAAATGATTTGGGTGGTATACAAATAGTAATCAAAGAATCCTAGAATCATAAAATCATAGAATTTCAGAGCTAAATAGGATCTTGGTCCCTAATCCAGTGGATCTCAGATCTTCTGATGCTTTGGAATTCTCAGGGGAGCTTTGTCAGATTGTGTAGGCCAAGATCCCACCCTGGGCAGTATGTTGTGATGGGCTGGGGCAGAGGTATTTTTTAGTGCTTCTCAAATGATTCTGATATATAGCATTAAGATTTGAGTGGGATGTGGAAGGTATGTTTTCCAGAGTTAAATGCAATATTAAAAGAAATGAGTTAGGGAAAACAGTATAGATGATGTTAGGGATTTTATAGTACTGGGGATAGAATTACTTAAAAATAACTCTCTCTCCAAAAGACTTCAAGGTCACTTCTCTTTTTTCAGAAAACTAAATGTACCCTTATTAAGATGTTACAGTTATTTGTGTCTAAGTTGAGAATCAGAGATGACTAAAACAGGTTTGGGAAAATACAGAAATTTGTTTTCTAAGCTTATTAAGCTCTGTGTATATTTTCAGACTTCAGTGCCTAGCAGCAAGTCATCTGGTGACCTTGTTGATCTATTTGATGGCACCAGCCAATCGACAGGTAAGCTTCCACATTGGCTTTTTTCTTTTCAGTAACCTTGATTTCGGAGTAATTTTTTAAAATGCCAAATAAAGGATAGAATGAAAAATAATTTTTTGCATTGGATTTATTTTTAATGTGAAATTAGTGAGCCTTGAGCATTATTTGGGAAAAATTGTTTAATTGCCTAAAGTAAAGAGGAGTGCTTAAATATTTAAACAATAATTCAGTATTATCTCTCTGTCTCCTTAATTTCTTAATGCTGAATGGGTTCCTTCACTTTCTCTAAAGGAAAATGTACTGCTCTGCCCGTTTTGTCTTTCCTTAAATCTTAATTCTGGCTTTCAACATCGGCTATAGTAGCATTCATTTAAACTTTTTATTCATGGGGCGCCTGGGTGGCTCAGTGGGTTAAAGCCTCTGCCTTCAGCTCAGGTCATGATCCCAGGGTCCTGGGATCGAGCCCCGCATCGGGCTCTCTGCTCAGCAGGGAGCTTGCTTCCCCCTTTCTCTCTGCCTGCCTCTTTGCCTACTTGTGATCTCTCTCTCTCTCTCTCTCTCTCTCTCTGTCAAATAAATAAATAAAATCTTTAAAAATAAATAAATAAACTTTTTATTCAGTTAATCAAGTATTTATCGAACCAGTCACTGGTCTGCATGTTTGAGGTATAGTGCTTAGTGAAACAAAGTTCTTGCCCTCATGGGAAGGTCAGGTGAAAGAAGTAATAATCATTAATCAAAGAGTCACAAATAGTTATCTAGTTGTAAACATGCTGAGAGCTTTGGAGGAAAGGGGCATTCTATGAAAGTACGTAACTACCTACTTGACATATTTTAAGGAGACCATAGCAAAACAGTAGTCTCTTTACCAAGGTTTTCTTAGAGATGGGATTAATGGTTTCTTCAGTTAGATTTTCAGTATTTGCCAGATTTGATTTGAATAATTCCCTGTATATTGTTTTTTTCAAGAAAATTGGCCTTTTAGGTTGCATTTGATGATTATGGAGTTCTAATAAAGTCCTTTGCCTCAAGTCAAAACAGCTTAAGAAATACAATTTCAGTTTAAAGTGATCTTTCCCAACCTGTTTAAAGTTTATTTCACATTAAAATGTAGATGGCAAGATTGGTGTATAATATGCAAAGTAAATCTGTTGTTCCTCGATGTGTGTAGTGATTTTTCAAAAGTGAATTGTTTTAAAATTCACATTAGTGCTTAAATGGAAGTCTGTGGTGGAAAGTACTTTTCATTGATAGTATAGTACATATAATTAATAGAAAATCTTCTGTTATTTTCTCCTCCTTGCCCACTATCATAAAATTCTTGGACTGGGATTGAACTTCCTGGGGCATCTGGTTCAACCAAGTTTCTGAGCTTCTTCAGTTCCTGTTCCCTTTTTTCTATAACTTTTTTTTTTTTCTATAACTCTTAAATGTTCCTAAAATTATTCTGTAAACTCCATTGAACTGTCATGCGCAAGGTTAAAAACAGCTACATCAGTTGTTTAACAGTTTATGTGGTGTCTTTTTGGGTTTAAAACCCTAACTGTAGGGGCGCCTGGGTGGCCCAGTCGGTTAAGCGTCTGCCTTCAGCTCAGGTCATGCTCTCAGGGTTCCGGGATTGAGTCCCATGTCGGGCTCCCTGCTGAGCTTTTCTCTCTCCCTCTGCTTGCCTTTCCCTCTCCCTCTGCCTGCTGCTCTCCCTGCTTTGTGTGCTCTCTGTCAAATAAATAAATCTTTAAAAAATCTTAACTGTAGTATTAACAGTGTGTAGTCATAATACAGACATAGTGTCACTGAATATCAACTGTTTTGGACTTCCTGGCATGAAATATTAAGGAGCCCCTTTTATGCATTTGTGGAAAGTTTTAATGGAGCAATCAGAGAAGAATTAACTAAGAAGGTCTGATGAGTGATATAACTTTTTTCCTCAGTGATACCAAGATTGTTTTGAACAGAGAGAATTATTAAATACCAACATGCTTCCTTTGCTTGGCAAGAAACCATTGAGTGCTTTTTCTTCTCCAGTGCAAATAGTAGATTAACTAATTAAATAGAAGTAGCAATTAATATTAATACAATAATTGAGACAGAGTCTGAATGAAATCTTGGAAGTTTCTTGCCTTAATGTTTGTTTTATCATAATATTATCTAAAAACAAACTGAATATGGGTCTACATCAGAATTATTTTTTAAAGTTATCTTCTCTTTGAAACAGTATGCTTACCCAGTTTGTGTAGAACCTCCTCCAATCAGTAAATTTTGTTACTGATACATAACAAAATTTTGTTACTGATATATACAAAAATTTTGTTACTGTTACATAAATTTTGTTACCCTAAATCTCTACTTAAATACTTTAGTAATATATTTTAAATTGACATCAGCAGTGGAAAAAATTGGATAGTAAATCTTCGGCACCTACACATGAAAAAGTCTAAGAATCTACCATATTAACATTGCTATTTGGTATGCCATATGGGTGTCATTTACCAGATGTGCCTATACTTAGAATATTGCCATCATGCAAGTAATATGGGCATGAACTGTAAACCTAAGCAGATATGGCAGCATCTGTACCTTTCACCAGATAAATACCTCCTCTGAGAGGTATTTATGCTTAGACTTTCTTTCTTTTTTTTTTTTTATATGTTACTACATCCTTTTTGTTAACATCTTCAAAAGTATGTGTGGCTAAATCATTGGAGAATATGTACCAAGTTTTGAAATATACATGTGAAACCCATTCACCAAGAACCCATCACCACTGTGGTGATGTTCTTTTAAAATCTATACTCTAAGGATATTTCGGTGGCTTTTACATATAGTACATTTCTAAGTGAACATTTTGAAAAATTAATTAACTTTACAGTATTTAGAAAATAAGCCAGTTAAACTAGAATGCCAAAAACATCCCATTTCATTTTTTTTTAAAGATTTTATTTATTTATTTGATAGAGACATCACAAGTAGGCAGAGAAGCAGGCAGAGAGAGAGAGGGGGAAGCAGGCTCCCTGCTGAGCAGAGAGCCCGATGCGATGCGGGGCTCGATCCCAGGATCCTGAGATCCTGACCCGAGCCGAAGGCAGAGGCTTTAACCCACTGAGCCACCCAGACGCCCCATCCCATTTCATTTTTTACTGTATCTCACCTTTGTAAAAGTTCACGTCGTCTCCTTTGTCCCTTTCTAATTAAGGAATTTAGATCTTGATTGACATACTATCCCATAAGTTATCTCTAGTACAATAAATGAGGTTGGAGCAAAAATACACCATAGTCAGTACAAATAGAGGGCCATTATGTGAGTTGCAATATGTTTTGAATTCTTTTTTTTTTTAGTTTAAAAATTATTTTGGGGCACCTGGGTGTCTCAGTGGGTTAAAGCCTGTGCCTTCGGCTCAGGTCATGATCTCAGGGTCCTGGGATCAAGCCCCACATCGGGCTCTCTGCTCAGCAGCAAACCTGCTTCCCCCTCTCTCTGCCTGCCTCTCTGCCTACTTGTAATCTCTCTCTCTGTCAAATAAATAAATAAAATCTTTAAAAAATAAAAATTTGTTTTAAAGATTAAGGTATGTCAAATCCAGACTGTTGATTACATTTGTATTTGAATCTGGTGCCTTGTACCCAGTAATCACAAAAATTAGTTGAGGATATTTACATGAATACGAGCCATGTTGTTATATATTGAGTACTCTGACTTGATGTTAGAATTTCCATGGGGTTGTCTCTAGTTCAAGCCAAGTTTACTAAAAATAAAATGTTTTAATGTATTCTCTTCACTAATTAAAAGTCATGCATGCTCATTTTAAAAATTTGACTGAAAACAAGTGATTCACCATGATTGGATGCATAATAATTTGGGTGAATACTCTTTTTTTAAGTATACTTTCTATATATTGAGTCTCAATATATTAAGCATTTATAACATGGCAGATCTTTTTCAGACTTTTGATAAGGCTTTTATTTTACTGTGAACTGCTTTTCACCCACGTTCTCCTGACCCATTTCCCTATGATTGTTGGTATTCTTTTACAGACTGGTAATTGCTTTATATCTTAACATTGTACAGATATGCTATAATTTATTTAACCAGACAGTCTCTTATTTTTTGGGTATTAGGTTTTGTTTTTTTTTTTTTCCAAATTTTTGTTTTGGAAAAGTAGTGGAGTAGCATCTTTCAAACCCATCCAGTTTGGTAAGGAGAAAATAGTATTTCACCTTATTTTGCATTCGTTTGATGCCTGAGTTTGAAAACTTTTCATGTTCTTATAGGCCAGTTGTTTCTTTGTCCATTTCTTTTAGTGGAGCTATTTATTCTTAGTGTTTTTTATGTAAACTTCATTTTATATATATATATATACACACATATATGAATCTGTCATATGTTTATAATTTTTTTGCATTTTGTCAGTTCTTTTAATTTTATATTTACTAGAATTTTTCTTGGACAAGTTTGTTTTTTATAATGTAATCTAGATTAAATTCTTTGTTGAAATTTTCATTTGAAATCTAAGCACTGTCTGGTTCAGCTATATTTTTCCTGTTCACAGTATTGCTTTGGAAAATATATGTTCCCAGCTGGTGATTGTAAATAACCTCCTTGCTATCCTGAAAAGGCAGATGGAAATGGTTCATTTATAATGACAGCTCTCATGTGGGAATCTTGAAGGATAGCTCTTGTGAAATTTAGCAGTCTTCCACATGCAGCAATTTTTGGTACACTCTTATTTAAATTCCTTAGATAGAAGTTATCTGGGAAAATGCGTCAGTATAGGAAATTTCTGTTGAATTTAAGGCATTGGTATGAATAATGTCACACATATAGGTAAGGATAGTTCCTCCTAGGAGAGGGAAACTTTTCCTAAAAGAAATAAAAGATTTTAAGTTATTGAGATAGTTTGAGATCATTTTCAGAGTTGAAGATCACATTGAGTAAAACCCAAGGAGAAGCATAATCTGTGGCACTTCAGAAGATAAGAGAAAAAAGTCCTTTTCAAAAAAAGGTAGCTTCTATTTGTAAAACACTTATGTGTGTTTCCATTCTTTACTTGCAGTATTCTTAAATTGGTTATGTTGAAATCAAACTTCCTATAGTATGGATGAAGAGTTATAATATTTGCTGTGGATAAGTTATGAATACAATATAATTTCAGTTTAGATGTTAGAAGGTAAAGCAATGGTATAACAAAGTAGGTAATTATCTGAAATACTAAATCCAGGATATGACAAAAATAAAATATCTTTCCTGGTTTATGATCCTATAATATTCAAGTGCCTTTTTCTATATATGCACGTTAGCCCAGACCGGATAAGATTTGAAAATCCCTAACTTGTTTATTGTAATAAATTACATTTTGATGTTTATTCACTGGATGAATGCTGGATGAAGCAAATTAAAATAATTCCCAATTTTCAAATCCCTTAATGTTCTAGCAAATGATTAACTGTCATTCTATTACCTAACATTATACTTTGATCAATATTTTTAACATGAAGGAACAGTACAGAAGACAAATTTATGAATATAAAGCAGCAACTGTTTGCAGTGTTCATTTCCTTGCTAGTTTTTATTAATACATGTGCTTGTTTATATAGTTTAAAAATATAGCTCATTGATCTTTTATGCCCTTCACCACATTTAATCATGATTATATATCGTTAAAGAAGAGAAAAACAAATCACTGTGATATTATCCTTTGGATAAAGCGAAAGTAGCCAGATGAGCTATAGTGTTGGTAGGAGTTGAGAACCTTGGCCTTGGTGGGAGTTAGGCTAGTTCATGGTGAGTGAGGATATATGAATATGTGCATCTGTAATGAGGTAAAGAAATGAGAAATTTGTTATGCTTGCTGATAGTTGACTACAGTAAATGTGCATTAAAAAGAAATACCAAGTACACATGTATCAGAAACTGATTTGTTCCTTTTATTACTGCTGGCCATTTATTAAGAAGGGAAGATGGTTCTAGTTTAATTAACCCAGTTGAGTGCAGCAGATGGGGCAGAATGTCTTGCAGCGATAAGACAATTCAGAAATGGCACCAGATGTTGGAATCTGTCCCTGGTGGTATTTGAGTGCAGCCCAGATGTTCCAGTCCCACCTGGCTAGTTTCTAAGCACTGCAGGCTAAGCAGCTGTGATGTAACCTATATAATGTTCGCATAACACTAAAAGCACAATAATTGAACTGCTGCTCTAAACTTCTAAGGTTGTGACTCTTAAGAGGTGAAATCTTTAAGGACAAAGAAAAATAAGGACAGCTATTTAAGGTTTTAGATTCTTTGGCTCTTTCTCTTTCATTGATAACTGAATTGGACAGAAATGGAATATTAAAATTTAGTATAATATTGTTCAAATTGTAGGTAAAAGTAAATATTCTTATCCACATAGTGTTTACAAATAAAAATTTGTATGTGAATGTGCTGTTATGTGCACAGAGATTGATTTGCAGCCTTTGGCTCTCACCCCTTTAAAAACACCAGTCTAGAAGTAGCAAAAAGCTGCTATTTTTTCATGTATTAAAAGTATTTCCCTTTCATGGAGTAGATAATAGAAAACAAAGAGTCTGCCAGAATCATTGCATTCATTTTTTTCCTGTGTAGATATTAAAACCGATTATTAGGCAAATCAACCTCAAAAATTTTTCCCTTTTTATTTAAAAAAATTTCAAACCTACAGAAAATTTGCCACATTATCTTCATCTCTCTCTTTAGGTCACTTTATTTTTTACTGTATACCATTTGTTTTTTGTGTACCATTTGAGAGAAAACTGGAAATACCAGGACATTTTACCCCCAAAATACCTTAAGCATGTATCTCCTTAAAACAGGGACATTCTCCTCTGTAATCACAATATAATTTTTGTACTTAAGAAATTTAACATTTAAACAGTATTGTCTAATATACCGACCATTTTCAAATTTCCCTGATGTCTCAGTTATGTCATTTCAGGATAGCACTTTTTTAAAAATCCAGGATCCAATCAAGCAAGGATCATGCATTTCATTTACTTGTCATGTTTCTTTGGGCTACTTTAATCTGTAGCAGTCTTAGTCTTTTTTGTCTTTTACAATGTTGACATTTTCTGAAGAGTCTTGAGAGTTGTTTTGTAAAATGTCCCTCAATTTGTAATTTGTCTGATTCGTTCCTCATGATTACATTCAGGTTAAAATTTTTTGGCTGGAATTCTTTTTTTTTTTTTTTTTTTTTAAATTTATTTGACAGAGAGATCACAAGTAGGCAGAGAGTCAGGCAGAGAGAGAGGGAGAAACAGACTCCCCTCTGAGCAGAGAGCTGACACAGGGCTCGATCCCAGGACCCCAAGATCACGACCTCAGCTGAAGGCAGAGGCCCTAACCCACTGAGTCACCCAGGCACCCCTTTGGCTGGAATTCTTAACACGGGTGATGATCTCCTTTTCAGTACCTTGCATTAAAGGCCCGTGAATACTATTTTGTCTGATTATTAGTGGCATTAAATTTGATCAGCTGTTCAGGTTTATATCTATTCAATTTTTCCATTGTAAAAGTAGCTTCATTCCTTTGTATTTACTAAGTAATCTGTGGGGTGATGTTTGGTGATTATGTGAATATCTTATTCCTTAGCAACATTTTACCCAGGTTTTAGCATCTACCAAAGGTCCTTATAAAGAGCATAAGTGACTGGATAAACCACAGGTCCACACTGTGTTCAGGCAATGTAAGTGAAGGATAACTTTAACCACAAATGCAATGTCAGTTACTTACAAGATAAAAAACTGAGGAATGTAAGAGTTTGTGGTAGTTTAAAAGAAGCATGGTGATGTGAAAACCTAGATTAACAAGCCAGCTTCTGTGGTGGGTCTGGAGCCTCTAATATTAGGTAATTTTTAAGTGTGGTGGTAAAATGTCTTCCTGAAATTGAAATCGGTTGTTCTGTGGTTTTAACAACTTAACTTTTCTTCATGCTTAATTTCTAGGAGGATCAGCTGATTTATTTGGAGGATTCGCTGACTTTGGCTCAGCTGCTGCATCAGGCAATTTCCCTTCCCAAGGTATGATAAAGTTTGGCCAGAAATTTAGGGGGAAGTAAAAAGGTTATCAAGACCAAACAGTTCCCTCCTCCACCAAATAAGCTTCTTTTTGGTGTTTTACTCCTTTTAGTATTTATAATTCCTAAAGAATTTATTCACAAAGGTATTTTATTGGGTCAGTGTCTTAAATATGCTAAATGAATTAATTTAGTTGCAGACTACTCAGGCAGAGACACCTAAATAAAATTGCCCTTATTTATAAGCAACTCTTCTTTAGCTTTTTTTTTTTTGGTTGTGGGGGGACAGTGTGGCGGGGAATGTGAATAAGTAAAAAGTATAATCTCAATTTAGCAGGAAGAATATTATGGTTTATGTTTAGCTTGTATGATACGATCCCAGGACATTGGGATTGGGCAGATTATCTTAATAAATTAATAATAATAAAATAATAAAAATATAAAAAATAAATAAAAATAAAAATTCATTTCTTCATATATTTAGAGCATTTCTATAAAAAATAACTGAACTTCATTTTGACACATCCTTAAATAGTGAGCAGTTGAACCTCATGCAAAACTTCCCTCCATGTTAAATTAGAAATTTTAAAATGCCCTCAATTTATTCTGATGATCATTTCGAAGTATATACAGATACCAAATCTTTATGTTGTGTATTTGAAACTAACAATACAGGTTTAAATGTCAAGGATTGAGGTGAAGCATTTGTCTTTTTTTTCCCTTTATGAATATTTTTACCTTACTGCCTCTGCCATATAGTATGGTAGCTGTTTAACTTTGGTAAAGCTGCTGAGCCTCCAACTTTCTAAAATGAGGAACACCTTTTGACATGGTTCTTTATAAGGATATAAAGTAATGTGAATAGGGACTACATTATTAAGTGTCCTTTCTTCAAGTTGTAAAGGAGTTGGCTGTAGTGGGTTTTTTTTGTATAAAATCTTGTCACTCTGAAGTTTGAGTGATAATATGAAAATTTAGATGTAAATTTTAAACATGAGGTGAGGCAGGGAGTAAAGGTGTAATTTAGCTGAATTTGTCTTACTCATTTCAAGTAGAGTTATTGCCATTAGATTAATTGAATTAAAATTTATATTTAATAATGTCTGATTTAGTTTTGTGAGGATTTAGGAAGAAAGATGCATAGACTTTAATCATCTGGGGTTATTTTGATAGTCTACTTGTATAAATTCTGAGTATTTCCCAGAAACCAGAACTGTGGAGTAATTCATTTTAGAAGTGTGGTTATGTCTTCTAAGGGTTAATACCTTACTTTAGGCAAATCAAGTGGAAGATAAACATCGCCCTAATTTTACAGACTGCCTGTGTAATTCTTAAAGTTTTTATGTATATAAAGTTGCCTACTATGCAAATAATTAGAATATCCTAATGTTGCTAAGTGATACATCTCTTCGTCTGTATGCGTGTGATTAATATAACCTGATCACCATTACGCGCGGGGCTGAAACTGTTGCAACAATGATTAATCATTTCTGAACAATATATGCCCCACTAGAAATCTCTTCCTCCTATGATTAATCATCTCAGATAAAGTTTTCAGATGGGGCAACACGTTTTGCCCCAGTTTCCATTCTTACTCTGTTTTTATAGATCACGCATATAGGAAATCAGCATAAAGCTTACCTTTATCCAGCAAGTCTTTCTTAGTTTAAATTGTTTAATACATAGAACTAATTGTAAAACTCTTTTTTTTTTTCTAATTGTAAAACTCTTAAATCAGTCTTTCGTAAAGAAGATCAAAGACCTATTTTAGTAAAACCCTAAGGTAATGAATATTAGCCCAGTTCTTATATTAAATTGTTAGTAGAACGTGGGTTTTCTAAGTGAATTATTTTCTTTTGAAGGGGCTTACATTATAATATTGTAATAGAGAAATAATTTTAAAGACTTAATGTTATTGTTCTCTTTAGATATTTAGCATAATGAGACACACGGTATTAGAGTGGTTGGTTACCTTTTAGGCTAGACAAAATGTATTTCCAAGTTGTAAGTGAACATGGAGTACAAAGAGATGCTGTTAATTAACTTAGAAATATATACTGTACTCTTTCAGATGACAGTTTATATGTAGCTCTTTCTTCACCTTTGCTTTTTCAACTTCCATTAATTCATATTTATCTGTTTGTTCCTTTCTTAAAGATTTATTTACTTAGAGTCATGCATAGCCTATTTAAAGAATTTTTTTCCTTAGTATCAATTGCCTTTATATTTATTATGTTCCAAATACTATATGTATGCAGAATTTTAGAAGCTTGACCTACACTGTTTTACGGCATACCTAAAGAAAAGAAAATATGATACCTTTGGTCCTCCCCTGTGTTTTCACAATTTTAATCCATAGTAATAATAATAATAAGCCCCAAATGGCACTTACATATTGAATTAATCTTCACACACAAAAATTTAATCTTCACAACTTAAAGTTTTTAAAAAGTGAGACACAGGGGTGCCTGGGTGGCTCAGTGGGTTAAAGCCTCTGCCTTTAGCTCAGGTCATGATCTCGGGGTCCTGGGATCGAGCCCCGCATCGGGCTCTCTGCTCAGCGGGGAGCCTGCGTCCCCCTCTCTGCGTACTTGTGATCTATCAAATAAATAAATAAAATCTTTAAAAAAAAGAAAAAGAAAAAGAAGTGAGACAGAGAAGGTCATGTAGCTTTCCCAGGGTCACTCATCTAGTAGGATACAAAATCCATGCTCTTGAACACTATAGTCTATTAACCTATTACCAATTTTTATATTATTGAATGCATTAAATCTTAAACTTGTTATAATTATCTTTGAATGTAATGATAAGAGTTCCCAGAGTTCCCCTCTATACCCCGATTTTTATTTAAATACATAAATTGAACAGTCTCATTTGGAGTAAACACTGTACTGGGTTTATACTATGGCTAACTACAGCCCTTGTGTTGTCAATGAGAGCGTGGCCAAAAGGGTAAGAACTTCTTACAGGAATTTACTAACCCGGGGGGCGCCTGGGTGACTTACTGGGTTAAAGCCTCTGCCTTCAGGTCCTGATCTCAGGGTCCTGGGATCGAGCCCTACATCGGGCTCTCTGCTTGGCGGGGAGCCTGCTTCCCCCTCTCTCTCCACCTCCCTCTCTGCCTACTTGTGATCTCTCTCCTCTGTGTCAAATAAATAAATAAAATCTTTAAAAAAGAAATTTACTAGCCCTACTCTTGATTTTACTGAGTTTTTCTTTTCCGTGCTTTTCTGTTTTGTTTCTTTATGAGTTTAATCTCCTGAATTTGGGATTTTATTTACATGAGACCATATAAATCATAGTTTAATTTCTCTTCGAACCTTTCCAAATAATGAATGGGTGAAATGAGTTGAATTCTCTGAATTTATTGAGTGTCTCCTCACATGAGGATTCTTGATCTCTCAACAGAAAGCTTAACCAGGGCCCCTGGGTGGCGCAGTTGGTTGAGCGACTGCCTTCGGCTCAGGTCGTGATCCCGGAGTCCCGGGATCGAGTTCCACATCGGGCTCCCAGCTCCATGGGGAGTCCGCTTCTCACTCTGACCTTCTCCCTTCTCATGCTCTCTCTCTTTCCTAATAAATAAATAAATAAAATCTTTTAAAAAAAAAAAAAAAAAAGCTTAACCAGTTAAGTTTTCTTGCTTTTCAGGGTCTTAGACTAATTCATACTTGTTTAGCTGGCAGCATATTTGATGATATGCAAACTTAGGTTGAAGGAAAGTTTTGATTGTAATTTCTGTGTATCACCTCAGACCTGCTAGGGGGTGAGTTTTTTTTTCCTTTGCCACCTCGTTAACATTTGTGGAATATTCATGAGACAAATAATGTCCAGATAGAGATGGTACCTACAGATGTTAATCTGGATGGACACAGATCAGCTCTAATTTGTTTCAGTTCATAAATTGTTATTTTGCTCTGCACATTTCAGAAAGTTTCTTACCCTTACTCTTCCTTCTTAGTTACAGCAACAAGTGGGAATGGAGACTTTGGTGACTGGAGTGCCTTCAACCAAGCCCCATCAGGCCCTGGGGCCTCCAGTGGTGAGCTCTTTGGCAGTGCCTCACAGCCAGCTGTAGAACTTGTCAGTGGCTCCCAACCAGCTTTCGGCCCACCTCCAGCTGCCTCAAATTCTTCGGACCTATTTGATCTTATGGGTTCATCCCAGGCAACTATGACATCTTCCCAGAGTATGAATTTCTCTATGATGAGCACTAATACTGTAGGCCTGGGGTTGCCCATGTCAAGATCACAGGTAAGTTGTCTGCCTCCCTTGGAAACTTTGATTCCTAATCTTTGAGATTCTGTAACTAATATGATGGTAGACTAGCGTGGGTCAGAAAAAAAAAAGCCATACATAGATTGTTTTTGCATATTGCATTTACTTTACACTCTTTCCCCTGGTAGTCATTTGAGTTCTAGAGAGCAAGGCCTTCTCACCCATCTTTTGGTTCTTGCAAAGTCAAGCATGATGCCTTGCACACAGGAGGCAATTGCTAAAAGTTTACTGCATTCGTAAACAATTTGGTATTTGGTAGTTTAAAAAAAATCTATTTTTAAGAAGGAATAGAGATCACCAGTGGTCTGTATTCACTTAGTAAAATCTCTGTTCCTCAAAGAAATACCACTTACTGGTTGTAAGCAGTCGTTACCAATATAGAAAATCATTCTCTAGAATGGCAAATGCTTTTTCCCCCTATTTTGGGCCTGCTCTACATTATGTAATTTTTATGGAGGCTCTTCTTTCAACTCTCATTTTCATAAAGGAAAACAACTAACTGGGAGTTTTTAAATTCACTTTTTTACAGTTAAATCTAAATTACATAGTATTAACTTGAATTCAGACAACCACAGGGTTAGAGGATATGTGTCTGAGTTGTACAAGGAACTTGCTGTTTTTGATTCAAGCAATTCAGAATATTTTTTATGATGCTAATTACTCATTTTAATGTGTAGATTCTCCCCTTTCGGGTGTTAGGATGGAGGAAGAGAAGAAAGAAGCAGAAAGGTGACTGTTCTGTATAACAGAAGTTGGACCTAACATTAAGAAAAAGGACATGAAGGGCACACCAGTGCCATTAAATTGAACTATGTACCACTAAACAGGCCCAAACCAGTTGATTCTTTTGATGAGTTTCTTTCATGGTTTCATGGAGTCTCTACATAAAGCCAGTCTACTTATTTGCAGTCTTAATTGCACTATGTTGTAATTCTTTACGTTGGTACATTTTTAATTATTTTTCTTGTTTCTATTCCTTTTCCTTTTTTCTGTCCTTTTCATAGTTATTTCATAGTTATCCTTAGTAACTACGAGGCATCCCTGCTTCTTTCTCCTGAATTTCTTTTGTCTCCTAAATTGGTTCACATATATCAAGTTCCAGTGACGTTGCTCACTTTAGGCAATGGCAGTGTACATGGAGCAGGAAAATGTCAGAATTTGTGCAGTATAATTTGTTGCTTTCATAGTTTTGCTCTTAATAAGATGAGAAATCATATCCTGAATTCCATCTTGTGATAATAAATTTCCACTTGTATATTTCCTTAAAGTTGTACTAACCTGAAGTTGGTTGTTGCCTTGGAATGGTGGCTTCTGGACTTTGGGTGATGGGTGGGTAATTGTTCATGTAAATATGTTGGTGGGTTTTTTTGTTTTTTTGTTTTTGGTTTTTTTTTTTTCTTTAACCCCAAGTATGATTTAGGATTCAGAGGAACTTTTGGGGGAAGCTAGTGATTCAGCTTAAAGAACTTAGCCTAGCACTTTTGTGGTTCTTTTTGGTTTCAGGAGTTTGTTACTAAGTCTAGTGTATATCTGGAGTTATTGTGATTAAATTGCCATTCGATGACCTTTATAGAGCAAATGCTTAATTTTTAGAGCATTTTTCTATCTTCCAGCCTTTGCAAAATGTTAGCACAGTGCTGCAGAAGCCTAATCCTCTCTATAATCAGAATACAGATATGGTCCAGAAACCAGTCAGCAAAACCCTGCCCTCTACGTGGTCTGACCCCAGTGTAAACATCAGCCTAGACAACTTACTACCTGGTATGCAGCCTTCCAAACCCCAGCAGCCATCACTCAATACAATGATTCAACAGCAGAGTAAGTTACCGCAAGTTATCTTGCTTCCTTGTGCACTTATACTCTTCACCCTGATGCCAGGACAAGTTCAAGCCATGAAATAAGAATACATGACACAGACCGTACTGAAGGCAACTGTGTAATTGCTTAGGATTTTTTTCCTGTGGTACTTGACAGACATCCTGGCATATTGGATTATTTGTATTCTGCTCTTGGCATGATTAAATTGATTGTATTTTGGTGAGTTTAGAGAGTCTATAATCACTAAAATAAAAATAATGGTTGTAGAAAATGTTTTATATCTAGGTAAATATGACAAGGAAACAAAGATTGTCTTAACTCCATAACCCAGGGATAGTCACCATTAATTGATATTTCTTTCGTCTTTTCTAACCACATTCTTAATACTTGAAATCACTGTTGATATTGTTTTGTTTCTTGCAGTTGTTATTCTGCATTGTTATAATTTTCCCTGTATTTAATATTCTTAGGGAAAAATTATTTTTAGATATAGTTATCCATTATATCAGTGTACAGTTTCTTTATTGTTGGTTATTTCTGTTGTTTCTAGCTTTTTGCTATTATAAATAGCTCCATAATTTTATATAAATCTTTGTACTTGTGATTTTTTTCCTTAATGTAATGTTCTAAAAAGAGTGGGTCAAAGGGTATAAAGTTATTTCAAGGCTTTTGATGCACAGTAGCTCCTGACAACTTGTTAGGTTGGATTCAACAATAAATATTGTTGGAATAATTTTAAAGTGCCTCATGTTTTCCCCCAGCCCACTCTTAATTGTTTCTACATCTTTGGGAAACCAGAGTTAACAGCCACAGACTATTTTTTAGCACAGATAATGCAAGTTAATTGACTTACCTTGTAAAATCACTGTAAAGGAATTTTATTAGGGCTTACAGTGTTGATGGTCAGGAATATTATTATTCTGCTTGTTGGATCTAATGTAAAATTGTTTTGTCTCTTTCCTTCTGGTAGATATGCAACAGCCTATGAATGTGATGACCCAAAGCTTTGGAGCTGTGAATCTCAGTTCTCCATCAAACCTAATTCCTGTCCGGCCCCAAACTAACCCTTTGATGGGGGGACCCATGCCTATGAGTGTGCCCAGTGTGATGACCGGCACCATGGGAATGGCCCCTCTTGGAAACACTCCAATGATGAACCAGAGCATGATGGGCATGAACATGAACATGGGGATGTCAACTGCTGGGATGGGCCTCACGGGCACAATGGGAATGGGCATGCCCAACTTAGCCATGACTTCCGGAACTGTGCAACCCAAGCAAGATGCCTTTGCAAATTTTGCCAACTTTAGCAAATGAGAAATGGTAAAGGAGCAGATTGAATGAAGGATTTTTAGTGGTGAAGATAGGTGATGTTGGGATGGAAAATGCTAATCAACTCCCCTTTCTTTTATCAATTAATTAAAATAAGCCTACAAAAAGAACCAAAAAGGCTATTTTATAAAAGTGAAATATCTAGTATTTCAGATGGCCAGGCAAGGGCACTTCAGATGAGGCAGTCAAAATCATTTTTCCCAGTGAGAATAGACCACATGTGGTGTAGTGAGACCTTGAAAGCCTTTCTAATTTGAAGAGCCCATTTTAACATCATGATTTGTGGGAAGACTGGAATAGGGCTGAATAAATGTGTTTGAATCTCTAATTTTATACTTTTCTTTTCCTGAGGAACTTGATTTTTCTGTCCCTGAATCGCCTTGTCATAATTGGGTCTGTTCCTTTTACTACCACTCTTGAGTCCATAAATGAAATCATTAAAGTTGGATGATCAGTTTTTTATAAAAATATATATTTTTGTCCAAAAAAATGCATACATATGTGATTATGGCTAAATCAAAGGTAACTGGAATGTATATACTTTTGCTAATGTTCCAGCAACACTGCTATTACTATTATACTATCCAAATTTTTATTGTAACGAAACCTCTTCAAGTGACTGGGGATAGCTATGGAACTTTTCCCATATCTTCTGCTATCATTATCCTTTGCAGAATGAGGAAAAAAATTTTTTTGGGACTGCTCTATGGTTTCCTTTAAAAGAAAAAAAAAACCCTCCAGTATTTTTGTTTGTTTTTAGCAGTCATTATTTACAATTTGCAGTGGTTAACTTGGCAAGGCTTCCTTCCGTGTTTATCCCTGTAGCCACCACTTACCAGTCAGGAACAGTCAAAAGAGAAAAATATTTATTTTTATTTTTTTGGTGTCTTTTAAAAAATTGAAAAGATAAAAATTCATTAAAACCTTAAGTTAAATATAAATGTTAGAACTCAACAATGTTGGCTTTTAGATTTTATACAGTATTCGTTTTGTTTTGGTTTTGAGTGTATATAATATGGCATTAGCAATATGGTTCCAATAGAGAGGAGTTAAATATATATTATTAAAGGAGACCTGTAGCAGTCAAAGATTTTATTGATTTAATGGCAAATAAAGGAAATTAATTAAAATGTTTTCATTTTCCTGCTGTAATTCTGCATTAAGCTCACATGAAAATCATGATTCTAGAGTTTGGAATGCACAATTAATTGTTTCACCCTCAAGCTGGGAATATTTTTAAAAATAAATACTATAATATAGGTATCAGATTATCACCTCCCCACTTTGTGTTGAAATTTTTTTTATTAAATTGATAAAACTTTGTTCCATTGTATTCATAATGTTCTGTTATACATAACATTAAAATGTTCATTAAAATCAATGTTGAACTGCTTTTTCTTTCATTCTGTTAGACATTTGAGACCGTTTGGGGAAAAAATAATTATAATTTGGGCAAAGTAATTTTTATAAATAATTTAAAATTATTTAATGACTTCTCTATTCTTTCCTCTCAGACTCTGCTGTTAGGAATTAAAAATGAAGCAGCAAAGATATCCTGACCCGCTCCATTCTTGCTAATGTTCCATCTACAACATTTCTAATTAGGCAGAAATTCATGTACTTCAGCTAAGTGGTAATGAAAAGTGATTCATTTGCTGAATAAGAGATGAGAGAGAGTGTAATTAGCTGACTGTGGTTTTTAATCTTTCAACAATTCAATGTGTTTAAATTAGTTTCAAAGAATAGGAGCTTTCAAGTGTTGTTACTTCAGAGCAGTCAAGCCAGGCTCCGGTGGCAGCATGGAGAATATCTTCACTGATATTTAAAACCTGTCATCTTAAGTGAATTTTTTCATTAAACTGAGAGGTCTACCATCCCCTTTACAAATACGTACAATTCTTGGAGGAATTAAATATTTTGTTTCTAAACTTTTGTGTTTAAAAGTTCTTTTCTAATAAAATTAAGATTTATCTGTAAAGCATTTTCTGTACTATGCCTCCTTCCTGTATTATGTCTCTGAAGACTGAAGGGAGCCAGCCCCATGCCATGTATTACGGCACCTCAACATATAGTTTGCTATCAATATTTTTGTTTTAGAGCCCATGAAAGGAAAGAGTTGCCCCATTAAGGGGTATATTGAGTGCAGTGATTTACTTCAGGAAGAGTTACTAAGTGATACTTCAAAGAAAGGTCTAAATATCCCCGAATAATTTGGAGTTGGCAAGAAAATACCCTTTAAATAGTCTGCTGGGCTCCCATCTGCCGATCCCACACCCCTTCACCTTTTTACTGGCTTCTGCCTAATGTTTTGGTGTTTTGTTTTGTTTTGTTTTGTTTTGTGTGTGTGTGTGTGTGTGTGTTTTGCTGGGGGAGAGGGACATAGTTACTGTTCTCAAAATTTACAGGTGACTCTCCACTGCTACTCCAGATTTTTTTTTTCCCTTTTGAAATTTTTTTTTCAACCTCTCTGATAAAATCTTTAAGGAACCACAAATGTTCAAACTTCGAGTGTTTTTTTTGTTCATAGTAAATTGAATGATACCCATAATGTTGGGTTTGGGGTAGTCAGTAAGTTGAGGCCTGTAGTTACTTTCTCAAATATTTAGGAAGCACATTAGTAAAATAAAGCCAACTGTCCTAAGTACAGAACACACCCAGTAAATAGGTTTATGAAGTAAATTGGCTTTGTGTTTCAACTCTGCTGGGACACGGCATTGCATTGTATAAAGAGCATGGACTTGGAAGCAGGTCTACGCCCATTTCAACTTTGCACACTATCTGTGTGACACTGATCAATTTACCTGACTTCTCTGGGCCCTAATATAGCTTTTCTAAAATGAATAAAATCCAGAAGTGGTGGATAAATAATGATGTGTCAGATCTACTGGCATGGACATAAGCACACTAAACATTTCTCTGCCTCCCATTTTTATTTTGGAAATGTGCTTACCTCTCAAGACTACGCGCCAGTCACTGCTGAATAATTCACATGCACGCCATTTATGCAACAAACCCAAAAGTTCATATCCCAGTTGTATTCCCCAAAGCAGTATATAGTTAAGAAAGCCTTAGAGACTGATATGAAGTTGATATCTGAGGGTTTTCCTATCTGCCTGAGTTTAATTCCAATCTCTTATTAACAGACAAGGAAATTGTAAATGAGCTATTTTGTGAATGTATTGACTCACTTCTACTTAACCACATTGGTGCAGATGTGAGGGAGAAAACTATGAAGGTGGTTTGGGATTTGCCACACAAATAACCCTCATTAAAATGTTCTTAGCTTTTAGAAGCAGTAGAGATCTCAATTTTTCTATTGACTTCTTGCAGTTTTGTTGACTAAGATCTTGCTATTCTTATATCCAGATAAGCAATCAGATATAAAGACTGGGGAAAAAAATCCACGAAAAAGTGTTTTTTTTTAACTTTTACTCATTATGACCTTCTTTAAAAAAAAAGATTTTACTTATTTATTTGACAAAGAGATCACAAGTAGGCAGAGAGAGGGGGAAGCAGGCTCCCCGCTGAGCAGAGAGCCCCATGTGGGGCTCGATCCCAGGACCTGAGATCATGACCTGAGCCGAAGGCAGAGGCTTTAACCCACTGACCCACCCAGGCGCCCGTTTCTTGGACTTTCTAATGGAAAGAGTTTGGAAATACTTTTAGTTTGTTATATTTTTGTTTTTGAAGATTTTATTTATTCATTTGACAGAAAGAGACCACAAGCAGGCAGAGAGAGAGGGGGAAGCAGGCTCCCCATGGAACAGAGAGCCCGATGTGGGATCCCAGGACCCCGAGATCCCAGGACCCCGAGATCATGACCTGAGCCAAAGGCAGAGGCCCAACCCACTGAGCCACCCAGGCGCCCCTCATTATGACCTTAATTCTTGTGTGTCTCGTGTGTGTGTGTGTGTGTGTGTGTGTGTGTCTTCTTAATAATGGCAACCTTGCTAACGCATTGTTCCTCGCAGACATTAATAGGTAGCTCCTGGCACCCCTTCACCCTGCGCTTGCTTAGCCCAGTGGGCGGGGAAATCAGCATCCAGCCAATTCAGATGCTTAGCTTCCCAGGAATTTTGGAGGGATTTGAAAGTCCTGATGGGCAAACCTGGGTTTTATTTGTTACTCTTTAAAATAAATGTCATTATTTGAAATGATTGAGTCCTGGACTGTGGAACCCTACATTTTTTTTAATTTGATTTTTCTTAACTACATCGTGCAGCTGTGTTAAGTGCTCCGAGCACACTCTGCCATTTTATTCTGAGTGCTTAGAGTTGGTATATGTAGCAGTTGGGTCTCAGAACCCCCTTTACGCCTTAAAAGTTATTGAGAACCCCAAAGAATTTTTATGTTTATGTGGGCCATATCAACATTTACTGTATTTGAAATAAAAACTGAGCAACCTTAAAAATATTGATTTTTACAGTAACCCCATTACCTGTCAAGTTATAATTTTTTTTTAAGAGCCAGTATGAGCAGGGATGGCGGGCCAGAGAGAGAGAGGGAGAGAGAATCTTAAGCAGGCTCCATGTGGCATGCCTGTGCAGGGCTGGATCCCGCGACACCGAGATCATGACCGGAGCTGAAATCAAGAGTCAGACGCTTAACCAACTGAGCCACCCAGGTGCCCCTGTCAAATTATAATTTTATAAAAAAAACTTCCAAAATAAAAATTTGTGAGAAGAGAAGCATTTTTTTAATTTTTGAAAATCTCTTTGTTACCTGCCTTAATAGAATACAGCTGAATTAAATGCTTCTGCATTCCGTGTGTTTATTCCTACGTCTTTTTAAAAATGTTGATTGATTTACTTATTTATTTGAGGGAGAGAGCACATCCGGGAGCAAGGTGAGGGGCAGAGGGAAAGATGAGAGAATCTCAAGCAGACTCCCTGCTGGGCGCAGAGCCAGAGGAGGGGCTGGATCCCACGACCCTGAGATCAGGACTTGAGCCAAAGCCAAGAGTCCGACGCTTAACTGAGCCTCCCAGGCGCCCCTGCTCATCCTCCTTGGGCGCCTACTGCCGGCACTGCCACTATGGGGGCTGCAGCAGGAGCCCACCCGTCGGATCAGCACAAGCAAGTGTGCGGGTCCGTTCTGAAGGAGAGCAAGCCACTCTCACACAACAAGAGCCAGAGGGGCCTGATTTAGGGAGGGGGCTCAGGGAGGCCTCTCGGAGAAGGCAGCTTTCACACAGAGATCAGCAAAACTTGAACCAGACATGTGAAGACTGGTTCTTCACATGAAGAAGTAGAAAAAGAACCATTAGAAGCTTAGTGGGTGTGGCTGGAGGTCGACGTAAAAGAAAAACTGAGGAGACAGGCAAGGACATGGGAATCGTCCTGTTTAGGATGCTGAGGTAAGTAATTACTTGACTCTCCTCCAAAGTTCCTCAGAAGGGATTATGCCCATCCAAGATGGTGTATCCTAAAGGCCTCAAGTGCTGTCCTATGCATGGCTGTCACAGAGCTCACTTTGAAAAACTTGGGTGGAAAATTATATGGCAATAGTTTGATGTTTACTGTCCAACCTGAAATACATCCACAGTTGATATATATGTGTAATTGATACAAAGGGGCCATTTATAAATACAAATTGACTATTTCAAGTAATAATAACATGTGCTTGCATTTTATAGTTTACAGAGTGGAGTCACACTCTTTTCCTTCCTGATTTTCACAGTCACCCTAAGCTAAGCTAAGAAGATAAGACCTTCATTAGCCCCTTGTTGTGGATGAGGAAACTGGCTCCAGGAAGGCAAAGTAGTTAGTGAAGCCAGGTCTCTTAGGACAGGTCTTTGGAATCCAAATCCAGTTTTATTCCACTATCCCTTAGTTCTCCTCTATTAATATATCAGACCTCTTAATTTAAAGATTGTACCTGCCATTCAGATTGTCAGGTTTTTCTTGTATACCCTTGATCTCTCACCATGTTGTCCCAGGTGCCAAGTAAAACTCCACACAGGGTAGACAGCTAGGAAATGGTTGTTAAATACTACGTTTTTAAAGTAAGCACTGGATGTTTATGAAATCCATTTGCATTTTCTAAAGGTCACCAGAAGGAGATGAGCCACAGAGCAAATAAAAACTGATCTCTTCTGAAGAGTAAACCTTTTGTTTGTTTTGTAGAAATGGTGATATAACTTAGCGTAAGACATTAGCCAAATCAGACGCAGGAAATTCACAGCAGGTTTGGAGTAGTAGAACACAAAGGTCCCTCAAGGGATCAGAAGAGATGTTAAGGGCAAACTGCAGGAAAGGTGAATGGCCTTGGATTGCTTGTTTAAGAAATCCATTTCAAAAAGTGCACAGCAATGTTTTTTAAAGATTGTGTGCTCTTGGCAATTTTTTATTTGCTCCTGTGAGTCTTGCATTTGAGAAACAGAATTGAGATGCCCAGCTACCAAATAAAAGTAGAAATGGGATTTCCAGATTTAAGATGTTCTTAAGGGAATATTTGAATTGATATCTTTAGAGTAAGTTTTTATTTATTTATTTTAAATATTTTTTAAAGGGCATTTAGAAACATGTAGCTTTTTTTTAAAGGGCATTTAGAAATATGTGGCAATTTGAAAACTAGTTTGATTGCCTACAGTTGAATTATTTTTTGTATAGAAAAAATAGTAGCTTTAACGGAAAATATCAAATGAAGTGTGAGACATAAGGTACACAAAGTTGAGATGACTGAATGGTTAAAAAACCATTTCTCAAGTCATCTTTTACAGGAAAGTGGTAAGATTAAATAAAAGAAATGTTAAAGTATCTTTAATTTTAGTTAATATACTAGCTTTACCAATGTCATCTTTTGGACCTAATGCCTATAATGAACCAAAGAAGAGATGCTGCAGCTGGAAATTTTTCAGTCATTAAGAACTTTTCACATACTTTTTAATCCCTCCAACACGGAAGTGTGTGTATGTCTCCACACATAACAGTATCTGTCCCTTTATATAGATATATAATAAAGGTTGGCTCTTAAATACTGTCTCTTCACCAAATTTTTTAGATGTCCCAAGAGTTCTCAGATTTGAATGATAAAAAGGGTGCCATAAGGTACCGCTTTAGTAATTAACTGGTTCTTTAATAAGTCCTCAATTACTTTGTTTCATGATAAGGAAAAAAAAAATGTTCCAAGACAGAGTTACATTCGACATCTGGGAACCTCCTAACAGCTGGCTACCTAATGAATATGCATCTGCTTAAGAGGCTGTAGACCATTAATAAACCAATAGATGTAAAGCAGAAACAATCTTTGTCAGCTTCAAATGAGATTGGATGCAATGTGCTGTGAAGTGTCACTGTCACATTGAATCGAGTTTGGGAGGTTAACAATCAGCTGTTAGCTACTCACGGTTCTGAAGCTCTACACTTGTGCTAACACTCTTCCCAAACTGATGGCCACATTTCTGATGTACAACTTCGTGCTCCTGATTGCCTGATTTGAGCCTTACAATGTCTGTGTTTTAAAAATCCCTTCCATTTTGTTCCACTAAACCACACATTTGCCAAGATGCTTTAAAACAAAGGAGTCCTCTCCAGATAAGAAACGCAGGAAATATCAGGATCAAGTTGGTGTGAGATGGACTTCCAGTAAATTGGAAAACATTTAGAACGAAACTTCTATGTGTCTGCAGGTAACCTGGGAACTGTTGGGTCCTCCTGAGGGAAGCCCTCACTCCCTCTGGATGTAGCAACTCAGACCCTGATAACTGGTCTCCATGAGACCCTACCTAACAGTTGTGTGACTAGGACCATCCCTGCCCCTTTCATTGGCTGAGATTTCTTGAAGGCCATATTCATTGAACACTTGCTTGAGATTATTATCCTGGTTAAGTGAAGATTATACGTGGAAGAGTTTGCATGTTCTTAGCTTAATATATGCCCATCACTCTAGTCTCATCCAAGTGCTCACATGTATGTTTTGGGGGAATATTAAGGGCAAGGAGGAAGGCTGGAAGTTTCCTGTAAATTCAACTAGCTTTTCTATTTCATTTTGATGATCTCTTTAAGGTGTGGTAAAATATACCTATTTTATTTTATGCGTATAATGTAAATTTATGTGTACAAATGTGGTAATATAAAATTTACCATTTTAAATATTTTTAACTGTAGGGGGCGCCTGGGTGGCTCAGTGGGTTGGGCCTCTGCCTTCGGCTTGGGTCGTGATCTCAGAGTCCTGGGATCGAGCCCCACATCGGGCTCTCTGCTCAGCGGGAAGCCTGTTTCCCCCTCTCTCTCTGCCTGCCTCTCTGCCTACTTGTGATTTCTCTGTCAAATAAAAGAATAAAATCTTTAAAAAAAATACATTTTTAAATGTATAGTTCAGTGGTATTAGGTAACTTCACATTGTTGTGCGATCATGACCACCACCCATCTCTAGAACTTTTCATCTTCCCCATCTGAACTTCTGTACCCCATAAGCACTAAACCCCCACTCCCCATTCCCCTCAGCCCCTGGCAGCAACAATTCTACCTCTGTCCATGGCTTTGATCACTCTAGAGGTAAAGATACCTCATAAAGTGCAGTCATACAGTATTTATCTTTTTGTATCTGGCTTTTTTCAGTTAGTACATTTCAAGTTTCATCCATATTATCAGAATATCATTCCTTTTAAGGCTGAAAAATATTCCATTGTATGTCCATACCACATTTGGTTTATCCATTCATCTGTTGGACGTCTACATTGCTTCCTCCTTTCAGTCATTATGAATAATGCTGTTATGAATTCAAATCCCTGCTTTCAATTCTTTGGGGCATATATCTGGAAGTGGAATTGCTAGATCATGCAGTAATTCTATGTTTAATTTTTGAGGAAGTATCATTTGGCTCATTTTGGATTTTGGTTTTTTCCTTGACATGGCACCTTTGATCAGATTCCATTTTTCCTCCTTGGTCCTTTTGAGGAAAAAACCCAATACAACCTCAGAGTTTATTCTTTTTTTTTTTTTTTTTTAATTTTGTTTCTGATTTCATGCCTGGGAAATACCCACTATGGGGAATAAGTTTTTAAAAAAGGGGTGAGGGGGATTAAGGCCTACCTGCTCCCTACAACACCACAGACTGATATTCTATCAAAAGATGAGAATTATGGTTGTTTTTGAAAAACCCCATAGCATCGAATACATATATAAAACCATGTAATCTCTCAGTTGTGGGGGTGGATCCTTTATTAAACAAAGCACCACCTTGAATTCCTACCCAGAGATTATCACCTTATTCGTGGGGATATAAGATCCATTTCCCCCCAAAACTATATGAAAATTACCACCACAACTACCACCCATCTGATACGCTCATGTTACAATTGGAAAGCCAAACACCCAAAACTTCAAATGATGGGTTCCTCAGTGACAGGAAAGTGGTTTGGTATAGAAGGACAATGCGTGTTTTTCACATAAATATGACAATATTCTCTACCACAATCCAGTAGGAGGTCGTATTTGGATATGTAATAATACTCTCTAACCCTGAGCAGCTGGGGAGACATTTGAAGGAATTCCAGCGCTATCCTCAGGCAGATACAATACTGTATCGTTTCAGTCCAAGTATAATGAAAAAATAAATTTTTCTTCGTAAGAAAAAAAAATTCATTTAAAAACTCGTGGTGCATCCTAACTCAGACGCCAGCCAATAAATGGCCTAAACTCAGGAGATGTAGATAATAGTATTTATTCACCCCTTGTGACTAATTTGCAAGACAACTTCCTTTTGTTATTCAATTCTTCTTCTTTCCCTTTACCCCACATTTCAAAGCTATTTGGGGCAGATGATAAGTTCAGTTCCTTTCAGTTGGGACTGAGGTGATGGTGTTTTTCTCTGTCAAGTTTTTATGTTATGTTTTTATTGTTCTGGAACATGTGTAGGTGGGTCTCAGACCCCATACTGGGGGGTCTTTCCATGGGCTTCCCATAACAGTTGCATTCTCAGGATTCACCCATCAGTGCTGTGGTTCATAAAATTCTTCAATAATGTTAAGCCATTATTCAAATTCCCATAAGTTGTAGCTTCAGAATTCCGTATTTTGTACTTGGAAGGATTTTTTAAAAAAATTCATTGTTGAGTGGTAAAAACTTTTAAGAAGATGGAATAAATAACTCTTTGTAGCAAAAAAGAATAATAAAATATCTGAGATCTGCTCCAAAACTATATACGATTATCATTGCACTAAATCAGCTAGTATCTTTCCCACTTCCTCCCCCACCACTCTTGTTTAAGCTTAGAATGACTTCTCACAAACGTCTTGTAACAGCCCCCTCATTGGTTTCCATATTTCTAGCCCCTCCTTCACTTCCAAGTGTCTTTTTCATGTCTCCTCGGCTATTACACCACCGAGGGCTCCCCATTCCCAGTTAAGTCCAGGCATTCAAGGCCCTCTAACCACAGGCCATACTCTCAGACTTTCATGCCTGGCTCCTCTCCCATGTGCCGACCAAAGGAAACACTCCTCAGTGCTGGCCCAATGCGTGCCTGTTTCTTCTTCCCTGACACTGGTCCATCCAGTCCTGGCCCCAGGACTCTGGAGGTCTTCACCAGGACCCAGGGTCTGGCAGTGGGCATACCCATTCTTCTCTGTGAGGAGTGAGCAATGCCCTTTCATCCTCCCCTCCCCCACTCTGGCCAAGCCCCAGTTTGTTCCTAATCTATAGAACCAGGCCTACACGATGGGTTACTGTGTCATTTGCTGGGTCCTATAATTTTGTTGAGAGAGCCAAGAGAAAAACTGGGATTCAATATTTCCAGAGAATATAAAAGTAGATTCTCAAATATTTACTGTCACAAACATCAAATTAGGTCATTTTCCTTAATCCGAAACAGAAATGTATGATGGGGGAAGCGAACCATTGGCATTTGACAGAACTGAGAGTAATGCTGACTTGTTAGTGACTCAGATCCGTGGATGGCTGGTGGGGGACCGGTGCCCTGCTCTGCACATGCGTCCATGTGGGGAGGGCTAGGCCCCGGCCCAGGAGCCCTGGCAGAGAGGGCTACACTCTGCAAATCATATGGTCCCCAAATGGAAAAGGAAAGCACATGATGGAGCTGAAGATAGAATCTGTTGCTTGATTACAGGTGTCAAGACAGCCAGCAAAAACCACGTCAGGAATATACAGCAAGTATTGTACTAATTTTTAAGTAACTTAAGGCAATATTTCCCAATGTGTGGGGCTTTGGTTTTTTTGCTTGTTTGGTTTTGGGGAGCATATGGAAGAACGTTTTTTGTGCAGAGGAGAACATTTTTAAAGACTGTTTTAGAATACCAGTTTTATTGAGGGATATTTGACAAATAAAATAGTAAGATATTTAAAGTATAAATTGGGGTGATTTGATATATTCATATACACTGTGAACGACCCCCCAATCTAGTTCGTTAACACATCCATCCCCACACATATTTATCTCTTCTTTTTTTTTTGTGAGACCATTTAAGTTCAGCTCTCTTAGCAATTTTCACTTATACAATACAGCATTATTAACTATAGTCACCGTGTTTTACGTTAGCTCCTCACATCTTATTCATCTTATACCTGAGGGGTTTTATTCTTTTATAAATCTTTCCCTATTTCCCTCACCTCAGCCTCTGGCAGCTACTTCTCTACTCTTTGTTTCTATGAGTTTAACTTTTTAAAAAATTCTACACAGAGGTGATACCGTGCTGTATTTGTCTTCCTCCGTCTGGCTTATTTCACTTAGCATGATGCTCTCAAGGTCCCTCCATGCTGTCACAAATGGCAGGATTTCCTTCTTTGTTGTGGCTGAATAATATTCCACAGGATATCCATACACCACATCTTCTCTATCCATTCATCTACTGACAGACACGTGGGCTGTTTCCTATCTTGGCTATTGTGAATAATGGTGCAATGAGACTGCGAGCTCAAGTATCTTTTCAATATCTTGTTTTCACTTCTTTTGGATGTATACCCACAAGTGGAATTGTGGGATCATAGACTATTCTATTAGTAATTTTTTGAAGAATCTCTCGCTGTTTTCCACAGAGACTGCACCAATTTATCCTGCCACCACCAGTGCCCAAAGATTCCCTTTACACCAACGCCTCACAAACACTTATCTTCGGTTTTGTTTTGTTTTTACTTAAAAGAAATTCATTTTTACCTACCCCCTTACAAAGGGAGATCCCTTCTGAGTTTGGACAGTGGTGACTGTACACGAACATTCTCTGGTTTTGCATTTAACATTTTGTTATCTTAGGTAACGCAGAAGATGAAGGCTTTCTCCTTTACCCTTCAGCGACAATTTCAGATGAAGATCGACGTCACCTGGCCTTCCCCTGTCTATCCCCTCCTCCTGCGGGAGTCATGGTTGCAGTCGCTGTCACCTCAAGACCGCTCAGGCTCATCCCCCATCTGATGACAGCCATTCTAACAGGTGTGAGGTGATACTTCATTGTGGTTTTTTAAAGTAACTACATGCTTAGTTTTTTTTTTTCTTTCACTTTATGGTTTGTGAGATTGGCATTCCATTTATGGTCATCATATAAGGGATCTTTTGAATATATTAATTTAAGTGCAAATGAGAAAATTTAAAACAAAGTATTTCTAAAATAACAATACCATGGTGCTGAGGAAGCAAAAATGTGATGGTAATATGAGAAGGGCAGAACTTGGGGAAACACTGGTCTGCGACATGATGCCACCTCTCTTTCATTGTTTTCACCAGTGACCCCCAGAGAAGCTCCAGAGAGGGTCAAAAGCAAGGTTTTGTTTAATATGTTTTCCATCTGGATTCATATGTAAGAAATGCTCAGAACGATCTTAAGGTGCTTCTAGCAGTAGATCTGTTCCCCCATCAACATGGGACATATTTCTGCAAGAAATCATGTCTATCTTAAATTACCTCAACTGCTCAGAGCGGTGATCATCAAAGGGAGGTTCACATAGGCCCTGGGAAAATGCCACAGGATCCATCATGGCATGACGAGGATGAGATATCTATATGTATTTATTTTATCTAAAATGTAGAAAAATAAATTTTACTAATGATTAATAGGCACACTGACAGAGCAGATATCTATTTTATAAGTATGTATATTTGGGGGTCTGACAGTAACGAACATTTTATGAATCAGATGTTTAGTCAAATGTTTCAGTTATTACCATATATGAGAAAAAACACAGTTACTACCATATATGAGAAAAAATACACTGTTGGTGTGTTTGCATTCTGTCACTCTAGGTACACTTGCTCTCTCTCACTCTATTCTTGAGGGAAGACTCTGAAGACTCTGAAGAATCTACTCTTCAGAGAAGACTCTGAAGAATCTACTCTTAAAGAAAAGAAGGGTGTCCAAGAGGTTTCCCTCACTTGGGAGGAATCGTATGCTATCTTTTTACAGCCTTTTTGGAAATCTCAAAACCCAACCATCTTATTTGAGTTCCAAATTTAAAAAAAGGAAAGACGACCCAGGCCACAAATGAATTATGTTCCCAAATTTTCTTACTAATGCATTTGTAACTCAGATTTTATTTTTCTGTAAAAATGGCTTATAGTAATTCATTTTCTTAGAAAATACTTATTTAATGCTCAGTGTAGCAGAAATAGTTGCAAAGACAATTTACAGATTATAACGCTGTTACAATGCTAGCAATTTAAGTGGAACAAAAATTGGGTAAGAATAGTTTATGTTGAACCACAGGGAAAGCCATAAGAATGAGAACAGGAGACTTTTGCAAACACTTTGAAACGGTCCCCTCGTCTGCTTCCAGAACATGAACGAGGCACCGAACTAGCTTTCTCTTGTCCAGGTTTACTGCAAAACTCACAGCTCTTCTCCTCTTCAATTCTGAAGTATCACTAGTACCCTTTTTTCGCTTACACTCATGGGTAGGGTCTGTTTGGGGTCGGTGAAGAGGGGAAAGAACTTCCTCCACCAAAGCAGCTCTTCATTATATAGGAGTCTGCTTATAAGTAACCTTTTCTTGTGTCGTTCAAAAAGAAGGTTTTTAACATACCTCTCAGAGATCATTCGGCTTGTGCTGGGAATTGGATAGATATCGGTCTCTGTGGGGGTAATAAAAAGTCCCAGGGGCCTACTACATACGGGAAGGGCACACCTTGCCGGAATGCTGTTTAGTTCACAGTTGACAGAGATTATGGGGGCCTTTTCTGATGTTTCCCCTTAGGGACGCAGGCGGAATGATATTTTACCCACGTATTTCAGCAGCACCCACATCAGCTTCATTGTTTAGGCTAGGTTGCTCTTACTATAGAACTTAGCATCCATGGGACAATGTGGAATATTTTCAAGTTCCACCACCACATCACGAGGTGCTAGAACAGACAGGTGTTACATAAACCAGCGCTGTAAGCACTTGCGGCGCAGGACAGTAGCAGGGAGCAGTAGGGATGCGAAACGGCTCCCTCTGCGCGGTTTCGCCGCGCAGCACACATACCAACAACAAGGTCCGTTCGAGTTCGAGTTCGTGCTGGAGGCTGACTGCGCACGAGCGCCAGCCCTTGCAAAAGAATGAGCTTGATACCACCGAGGGCAACAGAAGTGCGCCACCTCCCGCTTTCCTTCAGTCTCTCCTACCCGCCGCTCTCACCTCCACGCTGCCTCCCCCTCCCCTAGTCGCCTTCCCCATCGACCCCCACTAGCTTGCAAAGGACGCTAAGCAGAAAACAACTGGGGACACTGCAGGAAGAACACACTCTGAAGCTGTTCAGACCCTCCCGTCTGCTCTGCTCGCAAATGTTGATTTCCTCCGAGAGGCCTTCCCTGACCCTCGGTCACCCTCCGTCACAGCCTCCTGCTCTCCTGCTTGACTCTCTCTTGGCACTGCACGCGGTCCGAAATTGTTTCTACCTTGTTTCCTGGGGTGTATGGCTTTTGTCTCGCTTCCTGATGGAATGTAAACACCCTCAGGGCAGGAAACTTGTCTGTGCTGCTCATCCCAGTATCTCCAGGGCCTAGAACGGTGCCTGGTCTCAGAAGATGCTCAGGAAATAAATGTCCACTAAACAAATTCCCTGAAACATCCAGGAAGACAATACAGGCGTTCAGTTCATGTCTGGTCAGTAGACAGTAAGCACTTAGTAAATGGTAGTTATTATGTTTTTATGATTAAGTTGTTGGTAGCCAAAAAAAAAAATTACCTGGCCTCTAGGATTTGACAGTATTCTTTCCCAGCCCAGCAAAATGATTTGGTTCTTCTTGCTTCTCCCTAATTCTTGAAATAAAATTCTACTCTAAACCTGAGAACTGCACCCCTAGCCATAGTCCCAACACATCTGCGTATTTGCAATGCAGGCTTAGTGCTACTATGCACAGTCTCCTGAGAATATCGGGTGAAGAATCCCCACAGGCTTGGCCTCAGCTTTCTTTGTTCACATTGTTTGCTTTGAAGACCTTAACACAGGGCTGAGAAATCAATAGGCAGCGATGCTGCCCACACTGTATATGTCTCCTTCTGATTCTCCTCTGGGAGGCTTGGCTCACTCCAATGCACTGATAAGTCATGAAGTGCCCAGCTCCATCTGCAAATTAAGGCCTTGTAAGTAATCAAGGAACACCAAGTTTAGCGTGCCGTGGATTTTCCATCCTGAGTGTCATTAGATGAAACGAAAGTACACATTACAGGTTTGCGTAATGAACAGGCCTCAAGTTAGGTTTGCTGTGATAGGGTTATCAGTCATTGCACAAATTAATTATTTAGGAAAGCACTTTTTACAGTGGGTTTTCATTTAAGTTTTGCCCCTTGATATATGTGTATGAAAATGACTAATCCATCGGACACTGCTACTGTACTTGTGCATCTATCACTATCGGGCCTTTTTTCGTAATTGGTTTATTAATTATAGCATCTTAATGATCTGTTTAAAATAAATAAACCATTTGCACCATTTCAAAGGTATTTTGTGAGGCTCAGCTGATATTAAAATAGCACCAGCCTTATGTGCTTTTTCAGCAAGTGACCTAATTAGTTAATAAAGTAATTGAATATTAAAAAGGATGTTGCAAGTGATTAAAATTTAAGAGCCTTCAGAATGTTATTAAAGCTATAAATCATACATCACTGTTTTAATTTGCATAGCTACAGAATTACTAATGGTCCCACGTGCACACGGGGCTTGGCAATTAGTCCTTTAACAAAATGTTGGTGATGTTGAGGTACCAAATTCCTTCAAGCTCTTTTGATAGCTACATAGAAACCTGCTTTTGCCAGATTAAATATCTAACCGTTGAAGTTGCTGCTGGCTCCCTTTGACAAGTACAGCCATCTATTCACTCAACAAATATTTATGATATCTACTGCGTCCAAGAACTGTGTTAAGTGTTGAGTATAAGAGTGAGCCAAACAGACGCGTCCTAATGGAATTTAGGGATTGGAGATACCAGTCATGCACTTCCCTAAATTCATGTAAATTACAAAAGGTGATAACAAGCTATGGAGGAAAAGGATAGGATGCTCCGAAAGGATTTTACTGGTGAACTCGGAACTCCTCTGCTAAATTAGGGACCAAACACTTCCCGGTGAACAGATAGGGTCCTCACCCAGCAGGCTGGGAAGTTTTGTTCCAGCCAGAAGTGCTTGATGAATCTACCAGTGGTGGGTAGGAAGGACTGGCTGAAACCGTTGGTTGTTTACCCAAGAGCCTTCGTTCTTTCCTGGCTATCAGAATCCCGTTCTGTTCGGCCACAGGACTGGTACTATGCTTCAGGAAGGTAGGCCCAGCAAGATAAATGGTGAAAAGTCTAAACCTACTATTGTAATTCCATTGCCCTTTGCCTGTGGATTAGTTTATGGTGGATGTGTTCTGATGAACTCTAAGAGTATTTCTGGAAGAATCTTCCTTTCTGATAAAAAGAGACACATGAGAACATACTTTCCCTCCACGCTTTTGTGCACCGTCATTAGTGAAGGTAATACTTGGTGCTACAGCAGCCATTCTGAGACGATGAGAGGGGAAGTACAAACGGAACAGTACACATCCGCATCCGTCCGCGTGTACACACACACCCTAAAGCCGAGAGCTCTGATATTGTTGAATAGCAGAACCAGCTCTGGAAACTTTGGACGTCCTACTATACGAAAGAATAAGTTTCAGTTGGATATTCTGTTTGTTTGTTTTAAGATTTTATTTATTTATTTATTAGGAAAGAGAGAGAGTGAGAGAGAGCATGAGAAGGGAGAAGGTCAGAGTGAGACGCGGACTCCCCATGGAGCCGGGAGTCGGATGTGGGACTCGATCCTGGGACTCCGGGATCATGACCTGAGCCGAAGGCAGTTGCTTAGCCAACTGCGCGACCCAGGCGCCCGTCAGTTGGATATTCTGTTACTTGCCACCTAAAGCATCTTAACTGAACCAGATGGGTCAAAAATGAAGACACTGAAAGCTGAAAGACAAATTAAGGGGCTAATTTAATTATCCAGCCGAGCAATGACACAACACTGAACTACGGTGGCATGAAACAGGAAGAATGGAAAGTGAGGTCAAGAACAGAGCTGAGGCATTGTGGACAAGATTCAACAGAATCTGTCGACTTACTAGTTACCCACGGTGCCAGGTAATAGTAATTGCCCTCAACTGAGCATTTCCCATGTTCCAGGCATTGTTCTGAGCACTTTACAGGTAGTGTTCATGGAATCATTTCAACAGTTCTAGAAAATATTATGAATTGTCACCATGGTTGAATTCTGTTTCAGTCATGCCTTGATTTGCCAAGTTGAAGTCCAGTAGCCTCTGCCACCACTAGTAGGTAAAAGCAGATAAGTTGTTTCTGACCCCTTGAGAGAGCTGCTGGCTATACGGCTGCTTCCAACATTTTTTTACTTTCTAATACACAGAGAAAATGACAATATTTTAAGGCACACTTAAGGGTAAACTGAAGGGGACTAAGGGCATCTGTACGAAGCTTGGCAAAAGCCTTCATTATCCTTTCTCTTTATATTATACAATTATAAGAAAATAAAATTCAGAATTTAGGGAAGATATTAAATACTGAATTTGTATAAAATTTCCAAAAAACATCTTTAATATTTAATAAGAAATTAGCATTTGCTTTTTATGACTATAGCTTTTTACAACAGATTTTATGCTTCAAATAGCAATTCCTGATGAAGACTTTTGTAATACAGTGAAGACTCCTTAATCAGTCTCTTGAACTTCTTGATGGTCATCACAAACAATAAACATTGTTCACACAAGTTAGTAATACCAACAAAGTAAAACATTTTTTGAAGCCATTTCAAATTTTATAATATTTGAGTCATATTTAAAGAATCTAACAGTTCTTTTTCTTTCACTGACAATTGCCCTATTGAAATTCCTTGAGACTGTGTGACTGGATTTCAAATCTTTGGGAACTTTTTCAAACCAAATGATTTCAAAATAATAAAAATGCTTAAATTCATAGACCACTCATGCACAGTTAGAGTAGTTACTAAGCACAGCCAACTTGGACACCTCTGAAAGGGCACGTCAGTCACAGAGGGAAAGAATCCAATATGTGTGAAGACAGATTCGGCGCTGTGCCTGCCAAGAACCTCCCTGCCCCCTCTCCACCCCTGTTGAACTTGCACCCGGCTGCACTTCGGCCTGGTGCTGTGCGTCTTGCGGGGTCAGCTTCCTGGCTGTGCAACCTGGACAGCCATACGGGATCCCACATTCCGAAGGGCCCCATTCTTGGTTTCAAGCTCTGGTGTTGGCATCTTGAAGCGATTTTTGAACAAGTAGCCCCGCACTTTCATTTTTCACTGGGCCCTGCGAGTTCTGTAGCTGGTGTTGGCATCTGGGGCACCTGGAACACACACTCCTCCAGTAGCAGCCACCCCGTGCCTTTGCCCATGATGGGCAATGGCATGTGTTACCGCTGGCTTTTGAGTCATGAAGCAACGTCTCAGGTTCTGTGTTTGGCTCCTTGACACGGGGCGAAACAATCTGGATATCATCAGGGTCACCAAGGTCGATGTTCACGTGACTGTGGGCTACACCTTCCGACCTTGATCCACTCAGCCACCTTCGAGGGACCGTGAAGAAGCTGTCGGTGCTTCCGGCTGGAGGTGACTGGTCCGGAGGTTCCAGCTGCCCCGAGAACTGAGGCATCTATTCTACCACTCAGGACGCCATGGCTTCCTGTCTGGGCAGTCCTGTGCGGGGTGTGTTCCTCGGCATGTTGTGTTCTGCCAAGGTCTCTGTGCCCTGACGGGGGTCTGCCAGATCCTTGCCAATAGTTTTCAATAGGAAGAGTCAGTATTAAATTTGGAATATCCACTCAAAGAGAATGTAGATGTGAGGTATGACCACTGAGGGTTAGACCTAGGAAGGACCGAAGTGGAAGGTAGAGCTGAAAGGAAACATTCTGAATCCTTCCAGGCTCTTCCTCTGTCATGTGAGGGTTTACAGCAGTTTCTCCCAACCATTTTGGAATCTATATTACTTTTGGTTTGATGTCATACATAATGTTGGTCTCTCTATTAAAACGACACATATATATTAATATATAAGGATATATAAATGTGTGTCTATCTATCTAAATAAATAAAATAAACAAAAACAGTTCCAAGCCAGTGAGGACAGAGGACTCCCAGCAGAGGTGAGGGAAGTTTCTGCCAAAACACTTTTCATGGAGCAACAGATGTGCTCAGATGACTCTGGGGACCGGGGAGAAGGAGGGGTGAGAGGACTCAGCTGAGGCATAATTGGACCTGGCAAGGGTAGGGAAGAGGTTGTACACAGGCCTAAGATATCTCACACAGAATACCAAATGAACTAATTGCTTTCTGCCCTCAGAGGCGCAGATCACAAGTATGCATCAATCTTAGAACAAGGTCATACAAACAGAATCCCAACAGATATTCTTAAGTAAATACTATTTTATGCTATTTGACATAAGTACATACACAACACTCCCCATTACACAGTCTTACTGTTGCAGCCAGAATCGTGCACTGAGAACTCTGAGATGTTAGCGGCATGGAGTCCTTTCCTTGCTCTGTACTGTGTGTGGGGGGCGTGCACACGCGCACGAGTGTGCAGTCACTAAGTGGTTCTTGTGGTTAAAGTATTCGTCAGGTCTACATGCAGTGGAAGAAAACTATAGCTGCATTCCTGCTTCTTAATATTCTGGTTTTCTTATCTAAGTAAGTCTTCTGGCATTTATAAAATGGTCTGGCCCTCTTGCTACCAATCAATGGCTTTCTAATGATGATGAGAAAGCTACTTTTCAAAGTATGAAACCCAGGCAGCACCGAAATAACAGGAGTGGTTTTTTGCAAGAGTCCATAAGGTAAGGGAGGAGACAGAAGAAGGAAATACACCCTGGACGACTCTGTGTTTCTATGTTGCTAAAATGTTATGCTCTACCTTATGGTATATTTGAACCCAGGTCCCTTTATAAGTCCCTTTTTCTGATGAGGCTCATCTCTGGATATAGGGCCAGGAAAGGAGGACCTTTTGGACTTCACATTCACAAAGACCTCACATACAGACTTGGGGCTCTATTTCTAAATGAGGCTACACACCTACTCACAGGTACACAAAGAGGGTGGAAAGCTATTATTCAACTTGAATTTTTAAAATACACCGCAAAGTTTGCAATTTGGCTTTGACCTTTCTTCATTTTTTTAGTATATTGGGAACCTTCAATAATGGAAGTGGCTGGGCCCTCTCTCAACCTTGAAGAGACATGTGTGTGTGTGTGTGTGTGTGTGTGTGTGTGTATCTTTTCATGTGTGTTTGTCCTCCAGTGCACATTTTCATAACTGGAGTGGATGTAACATGCTCAACTAATTAGGGAAACACATTTTTATTACCAACACCACTGTTGGTTAGAATTTGATCTCTATGAGGAACTGGCCAACCAGGCAGATTAGGGTGACTGGATTAGGCTCGTGACTGGAGGGGAACAAAGATGTGCAGCCAACACATCTGCTTTGCACGTTTGTGCTTTGTTTATCATAAAACAGGTGATAATGATAAAGATGTGTAAGAAACACAGTATTGATAGTGCCAGTAGAGAGCGCGAACAAAAGCAGTGGCTTTTGAGCAAAAGCTAGATGTAAATTAAACTCTGGATTTGTTCAGAGTTGAAGTTTTGTAGCTATACATTTACGGCATTTAGAAAAACCTTTGGTGTTGAAATTCCTACAAGAATAATTTCATCGCTTCCAGTGTGAAACTCCCCAGTCACTGATCCCAACTCTTCCCAGTGAAGCAATTGCTTCATAATATTTTTTTCCTGATGTGACCACTTTATTATGGAACAGTGTGTGTATTATAAAACACATGAAGCTTATATAATGCAACATTTACTAACACATGGGTACACGGATCACTTGTGGCTCTGGAGGGGTCTGCAGATAAAATGTATGAAGACAAACATTTTAATTTCAATAGTTGAATATTTCTCTTAATGTGTATTTTCGATTTAGGGCAAATTTACCAACTTGCCATCGATGGTAGTGATGTACAGCTTCTTTTTAAGTGTAAGCTAAAAAGTGAGTCAATTTATAGAAAAATATTGGATAATTAAGCAGTAATCTGCTTAGGATAAGCAAAAATGCTGAAAGTGCTCTGCAAATGACCCATGTTTTGGAAACAATGGGCTATGTAATTAAAAGAAAGAAGATGTAGGCTTTGGGTTGAGTTTCTGATGGGGATGATGGCCACACTGAGCCATCCTGGAGACCAGTGCCACACACATGTAAGGCTGCTGCCTGATGCCCCAGGAGCGTGCTTTTCCACGTGACACTAATTGGCCCACACAGGAGTGAAACCGTGACCCTTCCCTCATTAGCCACATGCTCAGACCAGCTGAGCTAGCTCGCTCTGGGTCACTGGGGTCCCATGTAGGAAATTACCATTCCAGTGCCCTGTGGTCCTCTCGTAACCCCAACTAATGAATGTCCCGTGGAGCCTAATGTCATTCCTGGGGGAGCACACTGCTCTCCCAGCAGTGGAGAAGTTGATGATATTCTGAAGTTTTAACCCAGGGAGAGCCAAATAAGAAAGCATGGAGAACTCAAGAAGCCTGAGAATAATCTTTCAAATACCTGTGTGCTAGAAAAAAGGATGACAATAGCATTCTGCTCTGTCCATCGTTTGCCAGGCCAGGTCTCAGGACACAGAGTGCAAGCACAGGGAGGCAACGAATGCTAAGCATCTCACAGCAAGTTCATCATGGTGTAAATGACATTAAGTGCTTGTTGTCTGGGCCAAGCACTATCTTTCACCAACCCTAAGAGGTACGTTTGATATAGGATAACCCCTATTTTAGGGATCAGGAAATTGAGGGTCTAAAGTAACTAGTGCAAGAGCCTAGAATAGTGAGCTCCTCCCAGGATTGCTGTATTGTGGAATTTAACACATTATCACCATTATCAAGTTGAAAGGAAATTCTCCAGGATGGACAGACAGCTTGCCAAACCTTTCTGCTTGTGCCCCCTTCCAGGTCTCAGAAGAAAGACTGTAAATCTTCAAGTAATCTTTATTTTTCTTCGCTTTAGCACATCCATAGTTTAGCCTTGACAAGAGTTTAAGAAGATGAATTTATTGAAAAAGGAGAAAGATGATGAATTTATAGTCAAGGCAAGCGAACACTTTCCAAGCATTGGAAAACATTGAAAGGAAAGGGACAGCAGACTTTCTAATGCATATTGAAGAGCTGGGAAAGACCACTACGTCACCCCATCTGCTTTTTAACAAGGCTATTGGATCGATATCCCTTCCAGAGCCAAAATTACTGGTGGATGAAATACTTCCTGGTGCTCACTTGGCAGCCACTATTCCCAGAGCCACAGTGGGCCTGTTGCCCTGGGGTGCCCACCACCCTCATCCTCTTTGGAAGCCATGAAGCCCTGTGTGCATGTTCACTTCCAGCTGAAGAACAGTATGAATCAGAAGGGACTAGAGACACTTGAACAGTTTGGTAACCATATTTTAACAGAGCCCTCTGGTTTCTGATAAATCAGAGGGGATGACTCAACTTTGTCTGTTTCCTGGTCAATGCCTGAGAGATTTAATATTTTTAAGTTACAGCTGGCTAGTAATAAACTGAAGAGTCAGACCTAGATAGTATCCCAAATTTGCCATTGATCAGCAAAGAGATGTGGGCAATTTATTTTCTATTTTGTGTGTGTGTTTTAAAAGATTTTATTTATTTATTTGAGAGAGAGCATGCACAAGCAGGGGAGAGGGGCAGAGGGAGAGGGTGAAGCAGACTCCCTACTGAGCAGGGAAGCCCAAAGCAGGGTGATCCCAGGACCTCAAGATCATGACCTGAGCCAAAGGCAGATGCTTAATTAACCAATCGATGTGCCACCCAGGCGCCCCAAGTTACTTTCTGTCTTAGTTGCCTCATATATGTAGGAGAGAGAAAATCTTTCTCTCGTGGTGGTTGTATTTGAATAAGGTAATGCATATAACATGCTTGGCACGGGGCCGAGATGCTCAAAAATGACAGTATTTTTTATTGCCTGATCTGTCCTCTGCCCTTTCACATAGCATGACTGAGTGAAATGTGGTGCAAGTTACTATGGTCCAAAAAGACACGAGATAAATTTTTAAATTATAATCTTATCTTTATTCATTGGGAGACCTTACCTATTTGTTATTTCATATTCTGTATTTCTCTTTACTATAGGCTTCTGAGAAATTATTTCTTGAGGTAGAGAGGACAAGGTCTTTTGAAGGCCTTGACGTGAAGTGCTAGGAGACTCACTACCACTGACCACCCACCCCTTCTACCCCTAGAATCCAGCCTAAAACAACAGACTTTTCTGTGTCCATTGTAAGTTTTCCTTTGACTCGGGAGCATATTTGCTTGGTCTCAGAATGGAGGCTCAACTCTGCACGGAACCATAAGACAGGTGCAACCTCTCTCGTAAGTGGGCGCTCGGGCATCAACACTGCGTGGAACTGAGTTGTTTCCAAAAGTGAGACAACTGCTGAGACACGGGCGCATCGAGACAGTTTCCCCGGGGTGCTCCTTAGCCAGCAGCCGGGAAGAGGCTGGGTGGAGCCGACCAGATGCGGAGAAGAAACAAGGAACCCGAAGACGTGAAGCCAGTGACAGCCACCCTCAAACAGGGGACGCTGGGCAAGCTCGCTGTTTACCACTCTTCTCCAAGCACATTCGGTGGCTGATTGCCATCAGTCTGGTTTCCTAGGCGTCCAATTAGGCAAATCCAACGTTTTGGAAATGTTTATATTGCCACTTGGGTTGATTATAGCTTGTTTCTCCTCCATTACCTAGGTTCAGACTGGTGAGCATTTAACAATGAACTGCAGCCGTGCGCGAGACTCAAAGTCCTTCTGGGGGGTCTAGTTTAGCAGTTCTCTGTAACCCACTGCCACCTAGCGGCAGCTGGGCAGACCGAGGAGCGCTTCTCTTCTATTCAGCAAAGAACGCAGTGGGGCAGTAAGCCATTCAAATCCAGGAAGCTTAGGGAAAGATAATAGATATCTCTCATTCCACTGGCTTCCATCCCCCTGCCAAGATTTAACTGTCACTGTACATTTTAAATGTCAAGCTAGCTGACTCTTCTGCCTTTATTTTGATTAATGAGGACATTCTCATTTAATCAGAAGTCTTTGAGATACAAAACAAACAAACAAGGGGAAGAATTGGAGCATGTGGGTCTCGCCTCCCATCCCTCCACTGTATTGGTTAGAAAATTCTTGTATGTCGGCTAAGCCCAGCTTAATATATTCTTTGAAAGTGGGGAATTGGATCTTGACAGTTAACTTGAGGTTTCCCTCTCTAAGCATCAGTGTGATTTTTGTCTACCTTATCCAGGTGACTCGGTTCTGGAAGCACACAGACGAGATCAAGTAATCCATGTGGCAAATCTTGGGGCAGTTCGACTTCCTGTACATGCACAGAGGGAAGCTGGTGATAAATTCAAATATTTCCGGAACCATGTGAGGATCAATTAGTCAGATGTGGCCAAACCCTCAGAGGGAGCACAGTGCCGGGTGATCCTGGCGTGAAGAGAGGGGGTTAATGCCAGTGAGCTACTAGGTAGAATAAATTCACAGGGCAATTACCATTGCTTGGAGCTTAGAAGAGATAATTCACAATGTGGGCCTAGCTCCTTTTCTAAGCATGAGTTTCTAATAAACATGGAAGAACCAAGTCACCCCAAGGAGAGTTGATGTAGATGTGTGTGCTTTGGTAAAGAAAAGGCACAAGGTTACAACAGTGAGATGGCAGAAGGCTTGAAACGCATTAACTTTCTAGGGGTGTCTTCACTTGATAATAGACTCCCCTTTCTCCTCCCCTCCACTACCCCTCAAAATCAGCAGAGACAAAGCAGTCAGTACATTAACACAATCATATTTATTACAGTTTCCAGACACCCATATGACACATACCTAAAGCAGAACACTGCAAACTGACGTTATTAGCAGCAATCCTCCCTAACACAAAGAATTTAGGTGAACTTCACAATTAGGAGTAATTTCAAGACAAGATTATAAATTATGGTTTTTCTTCTAGCAGCTGGTATATGAATACCGAAACTATAAATACAGAGAGTCGTCCCGGTTAGCCTTGTCTAAAAAAACATTGATAAGTCACGGAGCAGAGGGGTATCCCCAGGGCTGCCAAACAGAAGGCTAATGTCTTTAGATGTCAGTATGAAATAAGCAAATCACTTCTCAAGACATGGCTCCCTATCTGCACTATTGTCAGGACAAGAGAACAAGAACTGGACAGCGGCCCTAGAACCTAGCTCACACACAATTCAGTCAGGTAATCATTTAAATAATACCTCCTAAAATTGTTTAGACATTTTCCCCCCACAGCTCTAAAAACATAACATCAGACATTTGCTCCAAAGGACTAAAAATCAAAAGCAATTGCGATGTATTGGGAATAGCTTTCATAGCTTTCCTGAGGGACAGTTGCCATCTTTTCAGAGAGTGTTTTTAAAGCAGCACTAACTCTGAAAGCTTATCAAACTACTTTTCATTCTAAATAAATAAAAGACCAACTGAAGGTCTCAGGTGTACTTATTTCTTTTCCCCTAGATCTCTGAACCATCCAAAGCCATTCCTTGACAGATAGCTTTCATTTTTATTAGAGGAGTGCAAGAGAAGTTACGAACACTTGAAAAATACTCAAAACACTGAGAGTAAAAGAGGCGCAACCCTTCCTCAGAGCCCAGGAACCTGTGACAGGAACCCCTAAGGCTTATCTAAAATACACCAACTCAATCTGCAAGAAAGTAATGACAGACCACCCACCTTTGCAACACAGACGCAGATAAGATTTTCTTGCTTTACAATCCCCAAGAAAAGCATCTGGGAGTTACTGCCCAGGAAAACATAGGTTGATGAACAGAAGCTACTAAAAAGGGGTTGATTGAAGACGGTATCTGGCACAGGAAAAGAAAAATTAAAACAGTTGCTAAACCATTGTATCTATACCATGATACTCTTAGGTGAACCTTGGCCTTCCCAGAGAAACCATTTTATTCACAAAAAAATACATAAAAATGGGAAAGCTTTAGGGCAGCACCAGTGACAGCCAGCTGTCTTTGAATAACTTTAATTTTTCCTAAAGGCAAAAATTAAGAGAAAATTTACAGAATCAATTCTATTTCATGATTTTGCCCATGTCAGTGGCTATGGGGATAGTGCAAATAGAAATACAAAACCCCTCAGCATCAAGTTAGGATTCTATTTTTCTCTCAAGGGGTAAGTGGTATTCCTAGACTTCTGTACATGGCTTCTGAGGATTAAAGACAGCTCATAGTTCATGCTTTGACAATCTCTAAAGTACTCCTGGACAATTTTACCACAAGGAGAAATGAAGCCCCTCCTGACCCACCAACTCAGAGCAAGGATTCTCATGCACCTAGGCTTTAATGCGAATGGCTTCTAGACTTTCTGACTTGATATGCGCCACACACAGAGAGCAAGAAACTGACTGGACGCTGCTGGCTACCCATCTCACAAATGGCCTGTCATCATAAGATGGTCTCTGAAAGAGAGCATAAACACTTCCCAAGTACTAGAACAAACAACCTAAAGCGGAAGTTCTCCTGGTAGTAGAGGCACGGAATCACCTCTGTGTACAAAGAATGGCACATGAAATCATTCTGGGTGTGAAACCACATCTCCCGTTGCTCAATGCTCCTGAGAAGACCTCAAGGGGTGCACAGGGATGCTCCATGAACTGTTTAGAAATGGATTCCCATGTCTAGAGATTACTTTGAAGAACCCACGTCAGATGTTCAAAAATAAGTACTATTCCTACCAAATGTCCTAAGCCCAAATGTCCAAAGCCCAATTCTGAAGAATACCAGAAACCAGTTTTGTTGCATTTCAGCTGTGTAGGGCACCCCCTCAAGTGAGCTCGTGGGGGCCTCTAGAACTCTACCATTCTGGCTGTTACTTTCCCTTTTTCTTTCCTTCTCCCGAGGAGGACTTCAGTTATTTTCATAGCAACTTATTATAATGTTCTAGGTGATGACATATTTTGAGCAGCACATAGGTTATTAGAACCAATTTTTTCTTCCTTTTGAAAAATTTCTACAATAATAAAGAAAAGGCAATAATTTTAAAACTGACTTTCCTAAAAAAAGAATTGTCATACTTTGTATAAAACAGCACATGTACTAAATAGTATTCATCCTAGAATCACTGTCCAAACCAATAAATAGGGGCATTTGGGCACATTAGACTGATCACATGAGTTTAAAATAACTTTCAGAGCCAGAATTATTAGATTGGACAGAAAAGTAGCAAACCAATCATTATCTGGACATATGAAAATTATATACAAACACGAAAATGCAGCATGTGTTTAAAATAAATCACATTAGATTTAATCAGGCACTAAAATGAATGGAAACGGATATATTCCTTTTGATACCAAACTTATGCTTTATTGGGAAAACCTGGCATCTATTGCAGCTTCTAGCTAAGAGACAGAAGGGCAGACACAGGAGGTCATCTAACAGGAAAGACTAGTAAAGAGGTAGAGGCAGGGGTGCCTGATGATTAAACAAGACAACTATCAATTGAGGAACTGAGATTTTAGACATACTATTTAGAAGAGAATTTAGATGAGCTTATTCTAAAGATAATTGCTTGACTTTGTAACACGGAACCTCTCTAAATGTTTCTGATATGGCTCTAAAGAGGAATATTTACAATGCATTTTTTTAAGAAAGCAAGTAAATGAAACAAAACATCTTCCACAATTCCCCTTTGGGGATGTGTCATTTTTAGATGTGCATTGTCCCTTTGGTACTACCATATAAATCCCTTGAAAAGTTCAGGGGAATTCTTTCTGATGATCAGAAAAGGGTTGGGGCTGGGATGTGGGGGAAGCAGCAAAGAAATGTTACTCGTCTTTTATTGATGATATTCTTCTAAGAACTTCCATTGGCCTTTACGAGAAAGGAATGGATTATGGAAAACAGTTCCTGAAGATATCACTGCCTTCTGAGGACAAGTTCATAATTATGACACCTATGGAAATGACTTTCGTATGTAGCACCTACCTTGCTCATAAGATATAGAACTCTTACCAAGCTATGAAATATAGTTCGTAAAAGTTACTCATGGCACTTAAATATGTTTAGAGACTTTAAAATGCCTTCTTAAAACTCTTTGTCTCAGTGCCCCTGTGAGGTAGGTGTCTGATGGGGAAAACTGAGGCACGGAGGGGTTAAGTCTGCTCTCCGTTCATTGCACGATGAGCCCGTGGCCCAGCTAGCAGAAGGACCAGGTGGCCTAACTCCCTCAACATTATTCACTCTGCTTCTCAGAAGGCTTACCTAGGTTACACAAAAAACACAGAAGGGGAATTTTTTTTTCAAACATCTTAACTAGTTAGCTATTTCTTATTCTCACTTTGAACATAAGTTATTCTAAAGTAAAACCAAATATAAACAAGCTGAAAAATCAATATTGCCTAACAGTCTGTGTCTAGATGTAGCCCTATTCTGTACTAGTGATTGAAAAAGCATATATTATGATTCAAGCAGAAGTACCAGAAGGTGCTATAGTGTTCCCATTACTCAAGCGAGGCTGTGAGAACTTCTTCGGCGTGACACGAGGGAATAAAACTACCACTCCTGTTTCATGGAAATATCATTCTAAAGTTAGTCTACACAGGCCAGCCCTAACCGGAAAGGTAACTCAACCATGTGACACATATGTACTACTGAGTTCGTGCAGAACTCTTTGAAGCCATATATGAAGGTCACAGTCACCTGCCATAAAGCTCACGGAACAGTTCACACTACACACAGAAGGGCAATACACTGAGTACATGCACTAGCACCATGCCACAGAAGTGTGAGAAAAGGACAAGAAACCACCTCATGAGCATCTTCTAGTCCCATCTGGCATGCCATTCTCAGAAGTTACCTCTGCTAAGTGGGGAAGACTGCTGAAGTCCCGTACCCCTTTAAATAATACAGACGGGTAAAAACAGAATATTCATTGTTGGCTGCTCTGAGCATACCAGCTACCCAAATTTTACTCTTTCATAAGTTGGTAGCTTTCTTAGTTTTATAGATATTCAAAGGTAATAACTTACATATCTGATAAAGAGAGAATAGTGTAGAGCAAAATTCAAAGGTCAGTTACAAGTTGTGGGTACAAGACTACAGGGAAATTTATACTGCTACTCTTAGAATCAAATTCATGAGTACTTACAGCACTAGCTTTTAGAAATGAAATTATTTTCTTTGAGGCGTTTTTTTCTATCCCATCCTTATAGTATCTGTGGGGTGAATTTAATTCATACCATGACCCCTAATTCAAATGAAGATTCGATACTTGGTTTGAGTGTCTAAAGTTGACCATGACACCAAATAAATGCATGTTGTTTCCTCTGTACAGCTTCTGACTTAGTATTACTGCAAATACCCACCCTCCTAAGGCCTGTGTCCCCTGGAGGGAGCTCATCTTCCAGAGGGCCTGAGCCTGGCTCTATGCTCTGCACATGCATAATCAGAGGGAATCATTCCAACTCAGAGTTTCACTGGGGTACTAGGATACAGCATAGCAGCAATTCATGCATTTTATTTCTAAAAACCAAAGCTCCAGTGAAGCTGAGCTGGTCACTGTGCAAGATGAACTAGCAGGACATTCTCGCCTCGAATGAAAATCTGATTTATGTGTCGAGTGAATACCTGCTGGTAATCCACTTTGGGCTTTCGCTTTTTCTTACGGGGCTGGCCCCTGGAAAGGGTGGTAGCCCTGGAAAAGGTACCTCCCGTACTTGACCCTTCTGTCCGTGTAGTCCTCCCTGACATCTCCGACCTGGACTCCTCCCTTGCAGACGCCTGCAGGGAAGAAGGGACGGAGCGGGAACGCCTGCGTGAACCCCGGTCAGTATCTCCTCTTCCCCACACTGAAGCCACCTTCCAAGTAGACGTCTGGGAATATCTGGACAGAGTGGAGTCTTCAACTGCAGACTTAGAATCTCCTTCCTTTTTGGAAGAATCTTGAAGTTTTAGGCGATCAAACAGCTATAAGGAAAGCAATGATAAATATCAGCCTTCTCTTTAGCCTTCAACATCCCCCTGTTTCAATATATAGAAAAAAAACACCAGATTGCTTAACTAGGTTTTATAGGCTCCTTGCTGTGCATTTTTTAAAAAGTTAGTAATGAATCTTCTGTGCGTAGCCATAATACAGATAAATCAGTAATGTCAAGAGAAAAGGCACCTACTTTTTTCTATGGTATAAAATGGAAAGATTTTAAGAGGTAACCTGCTGCTCAAATACGATGCAGGTCAAAAGCAGACTCATTTGCCATTAACTGAATGTGTGAGAAGCGAGACTAACAAAGATCTTGGTCCAGGCATATATAGTGGACAGCAATTGAGCTCTCCACGAGGAAAACCTGGTCACCAGGCTCAGTAATCTCCACTTCTAAGCTTGAAAGCAAGCAGGGTACTCAGGAAGTCAGGGGAAACAGCTTACCCTAGTGAGAGTCAATGAAGAATCCCGCTCATATGCCTTGCCTAGAACAGGTTTACGGTAGGTCTCATCCACATCAGTAAGTGCCTAGAGAAACATCCAAAGGAGAAAAAAATTCAGCAGAATTTAAAACATTATTTTTACAGCCTTCCAGGAAAAATTTAAAAAGCAGAATAAACATCTCATTTAGAGGAACTAAACTTAACAAGTGACTCTGCTCTTGGGCAGAAAAAAATGGTAATACCTGGCACCTCTGAGTAAGATTTCCAAGCTGCTACCACCATATAATACAGCTTTGTCTATGGTAAGAGGCCTTTCCAAGTGCATGGTCGAGGTTCCTAAATTTCAGTGTGCAAAAATATCTAGGAAGCTTATTAAAATATCAATCCAAGGCCACTTCCTAGATATGCTGATTTAGTAGATCTGTTTCTGGTTCCCAGGAACTTTCTGTTTTAACCAGAAACTCCACGATTATGATGTAGAATGCCCCTAGGCCACACTTTGAGAAACACTATTCTACTGCTTATTTTCCTTCCTCAGTTTCTAGGTCTTATGACGGCAATGAACAGGTATTAACCAGGGTTATATACAGAATTGTATATTTTTTTGTCTCTGAGAGATCAACCTCATAGGACAGCTATTTAGGATCAAATGAGATCATGTATGAGAAATCAATTTGAAAAGTGTAACTCATCATACAAATATAAGTTGTCAGGATTATTATTATGGCCATCATATCAAAGATGTTCTCTTAAATAATTTTCCTTCAAAGGTAAAATTGTAACAGTAAAGCACTTTCCCCTACATTTTAGATGTAAGAAAAGTGGGCCTCAGAGAAATTACCTTGCCTAGAGTAACACAACTACCAAGTGGTAAAGCTAGGATTCAAATCCAGGTCTTCTGATTCCACAGTGGTTGAAAACATGGTCTTAAGAGTCAGAAAGACCTGGGATAAAGTTCTAGAACATCCACTTACAGGGTAATCTGGGCCAATCATTCAATATTTCTAGCCTCAATTTCTTCATTTGTAAAATGGAACAGTAGTAAACCTTGTTCATTGAGATAAACCCTTAGTACACTATCCAGCAAATGCTAAGTGCTTAATAAATGCCAGCAACTACGATACTCATCTAGGAGAATGCATGGATGAAGATAAAATGCAGGAAAAAGAAAAGTTAGAGATGAAAGACCACATAAAAAAGAAACACCAGAAAGCCTGGTATTCCTATTTTAACTGCCTCATATTGTAGTTGTGCTATAATGTATCTCTTCACTCCTACAAATGTCTAGTAAGCAGACAGTAAGCCTCTAGGGGAGTGGGGGCGTATTTCCTTCCTAAGGAAATACCATGCAAAGTGTCTTGCTTATCAGGATGCTTGCTTCCCCTCTATCTTCATCATCTTCCTAAAACTGTAAAGTGAAAGTTCCTTTCTGAAATTTCTGTACCTAGCTCTGTGGTAAAGTACCAGCCAAAGTGGGAAAGCAATAAGTATTTTGAAATGAATGAAAGAATGGGCAGTAGGAAATTGATATAAAATTCCTAAACAGCTGAAATAGATAACTATTCATTAAGGCTAGGTTTCTTAACCATAGCACTTGACATTCTGCATCAGATACTTCTTTGCTGTTGGGGGGCTATCTTGTGTACTGTATGATGTGCAGCAGCCCCTCTGGCCTCTACCCATTAGATACCAATACACCCCATGCCACAGCTGTGACAATTAAGTAAATGTCTCCAGACACTGCCAAATGTCCCCAGGAGGGAGAGAAGGACAAAACTACTCTGGTTGAAAGCCAATGTCTTAAAGAAAAGGAAGCAGCAGAAAGTACTCTTTTGTTGTCCGCCAAGAATGCAAAAATTCTAGTTCTTCTGGGAAGTTATTCTATAGGTTTTCCTAAATAAGGTTATTCAGGTCCTTTAGACATATAAAAGATATAATCACTAAGACGTTCTCCAACCTCTTGAGAAAGGCTTAATTACCATATTCCAGAACTTGTCAAATGCGACGAGGAAGCCTGTACAGACACCCCGAAGACCCTTGAAAGTGCGGATGTGAACATTCACCTTGACTCCCTCCCGGATACAACGATGGAGCTCACCCAGAGGGCTGCCTTCGTGCACTGAAACAAGACAAGAACAGTGAGCATAGCATGAACATCTGCTCTCATTGCCAGAATTAACAACCAAGATCATTCAACCATTTCCAACAACATAGGCAACACAGTGCAGTGGCAACCTCACTATGGAAACAGGAAGGCCCAATGGGCAACATAACTAGTACAGGCAACATACGCTGAAATAAGGCAAGATTCCACCAGGACGGAGATAAAGCATCCATTTGTCTATCACCCAAATGTTTCACTACTTGTATATCCCATGTTCTATGATGACATTGATTCTAAGATGCGCCATCATTTAAAAATGTTTTTTTGGGGAAAAACTACACAATAAATGTACACATCAACAGCAAAATTCTTCTCAGTTCTGTATCTGGGTAAGACAACTTTTTTTTTAGATTATTTATTTATTCATTCATTCATTCATTCATTCGACAGTGAGAGAGAGTGCACACAAGCTGGGGGAGCAGCAGGCAGAGGGAGAAGCAGGCTCCCCGCTGAGCAAGGAGTCCAATGTGGGACTCGATCCCAGGACCCTGGAGATCATGACCTGAGCTGAAGGCAGACGTTTAACTGACTGAGCCACCCAGGTGTCCCAGGACAATTTTTTTAAGGATAATTCTCATGAACCACATATCCAGCTTGACTCTTTACCAAAAAAGACCCAAAACCAAACAACATGTTCATATGTTTAAAGGAAACAAACCATGTAACACATCTGCCCTTAACATGTGCAGACCTCTAAGACGGGATGGACTTTTGACCACTCACTTGAAGACACTCCATGCTTAAGCTCTCCAGAGCCGCTGGATTCCAATGTACATCATCTTTACACTAGGAGGAAGAGACCTGGTTGCATTCCAAGCCTAGTTGATACAAAGGCACCTGCTAGGCATTAGGCTCCTATGAGACTGCTGATAAGCATCACATAAAAAGAGTATGACGATTCATGGGGAGAACGCTGGAACTATAAATTGCAGCCTTTACTCTGATGGATTCTTTTTTTTAGAGCTTGGGAACAGGGATGAATTTTATTTTTATTACTTCACGTTAACTTAGTCTTCACAATATGATGGCTATACTATATAAAACCTTCCAAAGGAAAACCACATGTGCGCACACACACACACACTCTTACACTCACACTCACACATACACAGTCTCAATCTTTCCCTCCCAAGTTTGCAAGGGAAAATTCTCTGGAGATTGATTATTGCCATCAACAGTAAATACACAAAAATTTCTGTTTTGTTTCTAGTGGCATGAAAGAGAACAACAATCCTGCACTTCAGTTTGGAAAACTAAGCAGGTTACTCTTGACCTCCCTATCCCTCACTCACATCCCTCACTCATAGATCAGCTTATAAATGATGCAGTGATAAATTAATAAAAGAAAATACTTGAAGAAAGTAACTTAGCAGATGAGAAGTAGGAATTTGTGTGATTGAAAATTCAGCAAGAAGGCACAGTTGAAGGCAGGGTGTGGCAGATATAGAGGCCTTGGAAAGAAAAATGAGCACCTTGGTCTGACCTTCATCATCTAACTTTGCTATAGCAATAGCAATATTTTGAAATTATTTGAATGTTTGAGTAACTTTTCCTCCACAAGTCTGAGTTTCCTTATTCATAAAATGAGGTTAGACTAGTTATCTTCTAGATTCATCTCAGGAATAAGTCTCTATAATTCAATTTCTTAGAAACTGATCATACTACCTGGATCAGTTTCTTTGCCTATACATTCCCTCCTTCCCCCCATCCCCGTATGTGTTTCCTCCAACAGTGGAAAGACCATTCTTTTTCTGACTTGTAAATAAACAGAGGTACTACTTCGCCACCCCCCCCCCGAGCCCCTAAACCAGAGAGAAAACACACACATCTTAAAAACAGTTTCTTATTCTGGTTAAACAAATGATAAACTCAGGTCTTTCAACTCTCATATCTGCACTTTTCTCTCGATTTTTTTCCTTCCAAAGATTTAATAAAGTATAATTCCAGGGACCACTTCACTCCTTGTATGATCAAAAATAGAACACTAGGGGCGCCTGGGTGGCTCAGTTGGTTAAGCAACTGCCTTCGGCTCGGGTCACGATCCTGGAGTTCCTGGATCGAGTCCCACATCGGGCTCTCAGTTCTGCGGGGAGTCTGCTTCTCCTTCTGACCTTCTCTCCTCTCATGCTCTCTCTCTCTCTCTCTCTCTCAAATAAATAAATAAATAAAATCTTAAAAAAAAAAAAAACACTAGCACCACCTATTACAGCAAACTGCCAAGGTAAAAGTGAGCTCCACATTCTGAATCAGAATGCACATTCTGATCTCTTTCCAGCAGTCTCTATAACAAACTCCAAATGGAAATATAAGACAGTCTTCTAAAATTTAATACAACAACAAAACAATATATGCCTTATCTTTGAAGACAGTTACTCTTCCAGACCTCCTTCTCCATTGCCACTATTCTTAGGCCCCAACCTTCTAACGCCAGGGCCTTCTTGCCTCCATTCTTCTCCCTACTTGTGGCCACACTAAGTTCAGACAATAGACTCTCTAAGAGAGGGTAACTAAACTGTACCCTTTCCTTTTTCCTTCCCCAACCAATAATACAGTCCAGGGCCTTATCAGATGATTGGTTTATTACAACAGTCTCCCAGTTCCCTTCACATCATCCCTGACACCATCATTATCACCAATTACTGAGCACTCGGTATGAGCCAGGCCTTGGGGTAAGTTGAACTTTATGCATGTTATTTTATTTAATCCTCACAACTTTAACACATAGGTACTATTATTTTGTCCCACTTTACAGATGAGGAAACTGAGGCCCCAAAGAGTTTAAGTGACTTGCCTACTGAAAAACTGCTAGAAAGTGGAAAAGTCAGTGTTCAAAACTAAAAAAATCAGCAGTCAAATCCTTGAGTTTGTGGTCTATACCTCTGCAAATACATTTTACTACTGGAAAGTAAGTTATTGGGAAAAAAAAAAAAGAAAAGAAAGTAAGTTATTAGAAACAGTGCTTTCGCTTAAGAATATACACGATGGGGGCGCCTGGATGGCTCAGTTGGTTGAGCGACTGCCTTCGGCTCAGGTCATGATCCCGGAGTCCCGGGATCGAGTCCCATATCGGACTCCCGGCTCTGCGGGAAGTCTGCTTCTCCCTCTGACCTTCTCTCCTCTCATTCTCAGTCTCTCTCTCTAATAAAAAAAAAAAAAAAAAAAAAAGAATATACATGATGAAAAAAAAAAAAAGAATATACACGATGGTTCCCACTATCTATCAAAACAAAGTCAAAGAGAAACTCTTTGGTCTTCAAAGTGTTTTAACAAATCCTTCTCTGGACCCAAATTCAGTTCTCATTACTCCAGACACACACCCCTCTGTCTCAGATGTGGCGCCCTCGACCCACCAAAGGAAGCAAGCAAAGAAAAATGAGAATGTACTCCCCTCTTCCCTTACTCGGGATTAGCATAATGGCCCTGGCACACAGGCCCTGGACTTGGACAAACCCAGCATTAAGTCTTAGATGCAAACTAACTAGCTATGTGATCCTGGGCAAGTAGTTAAGTTCAATGAACCTCATTTATAAAATACTTTCTAAGGGTAAAATAAGATATAAGGCATCTAAAGGGCTTAGTAAAGTGTATAGCACTTATCAGCTAAATAACAGTAGCTATAATTGGTAACAATAAAATTGTCTCTTGACTTAAAAAAGGACATGAGGGAACTTTCTGGGGTGATGATTTGTTCTGTGTCTTGATTGTGGTGGTAATTTCACAACTACACATTTGTCAAAACTCACTCAAAAAAGATGAATTTTGTTATGTGTAAATTGTACCTCAATAGTTTAACTTTTAAATAATTCCTGTTATCCTCAACCATGCCTTTCCTTAAATTAACTTTAAGACCTGAAGCCAATCTCTTCCAAGAACTCTTTCTGAATAAATTTAATCTTCACCCTTGCTTCTGTACTTTTTTTTTAAAGATTTTATTCATTTATTTGACAGAGAGAGAGAGAGAGGGAGATCACAAGTAGGCAGAGAGGCAGGCAGAGAGAGAGGGGGAAGTAGGCTCCCTGCTGAGCAGAGAGCCCGATGCGGGGCTCGATCCCAGGACCCCGAGACCATGACCCGAGCCAAAGGCAGGGGCCTCAACCCACCGAGCCACCCAGGCGCCCCCTCTTACTTTTTGTTTTTTAAAGATTCATTTAATTATTTTAGAGAGAGAGACAGAGAGTATGCATGACAGGGGGAAAGAAAGGGAGAGAAGCAGACTCTGCTGAGTGGGGAGCCCAAGGCAGGGCCCAGACTTGATCTCACAACCCTGAGATCATGACCTGAGCCTAAATCAAGAGTTGAACGTTCAACTGAGCCACCCAGACACCCCTGTACTTTTCTTGCTTCCTGAAGCTCATCAGTTCCCTGTGATGTCTACCCATCTCTATCATGTACACTCAACTGTTTCTAGTGATGTGATAAAAATTTTCAGTGCCTATGGCACATTCCGAGATCTTGATTCCAGGCATATATTTAACCATGGGAAATCAACAAAGCTGTTTTCATGCTCTGTCATCTAGCAGAGTGCTCCATAGGTAAAGCTAAAACCACTCACCATATAGAAATATGTCTTTCCCTTGCCAATCTCAGTAGCAAAGCAACAACTGGCAAAATGGAAATAAATGTTACAATCTGAAACTTGGGAGTGCATTTCCAAGATCTAATAGTGGCAAAATGTCTAGGCAAAATAAGGTCCCCAAACTGCTCTTATTTTAGGAACATGCATACTTTATCTTGGTGTTACTGTTGGGCTAGCAAGCTGGGGTGCACCCTAGCTTTGGCAAGAAAGCTCTGGCACTGTCTGTCACAGTAAATGATGTGACAAAGATACATCCAACAGCACACAGCTTTTCAGGATGTTTCCCTCTTAATAAACACTTCTAGGAATGAAACAAAATATTCCCTTGCTTAGCACAACCCTCCATTCTAAAGGCAGTGATTTAATAATGTTACAATTTAGCTATCAGGATACAGATGCTTTGAATGGCTAACTAGGTCATTGTATTCAGTGGCAGATGTCAGAAATGCTTGCCAGATGACAAAGGACATAACCCTGGGCTGTTTTTATTCTATGTGTGTAAGACCTAACTCACACATTAGCAACCTCCCCTGTTTACAGCTTTACTCTAAGGATCTATTAGGAAGGTCCAAGAGATTCCCTTGTGTCATTTACACCTTCAGAACTTAAAATAACCTGCGCATATGGTAATTTGAGTCTGACAGACACACTCCTGCGCCCAGCCTGGCAGAGTGGCTGTGAAATAGTGTCTGGTTTTAGTGGCATTTGTGCCTGCTGCATTCCAGCCCTTGTGATTTGGTAATGCAAACATACGTGTATCAAGACCCCATAGCCCTTCTCCTATAAGCACCCTGGAAGGAGCTGTCATTTAATGTGCAGGAGTTATGAGATTATGTCCCTGGTTCTAACTGAACAGACAATTCTCCCCACACTCCATCCCATCAGCCCCAATCCCACTAACCAAACACTCTCCTTTCCTTAATATAGGTTGTGCCCTCCCCTCTGGCTGTGGCCCCTTAGACCTCTCATCATCTCTGCAGATCGTCGCCGTGATGTCCCGTTTCCGGGCCCCACCACCTCTCCAGATCCCCGTCACACCCGCAGACCCTCGTTGCAGGGCCTCATCACCCCTGTAGCCACTTGTACGGACCCTGTTACCTCCAGGGACTTAACACCCTTACCCTCGCAGACCATTCCCATGGCCCCTTATTACCTCTATAGCCGTAGCACTCTTCCCTCCCCGCTCATGCAGACCTCTCATTACTCCACAAGATCCTCCCCACGCCCCCATTAGCCACTTGACTCAAGCAGAACCTCCTTACGGTGGCGGATTATCTCCGCAACCTTCACTAAGACCCTCCCCCTAATGCGTGCGGACCTGCGCCAAACCCCTAGCACCCTGCAAACGCCCCCTCGGCCACCACCTTCCGGGCAGCCGGCGGGGCCCTCGTCCCCCGCCCCCCCCCCCCCGCCCTGCCCAGCCTGCGCCCGCGCCCGCTGGACTCACAGGGCATTCTCGTGAGCACGTTGCGCGGCGCCTTCCTGCTCCGACCTGGACCCCGCCGGCGCGCCCCGGCGGCCCCGTCCCCTTCCTCCTTGGCCACCATGAGGCGACGGAGGCGCTGGATGCGCTCGGGGTCTGGAGCGGGGGCATCCTGGCGGCGGCGAGTTCTGGCCGAGGGCCCAGCAGCGGCGGCGGGGACCCCTGAGCCCGCGGCCGCGCCCCGCGCCCGTCCGCGTCCGCCGCCCCGGACCCCGGTCCTGAGGAAGCTCTCGTACTCGGCCAGGTTGTTGAAGCAGGGTGCGTTGGGGTAGGGGATGGGCGGCAAGCGGGGCGCGTACAGGGCCAGCAGAGGGTCGAAGCTGTCAGAGCTGACATCCAGCCGCGGGCTGGGCGGGCGCGCGGGGCTCCCGGCGCGAGCGGACCTCGCCCCCCGCTCCCGCTCCTCCATGTTTGAAAGGCCCGCAAGCCGAGGCCGATGGGAAGAAGGAGCGGAGCCGCCAGAGGGCGGCACTGCGCAGCCGCAGCCTGGGGTTGCACTGCGCCGGCACGGCCGCTGGAGGGCAGCATGTATCCGCGCTCAGCCCCGCCAGGCCTGCTACAACGGTTGGGTAACAGATTAATCTGTTTGAACGCAGTGTTTCCCCAATTATATCATTATCACTTAGGGTGTTTGTTAATACTCCAGATTCCCCGGGGGTGGATCTTGGAATAGGCATTTTAGCAAGCCTCCCTAGGCGTTTCTCTGCTCTCAAACTGCAGTATACTCCTAGCTTGAGCTGGTGGGAAGAGACTGGAAGAGGGCAGAGTCCCAATATGCTTTAACGCCAAGTCTCACTGGGGGCTAGCCTACCTGGGCTCAAATTATTTCTCTTCTTTGGGTCTTTACATTCTCATCTGAAGTATGAAAGAAATAGTACCTACCCCACCAAATTCTCTTAAGAATGAAGAGATACTGCATAGAGAGCATATAAATGCTCTATGTTAGCTAGTTAGGATTAGTTAAGTAGACAATGAAGCTCTGAAACAAGGATGGGTCCCAGTCCTCCATTTCCTACACCCTGTGCAAAAAGTAATTTGCACTAATACCAGAGCGACCTTAGTATTAAAGAAAATTCACTGTATCACTGATTTCCCAAGCACTGCTTAGGCAAGTGGAGGAAACTAGGATCCAGCTCTTGGAAGCCAGTATAGAAGATTTACAAAACCTGGTTGTACCACTTGTTATTTTTTAGCTTCTGTTCAAAAATTTTTGCTTTTTGATATTAAAATGAGTCTATGCAGAAGGCCAGATATTACCCGTCCCATCCAGCACAGCCAAGATGTTTCCAATTACCTACAAGCCACACAAATCACCTTCCTGCCACCACTCTCCTTAACTATCTGGTGTTAATTCTGTACTTGCTGTTTAACATTTCTTTAAGCTTTGGAAAGCCCAAGAGTGCTTTTTTCTACCTGAGAAGGCAAGATGAAAATTCATATACAACTGTGAAACACTGGAAATATATGCTGCAACAAAGAAAAGCCATCAGAGGGTGTTCCTAAGAGCACTATGGGTTTGGTGATGGCAGGACTATTAAACATCTATTCCTTTACTCAAAACTTCCTGCCCAACAAAAAACAAAGCTGCCAACTGCCGCTAGTTCAACAGTTAAGTGCTCATTCCCCTATCTTACGACAAAATTGGGCCTTTGTAATATCACACTGCACCCAGAGAAAGCACATTTCTTTAGGTGGTTTTTTCTGAAAGTCTGTACTTTAAATAATGTCCACATTTAAATTTATCTATATAATTGACACCTATATAGATACAATCTATATAAAATTTTGACCTAAAATGCTATCCATTCACTTACCATTAAGTTACACTGGACAGTCAAGAGCTACATTGCCTTACTGCCTCACTTGGCCTATCACAATATACTGAGGGCCGTGTTGCCCCAAGTGTCATGTATCATCCACCATGGGCACCAGAAGCCTTTTTGATTAAAAATCCAACTAGCAAAACTCTTTTCAAAGGGGGAGAGGTGGAGGCTGGACTAGCACTTAAAACAAGCATTCCAGGTAAATTTTTGTATGCAGAAGTCCTGTGAACCACTGCTGTGATGAAGGTACATTTATCCTGGCTTATGTAAAGACACATATATACAAAAATTGGATTCATATATTGGATTTGTATGAGAAAAATAAATGAGAAAACTATGGAGTTGAAACCTTTTTTTTTTCCAGAGATTTTATTAATTACCTAACATGCACCAAATCTCTTCCTGTGTAGTGAGAACAGGAAGGGAAAAAAATGATTCTGATAGATGAGGTATCCATTAATGGAGACCACCAGCCATTGCCTTCAAAAATACATTTTCTTCGTGGCTGTAAAATGTACGCTGCCACTTAATTCTTTTGTTTAAAGATTTTGTTTGTTTGACAGAGCAAGAGACAGCACAAGCAGAGGGAGCAGCAGAGGGAGAGGGAGAAGCAGACTCCCCACTGAGCAGGGAGCCTGAGATGGGGCTTGATCCCAGAACTCTTGAGATCATGACCTGAGCTGAAGGCAGACGCTTAACCAACTGAGCTACCCAGGTGTCCCTGAATTCTTGATGGAGCCAAATAATCTTCCTCGGAAATATGAAATGAGGACAATGGGTTGTATGAGTTCTTTCACCACCTACTCAGAGGGGGACCCCTCGCTTCAGAGGCTAGCAGCTTGGCAACATCCAACTAACTGCTGCTCCTCCGCCATCTACACAGGCCCATCAGGAGCTGGGGCTGTTAGGTGTCCTTTGACACCTGCCACTTGTGACCCAGTGTTGACCATTCTACTCTCTTAATTCAAATGTCAGTGTTCTGATTACACAGAGGCTACCTGAGAATCCTTTTCAGGAAGTCCAGCAAGAAGGTAACTTTTAAACTGAAGTATTTAGAGGACGCGGAGTCAACGTTTTTTCTTCCTTATTCATTCATTTGCACACTTTTTCCTCATATATACACGTAATTCTTTCTTCTTAGAGAGGTAAGTGGCCTTGGAAATACCCCTGGTGAGACAATGATCATGCTGACAACTCCACCAAATCAATCTGTGGAATGTTTACACAAGGACATCTGAACCACTACTCATTTGTTCAGCCAAAGTTGCCAACTTGGAAACTGGCACAAAACCCTGATTCTCCCTGTAATTCCTGAATTCAGAGGCATCATGCAGCCACCAACCCATTACTTACCTCCGGGTCAAAGTACATGGGTAGGAAAGGTGAGATTTTCAAGGTTAGTGGATTTTGTAGTTAAGAACAGGTGGTTGAGAGTAAAGTTTGGATTCATATTCTATCATAGGTAGAAAAAGCTTGACAAGTTTTTATAACTTATCCCACAATTAAAAATGATTCATTCTGCAAGGCATAAAATAGTTCCTGCTTTATAAAAATAGCACCACGATTAAAAAAAAATGCACTTCTACAGAAGGAACCATGTTCCAACATTGTAAAAAAAATGTTCTACTTAAAGCAGAACAAGATAACCACCCCTATCCATCCCTTCTTTCCTGTTCCCCTTCAAACCAGTCATGTGTCACTCCTGGCACACTGTTCTTAGTAGTAGGGATCCTAGGGCACCTAAGGCCAGGAGACTTGGGGGGGGGCGCAAGTCTTGCATGGTTAAGCATGGCAGGACTAAAAAGCAAAGGATCAGCTGTCTTCATCTAGGATCTCTGGATGTTCTTTCCAAAAAGCATCCCCAATTATATCGCAATATAAAGGCACTGGCTTTGTCCTGGTCCGGGTCACCGCCATCTTTTTTCCTTCCATTTCTGCTGGCAGTTTAACTTCTTTTGTTGTGACTTCACCAACCTACAGTTAAAAGTTAAAATATTGACATTGTTAACTAGGTTTGGATAGAAGAGGGGGATATGAGGGAAGTTTACTTTTTTACTTTATATACTTCTGAGTGATGTATATTTATCAAGTAGATATACAGATACACATATCTCATCAAATATGAATTTGTTTACAATTAAAAACTTAAAAAAAAAAAAAGTTACGTTCCTATATTCCCAAACAAGATCTTCGGAACAAAGGAGTGATTCCATGTTCCTTATTAGCAATAACTACAGAATTAAAGGTATTTCTGCTCTCTCATCTGCATTAAGAAGTATCCAAGCCTGTGCTAAAGAGCAAATGTGCTTTAAAAATACTAATCAGCTGAAGCTGCCAATGGGATGACTAATTCTTCAGGCACCACTTAACACCTGAAAACATTCATTAAAAAGAAAAACTACTTTACATGGAAGGAGATAAATTTAGAGAAATCATTCTCAGAAGCTGCTACAGAGAGAAAATATTGGTGGAATTAAGAATTTAGGTAAATGTACAAACTTATTACAGAGTATTAGGGTAAGTATGAATATCTAGGGAATCTTTAGAATACTCTCCAAGTGACAGAACCCTCATATACAACATCTACTACCTCATATAGTTTTCATGGGATGGATGGACTATTTAATGGTATTATCCAGTGTGGAAGAAATGTTCTATGAATGCAAAAATCCTTCTATCTGCTGTGTATCCCTTTATAGGGTTTTATTTGATTTGGAGAGCTTAGGACACAGAAAAATAAGTGTACTAATTCTAAAATCTGTGATGCCACTTAGAGAGGAAATTCTAGATCACAAAGATCACTAATTGGCAAAATCAGCACTGACTGACGAAAAAAAGCATCCAAGATAATATACAGAATTTCCTTTTTAAAAAGATCTAATTCATGTTAGGGACTGGAATCACATCTGCATACATGTAGTAGGCAAGACAAAGCTTGGGATGGGCACAGGCTTTTGTCTTTCTGATCTCCATTTTCCTTTGGACACAACAGCATTACCTTCTGCCATATCAACACAGTCCCTTTCCTATACATCAGCGGCTCATTATTGTAGTTGATGTTGAATTCGGAAAACAAAATCTCATTCTTGTCTGCTGCAAGAGTTCCCTGAGAAAATAAAAAGATAAAAACATTTTTTATGTCCGCTCTCTGCCCTAATCCTACTTATCCATGCCACCCTCTATCTAATTTTCCCTAAGCAAAAGATGGAAGGGTTTTATCAAATCTCTGATAGATACTAATGAATTTGCATCGTGAGAGCTTAAATCTTATCTAGATATATAAATTCAAAAAATTGTCTTCTCCAACAAACTGGCTTCAGAAGTCACAACCGTGATAGGGTGACAGGAACTAGCAGTAAGAGCACCTGTTCTGTTCTACATACATTATTAATGCTATCTTATTTGATCCTCATTACCATCTCCATTTGAGAGAACTCTGAAGCTTAGAATGATTATATAAGTTGCCTAAGGTTAAAGATTGCTTTTATTCTTCCAAGATAAATCAAAATTGAAGCTCGGCTCTTCCAAACCCTGGATAAATCTACCAGTATTCCTATTAATGGTATCTGCAAATCCTCGTCATCATTGTTAATGACAACCATTTATTGTATTGTGTAATTACAACGTACCAGGCACTGTGTTAGGAGCCGTTACGACTCATCATCTCATTGCAGAGTTAGTCATCCTACAAGTAGCGCTGTCATCTAATGATGAAAGCCAGTGTTTTATTAAGTACTTAAAATGTGCTTTGTACTATGCTATATGTTTTACATGTATCATGACACTTAATTAACACCATAAACCTATGAGGTGGGAACTATTATTTCCTATGTTTCACCTGTAAAGAACTAGCAGGGCAGCACCTGGGTGGCTCACTTGGTTAAGTGTCTGACTCTTGATTTTGTCCAGGTCATGATAGCAGGGTCCTGGGACTGAGCCCCACATCAGGCTCCCTGCTCACCAGGGAGTATGCTCAAGATTCTGTCTGCCCCTCACCCTGTCTGCTCACACTTTCTCTCTCTCACAAATATATCTTTTTAAAAAAAGAAGAAAAAGAAAAAAAGAACTAAGGTAGAGAAGATAATTAAAATTAAACAAAAGTCCCGGAGTACAATTAGACTCCCAGAGCCTATACTCTTACCAATAAACACACCCAGCAGGGAATGGCAATGATGAAGAGGCCAAGAGGGACTGATGAAAAAGAGCACATGCCCCGTCTAAAGAAGGCGACCAATATGTAGCATCAGCCAAGCATTACCATGTCGGGAAAGTAGAGCCAGTGTCACTCATTCCATTTTCCAGCTGAGGACCCTAAGTCCCAAGGAGAAGTAGTAACTCACCCATACTCATAGAGCAAGCAAGCAGCAGAGCTGCTACTAGTATGATTTTTATATCCTCTCAAAACAAAGCAGTAAAGAGAGCTTTAAAAGAATGCAAAACACCATGGAAGAGTATAAAAAACCGCCCGAAGGTTAAGTATTGATGCAGTAAGATCTTATACCTGTAATCTCTCTTGGGCTTGTACCGGTGTTAGTCCAGACTGCTGTACAAGTGCCCAGAAAACTGTATTATACAGATTATTGATGTGACCTGGAAGAACAGAGTAGCACTGTTTATACGTCATCTTTATTCAATATTCAGGCGTCAAAGAATATTAGAACTCCACGTCTCTCCTCTAAAGTAGAAAGATCTCAGAGACATTTAGTGATATGAACCATACACTGGGAATATTGGGGGGAAGAGGTCAAGTATAAACAAACTTATTTCCTAAAAAGTTTTATTCTGTCATTTCAGTTATGCTTTATATAAATTGGTTAACTTGAAAATTACGCTTAGGAATACTTTAAAAGTTAGTTGATTTAGATCATTCCTTGCTCTTTTGCAGTTGTTCTTCTGGCAAAATCAAGATATACCAAATGAGTAAGTCTCACAGACATGTCACCACAGTCATGTAAGGCAGGAGTCACAACTCAAATCACCCATTGAGGCCACTTTGAACATAAAAGCATAAAGCAGAGTACGTGACCCCCAGGAAACAAGAGAAAATGGTAGACTATGCCGCCTTGGCGCGCGCGCGTGCGCGCGCGTGTGTGTGTGTGTGTGTGTGTGTGTGTCAAGACAGCAGTCACTGCCCTGCGCAGGTTATGTCCAATACTAAGTTGGAATAATGTCCTATTATTGCCAGGTCTTCTGATTCTTCCCAAAAAACCTGGGAAAAGGAAGTATTTACATAAATTTCCCAATTTTTCAATTGTTTTCAACTAATTAAAACAAGTTGAAATACTACATTCTGAACAAAATATACATGCACCAAAACTGGACCAAATCACCACCTCTAATATATGGAATTGGTGGTTTTAATTACATCTGTTTATTTGGTTTTACTTACAATCTGCTTGCCGCCAACTGAGGTAGTCCCTTAAGGTCTGGTTGCTAGGATACACTATCACTCTTCCATCAAAGCCTGGGGGATACAGAAGGGGCTGGTCCTCAAAGTAATCTCGCCAATAAAACACATAGCTGGAGGCGAACTGGGAAGCCACGTGAGTCATGAACTTACTTGCAAAAATAAGACACATTGGGTGGAGCAAGAAAAGAGAAAATACACGATATTATTCAAAACCATGATAGGGCCTGTGGGTGCAACAGAGTGATTACACAAACTATCCAGGAAGCCAAGACATAAAATGTGTTGGGCCAAGAAAAACTAAGCAGCCTGCCTGTCTCCAGTCCTTACTAATACCAAATTTCTCTCTGTAGGATGTGATGTGAATTTATGGTTCAAGAGGTTTTTTGTTTTTTTTTAAGTCTTGGAAGGAAGGGAACCATTGTTTTAAAAACATACCAATTCATTATATGCTTTGTTTTCTGTGAGTTTCAATATATCGCTCAAATGAAGTATCTAATTTGTCTATTTTGAGACCCTCCTTAATTAAAAATTTAAGCAATACTGTAATGCACATATAGACTGTCACTGGCTAGAGCCAACCTATGAATCATGAATATTATAATATTCTAATGACCTCTGTATCTAGTCCTAAGTGCCAGATCTATCTAGAAGCTAAGGTGATGAGGAATGGAGGGGAAAGAATCAGATAAAGAGGCATATGTAAAGTTCAAATATCAGACAAAAGTTCAACAGTCTAAGCAAAAAACAGACATTCTGCAGTCTATAAGTCAGCAATTAAAAAGAGCAAAAACCAAATGCTGGTAGGAAATATTCTGAAGGAGCTAGTCCATGGAATTACCTGGCTCTTCGTTTAAACCAATTGCTTTTCCGCTTGAACACAAAGCTGTACTCATCGCTCTGTCCATATGCAATCACAATATCCTCCAGTTCTTTCATTACAGTCTGGGCACATTTGGTCATTAGATGGAGAGCACGGCTGTCATTAGGTTTTGCAAAGTTGTGCTTCTCAGCAAACCTTCATAGAGGGAGAGAAGAGGGAAGAGGGCATGACAGGAAGACAGCTTGTCATTAACACCAGATATCAGAAAGGCTGCGCAGAGAGGAAAATATGTAATAGTTCTGTGAGTCTACTAGCCACAACCTGACTCATTTCCTTAAAAACTCTAGTTTTTTTCTTGCCTTGAGAAAAAGGGGCAAAACTTCTAAGTCTCCACTCCCTCTTCTGTGAAATGGAGACAAAGTATACTTAACTTCATAGTGCTGTTCTGAAGATTAGAGAGAGATAAAAATAACTAAGTAACTATGCCTGGCTCCTTGGAACTGCCCAATTAATGTTAGTTATAATAATCATTATTTTAAAAACACTTTTAAGAATGAAATTTCCATATTTCTCTGACACTTCTCCCTTTTTTTCTGACTTGTTTCCTCTTGAGTCCAGTCACTAATAATGAAACAAAAACATAAAGTGTCCACAGCAATACCTAAACAGGGCTCTAAAGAGTCAGCCCTCAAAAACACCTAACGAAATAGCCAGGCATTTGGCTAAAGAGCTGAAATATTGCACCAGGGAGTGACTTTTCCCATCAAAGCCTTGCTAACAGGTCTCTGCTCACCGGCACCAGAGGCCAGCGGCTCACCAAGAGCGCAACCGGCCTCAGTTTAACTACTCAAACCTGCTCGAGTTCAGGCACATCATAGCCAGCACGTCGGGTGATGCTCAATGCCACCCGTTCATTGGCTGTCGCGTTTCCCGGTAACCATGAGCCGCGGCGAAGAGCGGCGTTTGAGTCCCAGGAAGCGCGGGGGCACCACGTGGCCGCGAGCCGAAATCACTCACCGATGGAAATTCCTGCCGTCCAGCCGCACCACGACCCAGCAATGGGCAAGGCAGGTGTCGTCAGCCTCGAAGTTCCGCACGTACTCGAATTTGCTCTTTGCCATGGTCGCCCCCAACTTCAAATACCGTCTCAGAGTGACGGAAGTGGCGACCCAGCAATCGCAAACTTTCACGTTGCAAAACGCCCACATTCACCCCGCGGAAGGTGAAGGACCAACAGAACCCCGCCCCGGAAGTTCCGGCGTCTCTTAGTGGCCGCTCTAGCCGTAGTGGAGGCCGGCATCTCTCTCGACTCTCCTTGTAGTCCTTAATACACTTCCGAGCGTGTAAGGAGGATTCCATTCTTCCCTTCGCTTTACACTCGGTTTTTCGCTTTTCTCCTCCCGTCGCGCAGCAAGTCAGTCTACGAAGTTGTAAAAAATTACTTTCTGACCAAGTTTGAAGATGTAGTTGTGATTTCTTTCTTCCGAAATAGCATTTGTTAACGTGGAATATAACGAAAAAATATAATACTTCCTATCACCCCTCTCCCTTCGAAGTACTGTGGATGATTCCTTCCCTTCTCTTTTCTCTTTGTATATCTCTGTGTTCACACAGGGAACCCATTAAATTGTAATCCTACCTCTATGTAGTTTGTATATTTTTCCACCTCAGCACATTCCAATGTTTTTAACTATTTCAAAGGGTGTTTTTAAAAAGAAAAATAGGCTCTTATTCGAATACATGGACGTACTAAATTAATTTACTCAACTTTTTCACAAACACACAATTTTTAATTTTTGTTGGCAGATAATAGTAACATTAAACTCTTCTTATTTTAACGATGATTTATGATTTATAAAGCTCTTTTGAATTCAGTACTACTTACATTATTTTTGTTACCCTCATGAATATTAGACAAATAATATAAAAGAATATATGGTGAAAAGTCTCTCACTGACTCCTAATTCTGTACTTCAGGCAATTGCTGTTACTAGTTACTTGTATATCCACCCAGGGATAGAGAGAAACATATATTTACATCTACATCTGTATCTTTCAAACTACAAAGCAACAGGAAGGAAGGATGGAATGTTATAGATTTATGCCCTGGCTTTACCACTTATGTGACCTAACATAAGTTACTTTTCTCTCAGATCCCTTTGCCAAGTGGAGACACCAATTCCTCCCTTGCTTCCCTCTAAAGTTATTGTGAGCATCAAAGGACATGATGGCTGCCATTTCTGGATGGATATACACACACACTGATAAAATAATATTCCAAGGTGATGTCAATTTGGAACCAAGATCAGGACGTTCTTAGAGGAAAAGGTTAAAACACACCAAAAGGAAATAATCACACAAATTCATAATGTGGGATCTGTTATAAAATTAATGACTTGACTTCTTAAAAAGATAAATTTCATGAAGAATTAAAAAAAAAAGCGATGAAGGAAGGATGGGAAAAGGTAGGACACTGTTCCAGAATAAAAGGAATTTAAGAGACATAAGAACCACATACAATGTGAAAATCTAGAATGCATACTGGCTCCCAAAATACTAAAAATAGTTCTAAATTCACCGGTAAAACCTGCAATTACAAACAACTCTAAATTTTAGTGGCTTACCAAACAAATATTTCTTGCTCAAGTCATTCACAGACTCCTGGCTGGCTACTGCTATGCTCCAGGTACATGTTCTGATCTATGCGTCTTCTTATTCCAAAACCCAGGCACTGATTTGAAAGGCTTCTGCACCATAGGGTACATCTTGCTGCTCACATTATATTTGCTAAAACAGTATTACGATATAGTCACCTGAGAAGATTATAGGGCAGGGATGTATTATCTTCCCACAGGAAAGGGGAAAGTGAGTGATTTTGAATACTAATGCAATCTACTGCAACTGTATATTAGTTGATAATAGGGAATTATTGTTAATTTTATTGGCACAATAACCGTGTGGTTAGGAAGAATAATCTTGGGGGAACACAAAGAAAAATTGGCAAAATATTAACAATTACTGAATTTAGTAGCGATCATATGAATATTTATTATTTTTCCAATTTTTCTACATGTTATGGGTTGTCACCCGAAAAGATATGTTGAAATCCAAACCAAAGTACAGTGAATGTAACTTTATTTGGAAACAGGGTCTTTGCAGATGTAATCAATTAAGATGAAGTCATTGGTGTGGGCCCTTAAACTATATGACTAGTGTCTATGTGAACAGAGAAAACAGAAACACACAAAGGAAGAGCACCATGTGAAGAAGGAGGCAGAGATTTGAGTGATGCATCTACAAGCCAGGGAAGGCCAAGGATTGTCAGGCATCGCCAGAAGCTAGGGCAGAAGCGTGGAAATAGGGGCTATAGTTATTACCACTTTACAGATGTGGAAATTGAGTAGAGAGAGGTTAAGTAACTTGCCTAAGGTCACAGGACCAACAGGTGGTGATTCAAGAATTCTAAACCAGGCATTTTAACTACAGAGCTTATGCTCTTAGCTACTCCTCACTACTACCTCCTCTTCTCTCTGTCTCTGTTTTTATTCAGTAGTTTTTATTCAGTAGTTTCTGCCTGTGCCAATTATTGAGTACTTCACTGAATCCTCAAATCATAAAGGTACATGGGTCATCCAAACCCTTAATTCTCAAACATAATTTATTCATTTATGGCCTTTGTGAATTTTGTCATTTGCATATGCTACCTTATTTTTAAAATATTTCTTTATGTCAACTCTCTTTAAATCTTTTTATTGGGAAAAATAAATATTTTATTGAAAATGAACATATACATGGAAAAGTACACAAAATACAATGTAACCAGTACCCACTCAACTAAGAGAACATTGTCAGTTCCCAGGAGTCTATTTCAATTACTACTCCCTCTCTTTTCTAGAGGTAATAGCCTTCTTAACATCTATACCTTAGTTATGTTCTTTTTTTAAAAAGTAATCTCTACACCCAGTGTGGGGTTTGACCTCACGACCCCAAGATGCAGAGTTGCACGCTCTACCAACTGAGCCAGCCAGACACCCTAGTTATGTTCGTTTTTAAACTTTATGTAAATGAAATCTTGCAGTACATATTCTTCAGCATTTGGTCTCTTTGGATCAGCATTATGTTTGGAAGATTCAACCAGGTTAGAGTATAACTGTAGTTCATTTTTCTTCATTCTTCTGTAGTATCACATTGTATAACCATACCAGTTTATTCACTGTATTGTTGAATAGATATCTGGGTTGCTTCCATTAGGGGGGTGATAATGAAAAATGCTACTTTGAACATTCCTGTATATGTCTTTTTGTGCACATGTGCCTGAACTGGATATATACCTAAGACTAGAATTTCTGTGTCATGGAGAATACATCAGTTCATTTTTGGTCTATAATGTTATACTTTTTCCAAAGTGTTTTTACCAATTTACATTCCTCAAAACAGTATGTGAGTTGCTCCATATTCTCACGGGCACTTGATATTGTTAGTTTTTTAAAAAAATTATGTTGCATCATTCTGACTTGTATATAGTAAATATTTTGTGGATTACATTTCCATGATGATTAACAATGTTTAACATCTTTTATATTTATTGGCCACTTGGATACTCCTTATTGTGAAGTGCTTAAGTCTCTCGCACATTTTTTCACTAGCTATTTAATACTTTGGTGAATTTTTTTGAAAGAGAAACTATGTCATTACCATAAATGGAAAATGAGTATCACATACCAATAATAGAGGGTGACAATATATTAAGATAAATGCAATTCCAGTATAATTCTCATGCTTTGTGGTAGGATTTTTGTTTTCTTTTTCATTTTGCGGACAAGGAAAAGGAAATACTGAACATTCCCAGACATCCTCAAAGTCATTCGAGAAGTCAGTTGCAGAACCTGATCTGGCTCAGAGCTCCCTTTCCCTTCCAATGACATAAAAACCTGGAGGAGAAGGGGCAGGTCAAAAGCCATAACAACTTTCCCAAGATCTTCCCCAGCTTTATCAGTTAATACCAGGGACCATTTGTTAAGTACTAGCAATATTACATTGACTATCTCATTTATTCTCCATAATTGCCCATTGAGGTTGGGTTTTCCAATGTTGGTGTGTGGCTCCTATCCTTGATAGCAGGAGCTATCAAGCTGCTGCTTTATCTGTTCCAGAAAGGAAGAAGAAAGGGGAAGAGAGCTAACCTGACACCTCCAAGCCAAATCATCTCCTTTATCAGGTTTTTACTAAAGCTGAACAACATTTACATATGTATTTTGAACCTTCCTTCTTCCTTAACTTCAAGAGAGCCTGGAAACTGTAGTTCTTTTAGCTGGGCACTTGGCCACTCCAATAATATAGAATATTTCCTCCCTCACTCACTCTCCTCCTCCCCTTCCTTTTGTCCCTCCCTCCTTCCTCTATTCCTTCCTTCCAAAAAAGGGAAGGTACCTGGGTGGCTCAGTCAGATAAACATCCAGCTCTTGATTTCAGCTCAGGCCATGATCTCAGGGTCCTGGAATCAAGCCCTATATCAGGCTCCCCACTCAGAGGGGAGTGGGCTTGAGGATTCTCTCCCTCTTCTTCTGCCCCTCCCCCCACTTGATATTGTGTGTGCTAATGCTCTATCAATCAATCTTAAAAAAAGAAGGGAGAATGCTATTGCGTGGGTAACTGGAAATTTCTGCTACAAAAGCCAACAAGAGTTATAAAGGGCAGCCTAATAGGCCCTGTACCCTGAACTCTAACTCCCAGCCTGCTCTTCCCACCACCTTCAGCCAGTCTATAAAAAAAGAAGTCAGAGAAGGAAAAGAAGAGACAGAGTTGGTTGGAAATTCCAGGGGGAGATGTTATTTTCTTCCCTCCCCATATTGCCCTCTACCACCTGCCTTGAGTCCCCCCACCCCCACCCCCAGAACAGGTAATAGCAGAATGGGGGAGGCTTCAAAGCAGGCAAGAAGGGAGGACTACTTCCTTACTTACCAGTTGGGGACCTGCAGAGTTTTCCTTGTGCTGTCACTGTAGCAGGGAACCAGGAGAGGCACTGGGAGTTTCTGATAGGAATTACCTCTTCGGCTCCCCTTGAGTTTGGTGGCGTATGTGAATGTAGAGACCAGCAACTGCATGATACTTGGAGGTTTCTGGAGCAGCCTAGACCAGTAGATGAAAAGGATCAGTAATGTGGTATGCCTGAATAAACTGTGGGGATACCTCACTGCAGTCCCTCTTGGCCTTTGGGGCCTGAAAAAGGTCATCATCATTATTAGTTCCGTAAGAAGGAGCTCAGAGGTTGGGGTGGGGGTGCAGGGAGGCAGGAGCTGGGATTTGCCTCTGACACCACTGGGCAAGTAAAAGTCATCTCTCCTGCAAAGGATGTGGAGACAAAGCGAGCTAGAAGGGCCAAAGGCAGCTAGGGGTGTTCCTCTCTAAGGGATCCTTGGAGATCAGGCTGGTGCTAAAAATGGCCCCAGGATAACCCTACACCATGCCAATGTAGGAAGAGAGAAGACTTCCCAGCACCAACTGAAAGGCCAATTAGACAAAAAGGCCTCTGCTTTGCTTACACTTCAACTCAGCTCTCAATGGGATTAAGTCTTGAAAAGAGGAAGGTGATGCAGGGGATCTCAGAACCAGACTGTGGCTCCCACTTCCATTTCAGGTTGTTGGAGTGGGAGCAGAGTGAAAGAGCAGGCCCAGGTTCTCCTACTCTCAGCCTCTTCAGCATTAGGCCTGGCCAGTGCTGGGGCTGTGGTAGGGGACACTTGTCACAAAAAGACAAATACTATATAATCCTGGAAACTCAATGAATTATGTAGTCAAATTTCATAGAGACAGAAAGTAGAATGATGGTTGCCAGGGAATAAGGGAAGTGGGGGAAGGGGAGTTATTGTTTAATGGATATAGAATTTCAATTTTGTAAGATGAAAAGAATTTGGAGATTGGTTGCACGACAGTGTAAATGGCACAACACTATTGAGCTGTACACTTAAAAATGGTTACGTTGGTAAATTTCATGTTACACGTATTTTACCACAATTAAAATAACAAATCCTGCATACAAAGGATACTTATGACCAAACTGTACAGTGACCCCTACTTCTAAAAATTTCTTTTACTTAGAAAATCACTTATCATGGAGACTGACAGAGAAAAAAATAATTGCCTTCGGTGTGGAAGTCATATTTCAGTTTGTCTTCCCTGACGCTGACTCATTTCATTTGTACTAAGAGCTACATTATGTAAATGAAATTCAGGGTGGAGGGGGGTAAGAAGAAGGAATAATTTGTGTCTAAAATCTTCTTCCTGCTCTGAACCACTCTAATCAAATTTCTGGCTGGGAGCAATGAATACACTTCCAGGAATGGACTGCCTAGCTCTGTCATGATTTTGAAGCAGATAAAAACAATAGCATATATGAGGATATACATGGGTATAAAATTTAGAACTATTATTCTAGAATAAATTAATGATTACAGGGCCTTGAGATTGTTAAAATACATTTGTTCTTTACTTTGAGATGTAGCTCACATAAGTCAGAGTGAATGGATTTTATTTCTAAATAATCATCAGTTGCGTCCTAAAATGGACATGTTTTCTCAACTACTCATTCTTTCTCTAATTAGTAGAAGTTCCAGAAGTCATGAGGATATGGTCACTTGGAGGGCTTGGAAAAAGAGATTAGGAGAACAGAAACGGGGAATTAGAGGTATGTTTCTTAGTCCATGTGACCTTGTTACCACTTAATCCAGTGGTTTTACTCATTCACTGAGCATGCATTTCTTAATTTCCTACTATGTACTATGCTCAATGAGATGCAAACGATACAGCCATGGTGCCTACACAATGGAATTCATGGTCAGCTGAGGAAGATGGACATTAAACAAAGAGTTTCACAAGTAACTGTTGGACTAGAATTGTGTTAAGTGTTGTGAAACAGGTTGGAGATCCTACCCTAACTGGGGAGATGGGGATGGTCCATGAAGTTTTCCCTAAGGAAACAGTATTTAAATTATGACCTGAATAATGAGGTGAAGTGAAAAGATGGCTTGCTCTGTATGTTCCTGGAATTGTTGAATTTAATGTTGAATAAACATTTTGCCAAAACATTTTTCTTATATAAAATTTTGGAAAACAATCCAAAATAACATGAATTTCCATACCATGGATCAGCCAACTAATAAACATCTATCATGCACCTTCAGTGTGTAAGGGCACTGGACAAGGTACTGACTGGGAGGATATAACAAATAATAATAATAATAATAATAATAATAATAATAATAATAATAATAATAATTTTTTTAAAAATGCCTTCCAAGTGTTAGAAGATTAAAATTTCCAAATCATACTCTCATATATTATCCTATTTTTTCTCTTTCAATGAACGTGTGTGGGAGTCAGAACAATAATTCGCTCCATTTTATAAGGAAACAAACTTTGTGGGAACTGGTTAAGTGATTTGCCCAATGTCTCATGGCTTCCAGAACGAGGATTAGAACCCAGTCCTTCCGATGCAAAGTCTAAGTATCTCCACTCTATCAGTTTGCCTTGCTATGTTTTTAGGAAACAAGGTGGATAGCTGTTGTTTTTGCCTGCCTAGCATCCCAGCATCCCTCTTTCTGTCTTATGATAATGGCATCCCCAACTGTTCTTCCCCTACCAGACCATTTGGTTTATGTGGGGAATACCTCATCTGACCTTTGCTCCAAAGTAAGCACAAAACCAAGACCACTGTAATGTTTCAGTGTGAATTAGAAAAGGCCCCTCTTTTCAGAAGACATGATTATATATCAGGCAAAGTCTTGGTAAGTATGACCACACTGGATTTCAGTCCCTGCTTTCCCCCTTTGCAATGACCAACCTGCACAAATATGATGGCATCACTAACAACTGAGACCTGGCCAGTAAGGTTCAGAGATGTGCACCTGACCTAAGCCAGGTCAATGAGACAGTCTGACATGCTGCTAGAATGACTAGGAAAAACAGATTCTCTTCCTATTAGAAATGCTACACTGGTAACCACATTGCCTTCAGGGGGAAGAGACTGCCCATGGAATAGGCCTATACAAAAGGAAAAAAATCTACGAGATAGAAATATGATTTTTGATAACATTGAGTTGAGCATTGGTCCTAGAATCCGTGCTGCTCCTAGACTCTTACAAGTTTCAGGAGGGCAGGGGCCTTGCTTAATATTTTTCAAAGCTCTATCCTCTGTGCCTAGAATAGTGCCTGGTACATGGGAATCAATCAATAAGTGTTGAAAGATTAAGCCAATAAGTTCCTTTTTTGTATATGAAATTGGGTTTTAGAAGTCTCAATTCATTGGGACTATAAATTAACTTCATTTTCCCCAATAACTGCTCTCTCATGTTCTCTTTTATTGATGGTTAGCAATTCTCTTAAAGAATCCTGGCCAGGCGTGCCTGGGTGGCCCAGCTGGTTAAGCATCTGCCTTTGGCTCAGGTCATGATCTCAGGGTCCTGGGATCAAGCGCCACAATGGGCTCCCTGCTCAGTGGGGAGACTTCTTCCTCTCCCTTTGCCTGCTGCTCCCCCTGCTTATGCTCTCTTGCTCTCTCTCTCTCTGTCTCCCAAATAAATAAATAAAATCTTTAAAAAAAATGTTGGTCAAGAGCACTGAGCTCCTCCAAATGCAGACAACTCTCTCCCTCTCAGTCCTATTCTTCTATCAACTCAGGGTGGAGAGGTGGTTGACATAGCAAGTCTAGTTCTGGCTTCTTTCAGCAGGCCCTTCAGGGAACCCCTTAGTAGGGGCTCCTGGAACTCTGAAGTGGGTTACTTCACACTTTATGTTCTACACTTTGGGCCTTTGGTATAATTTAAGAACAGCCGGAAAAATCCCACTCAACATCTTGTTTATTGGTTTGAGTTAGATCAAAAGCAATTCACAAAGAAGAGATGAACATGAAAGAGAATAGGATGACACTTTGGACAAATTCAGGAGTATAAGTAATGTATACAAGGTAGATTGAGGTACATGAGGGGACCCACAAAGAGATGGAAAGTAGTGGGGCACCTGGGTGGTTCAGTTGGTTGGGCATCTGACTTTTGATTGCTGTTCAGGTCATGATCCTAGGGTCCTGGGATCGAGCCCCACATTGGGCTCTGTGCTCAGCACAGAGTGTGCTTGTCCCTCTCCCTCTGGTCCTCCCCCAACTCACACTCTCCCTCGCTCTCAAATAAATAAAATCTTTTTTTAAAAAAGAGAGATGGAAAGTAAGGAGTGGGGGAAGAAAAAACTTCCAAGAGACAAAATCAGACTTGAGGATATCAAGTACAAGGTAAGGACTTTGGCCTTGATCTATCTAATGGTGTTTTAGGAAAATTAATCTGGGTATGGCATGAAGGGTAAATGAGAGTGAAAAAGCCTGGAGGCATCTAAGCCAACTAAGAATCCATTTTAATATGCCAGATATGCAGTGCTGACTAAAAAAAAGAGATGGATTAAAAAAAAAAAAGAATTTGGCATCCATTAACTATTTTGAGGTCCTAAATATAAAGATCTTTAATTCTTTTTAGAAAAGCCAAGACATTAAGATATCTTGAAATAATTACAGATATTTTTATTGATACAGAGACAGAGTCATGTTCACTGAAGTATAAATTCTGCCATATAACTAGGAGTTATTTATAGGGCTGCATATTGAGTGCCCCATAATGATTTGGACCTGAATGGGCCATAAGTTGGTAGTGAATTGATACAGACAGATATATTTCAATTTAATTTTTTCCAGTGGCTGGTCTGCTTTATTGAAGAAAAGAATTTGAAATCTTCATGCCTATCTAAAAGTGGAATCTGGAACGTGAACTGACTTTCTCTTTAGCTTACACTGTCACTCATTCCTAAGTGATGGAAATTAAAAGTAAAAGAAAATCTAGTTAGTGATTCTTGAGTAATTTGCTTGGGAAGAATTATTTCCTAATCTGAGTTCAATGAGATCTTCTTTTTCATTTTAACAATAAAAACAAAAAGTCCTGCATAACAAACTACCCATGCTTGATTTTTATTACTGGTTCTGGCTAACTGGGGAACAGAAATGGTTCCTTGAACATTAATACCCAGAATTTCACCTCTAAATATTTTTGACGTAGCTTCTATTTATCTTAATCCTTGACATTTATATATATATATATATATATATATATATATATTTTTTTTTTTTTTTTTAAGAATTTATATTTATTTGACAGAGCAGAGAGAGATCACAAGTAGGCTGAGAGGCAGAGTGAGAGGGGGGAAGCAGGCTCCCTGCTGAGCAGAGAGCGGATGAGGGGTTAGCCCCATCCCAGAGGATCATGGCCTGAGCCGAAGGCAGAGGCTTTAATCCACTAAGCCACCCAGGCGCCCCTAACACTTATTTATTGATTGCTTCCCACGTGCCTTATATGAAGAAACATAAAAAATCAAACATAAAATGAACCGCACTTCATCACTGATACTTCATGCATTTATGCCATTTAAGGAAATCTTTCTTCTCTGTGACATTTTGTTTATAAAGATTACTACTCAGAAAGAGACAAACCATGAGAGACTCTGGACTCCAGGAAACAAACTCAGGATTACAGAAGGGAGGTTGGGTGGGGGGATAGGGTAACCAGGTGATGGGTATTAAGGAGGGCAGTGCTGTGATGAGTGGTGGGTGTTATACACAACTAATAAATCTTTGAACACTACATTCTAACGATGTACTAAAAAAATTAAAACTAATGATGTACTAAAAAAATTAAATGAAAACTAATGAGGTACTAAAAAAAATTTAAAAATACAAATATCTCAATAAAATGTGGGCAAAAGTTAAAAAAAATGTTTTTAGGCAAAACCTCACAAATTACTACCCTTTTTCGACTCATCGTAGGTGCAGTCTGGGAGTTACCTCCTCTTTAAATTACTACATTTAAAAGTAAAATTCTGTAATTATAGAATTTCATGATGAGTCACTGAAATATAAATCAGAATCAGACTAACTATATAAATACAACCAAAGTATCTTCATTCTTGAACTATATTTAGGCTTTGTTTTATACATGTTTGAAGATGAATGTCATCTTTTTCATTTCCACACTGAATTTTGGCCAAATTTGTCTTCATTTTCCTAGTCAACAGGCTTGAAAGTTTGGAATCATTACTGGATCTTCTCTATTTTCCTCTAATAATGGATAACATGCTTATTAGGTGCCAAATATTTTACTGAGCCCTTTACATAGAACATTTAATATAGTCCCAACAGTTCTTCTAGGTATATACTGTTGTTATCTGCATTTCATAGCATGTAGAGATTAAATTATTTGTCCAAGGTCACATAACTAGTAAATAGTATAGCCAGGATGGGAAGCCAGGAATGTAATGCCAGAGTTTATGCCCTTAACCAATTTTTCTATACTGCATCCTAATAACACCATAACATTGGTTTATGGATTTATCCATGCAATTATTTATTAATTTATTTATTCATGGGACAAACACATCTTATTTACTTATTTATGAGAGCAAGTGGGAGGAAGGGCAGATGGGAGAAAGAGAGAAAGAATCTTAAGCAGGCTCCACAGTCAATGGAGAGCCTGACCCAGAGCACAGTCTTATGACCCTGAGATCATGACTTGAGTAGAAATCAGAAGTCAGATGATTACCTGACTGAGCCACCCAGGCACTGCTGCACAAATACTTCTTAACAGCCATTCTAAATCAGAAACTGTAGAAGGTGCTAGGAATTGACTAAGACAAGGTACCTCCACCAACATTTAGGGAGAAAAACACGTTAACAAAAAATTAAAGTATATTACAAATGGTTAACAAATGTTATTTTCGTTCCTTTTCTATTAATTTGGATGTTTCTGGCTGCAAATAACTAGAAGCGTAAGACAAGCTTCAACAATATGGAAATTTATTCATATCACATAGGGAAGCTGAGTTTGGCAGTTCCAGGGCCTATTCAGTAGCTCAATGACGCCATTAAGGATCCCAATACTTTTAATACTTCTTTCTTTTTTTTTTAAAGATTTAATTTATTTATTTGACATAGAGAGAGATCACAAGCAGGCAGAGAGGCAGGCAGAGAGAGGAGGAAGCAGGCTCCCCGCTGAGCAGAGAGCCCGATGTGGGGCTTGATCCCAGGACCCTGAGATCATGACCTGAGCCGAAGGCAGAGGCTTTAACCCACTGAGCCACCGAGACGCCCTACTTTTAATACTTCTGCTTCACTGTCCATACCATATCAGAGAGATCTCTCCTCGTGTCCACAAAATGGCTGCTATAGTAACAGACATCATTCCTCATACTATAACATCTAAAGCAGAAAGGAGATGAACAGAAAAGAGCTTTCTTTGTATATCTGCTCTCTCTTCTATTAGGGAAAATAGTTCCTTCAGAAGAATCCATTAGACTGTTCTTTATGTCTCAGTGGCTAGAACCTGGGTCACATGCTTACCTCTAGACTAACCTCAGATTAAGAGAACAGTACTTGGCATAGTATCTTCTAAAAAAAAAGCAAGATTTTGTTAGTAAGGAAAAGGGGAGAATGGTTAAAAGGTAGGCAACCAATATTGATTACTCTACCCCTCTTCCAAAACAGAGACATAAAGTGCTGGGAAAGAATAGATTTAAAAAATGTTTCACTCCACCTGTAAGAACTAGAGATGGCTTTTTAAAGAATGGTATATTTAAGCTGACTATTGAAGGATATGTAGAAGTATGTATACCAGACAACAGACCAATATCTCAGGTACCAATATCAGAGGTAACAGATCTTAAAAAATATTAGAAAAAATCACATTCATCAACATGTGTACATCTCCTTCACAGTATTTTCCAAATCTGCTTCATTCCATTTTATGACATCTGTCCCTAGCCAAGTCAAAGCCAATAGTGTTTGGGCCTCTTTGCTTCGGTCAATAGTGATTTTATGTGGTACGAAGTCCAAGATAATATAAATGCAAGAACCACATTTTTACCAGCTCACCAAATGCCCTTTTGATCAAATAAGATAATAAAGGACATGGTACACACACTGTAAGGTACCTCAAATACTTGCTCCTTTCTCAGCTCCCTTTCTCTCTCTTTCTATCTTCCCCCTTTATTAATTATCTTGCACTCTTATTTTAGGGAATGCCAAAACCGAAACACTAGAACTTTGATTCTTCTGACAGTAATGGAATAAAAACATGCAGGAAACCGTGTGATAGAGACCAAAGAGCTCATTTGTTCTTTTTCTTTTTTTTTTAGATTTTATTTATTTATTTGACAGAGAGACACAGAGAACATCAAGAGAGGGAACATAAGCAGGGGGAGTGGGAGAGGGAGAAGCAGGCTTCCAGCTGAGCAGGGAACCCGATGCGGGGCTCAATCCCAGGACCCTGGGACCATGACCTGAGCTGAAAGCAGCCGCTTAACAACTAAGCCACCAGGCACCCCCTCATTTGTTCTTTATTCAGGATTAAAACTATATTAGTCATCCTTTGTTGTGTAACAAATTATCCCAAAGTTTAGTGGCTTAAAACAATAAGTATAGGGCGCCTGGGTGGCTCAGTTGGTTGGGCGACTGCCTTCGGCTCAGGTCGTGGTCCCGGAGTCCCGGGATCGAGTCCCACATCGGGCTCCCGGCTCTGCGGAGGTCTGCTTCTCCCTCTGACCTTCTCCCCTTTCATTCTCAGTCTCTCGCTCTCTAATAAATAAATAAAAAATCTTTAAAAAAAAAACAATAAGTATAAATTGTTTCACATAGTTTCTGTAAGTCTGGAATTCAGGAGTAGCCTAGCAGGGTGGTTTGGGCTCAGGGTCTTTATGAGGTAATTAAGATGCCAGTTGGGTCTGTAGTCATCTGAAGGCTTGAATGGGGCTAGAGGAGTTGCTTCCAATAATTCACTTACATGGCTGTTGGCAGGAAGGTGCAGTTCTCACTCTGTGACCTTTTCATAGCACTACTTGGTAGCTTGGTATATGAAGGTAGAGGATACACTAGCAGAGAAAACACAGTTTGTTAGATGGTGTTAGGATAACTAGATACGAAATGAACTTGGATCCTTATTTTACATCATATATAAAGGAAAATCTCACATATTATTCTATGCATATATTCTAGGTATATACTGTTGTTATCTGCATTTCATAGCATATAGAGATTAAATTATTTGTCCAAGGTCACATAACTAGTAAATAGTATAGCCAGGATGGGAAGCCAGGAATGTAATGCCAGAGTTTATGCCCTTAACCAATTTTTCTATACTGCATCCTAATAACACCATAACATTGGTTTATGGATTTATCCATGCAATTATTTATTAATTTATTTATATTAAATATATAAATATATTTATTTAATTTATTTAATTAAATATATTAAATGTTCTATGTAAAGGGCTCAGTAAAATATTTGGCACCTAATAAGCATGTTATCCATTATTAGAAGAAAATAGAGAAGATCCAGTAATGATTCCAAACTTTCAAGCCTGTTGACTAGGAAAATGAAGACAAATCTGGCCAAAATTCAGTGTGGAAATGAAAAAGATGACATTCATCTTCAAAGACCTAAACATAAAAGGTAAAGTTATAAAACTAATGGAAAAAAATATAAAATAATTACTTTTGAGATACCTTGGGTGGGAAAATATTTCTTAAACAAGGCTCTAAAAGCACAAATTATAAGGTAAAAAAATGATGGATGTAACTGTGTTAAGGATTCTGTTCAATAGAGGATATCAATGAACGGATGGGTCACAGAAAAGGAGATGTTTGCAACGTCGGAATGTCTATAATAAACAAGGGATTCCTTGGCTCAACATGAAGAAGCAGGAAACAAAAATAAAATTATAAATGATTTGAATATACATAATTACTAACTGGGAAGGCTGAAAGACTAGTAAGCTTAAGATGAGATGGTCAATCTCTCTAACGATCAGAGAAGTGAAAATTAAAACAACAGATACTTCTAGTCTCCAATAAGATTGGCAAATTTTGTTGAATAAAACCAAGTGTTGGTAAAAAGTGGAAACCAGGAAATCCTTGTGCGCTGCTATTTTGAGTTTGAAGTGGAATATGCACCTGAGAGAGCAATCTGTTAGGGAAGTGCTGTGTGTGCACACCTAGAACCTAGCAGTCCCACTCTTGGTATATCTGCAGAGAAACTGCTGTACAGGTTTATGGGGGCATGTCCATGACAACACTGCTTGTGGTAGGAACTTGCTGGAGGCACCCTAGGAGACCATCATTAGAGCAACGGAGAAGAAAAAGTGCTTGACAAAAGACAGAATTCAGGAGCTCAGAGCCAGATGTACCTTTACGACACAGAGAGATCTTTCTATAGATTTTCTGCTTCATAAGGGCAGAAAGTAGATCAGTAGTTCCCAGGGGCTGAGGAAAGTGAAAATGGGGAATAACTACTAACGGGTTTGAGGTTTTCTTCTGGGATAATGAAAATATTCTGGAATCAAATAGTGGCTATTGTTGTGCAAGTTGTGACCATACTAAAAACCACTAAATTGTACACCTAAAAAATAAGCTAAAAAATCAGTAAACACATCCTGGAGAAAATACAGATAACCAAAAAGAAATTTTTAAAATTATGCTAAATAAAAAAAAAAGAAATTGAGTCTATATCTAAGATGATATGTGTAAACTAAAAAACAAATACATGTGGGGCACCTGAGGGGCTCACTTGGTTGCATGTCTGACACTTGCTTCCAGACCAACTAAGATCATGATCTCAGATTGTGATTTCAGGATCATGGAATCCAGCCCCACATTAGGCTCCATGCTGAGTGCAGAGTCTGCTTATCCCTCTCCCTCCGCTCCTCCCCTGGCTTACATTCCCTCTCTCTCTCTCTCTCTCAAATAAATAAATATCTTAAAAAACACAAAAAATCAAATACATGTATTTATCAAACACTATATGTATCATCCAATGATACTTATATAACCAAAGACACACTAAATACATTAAACTAGGTGCCTGGGATGGGAGTGAGGGAAAGTAGAATTGGAATGGAATAGAAAATGGTGAATAAAGAAGTGTTATAAAATAATAAAATAAAACAGGAATATGGACTGCAGTAGAGGACTAATGCTCCCCCAAAGATATCCATGTACTAATCCTAGCAACATGTGAATATGTTACCTTACATGGCAAAAGGGACTTTGCAGATATGATTAAGTTAAAGATTTAAAAATAGGGATATTATCATAGATTATCTGGGTGATCCCAATGTAATCATAAGAGTATTAAAAAGATGCCAAAGGGAGATAAATGAGCCAGAGAAGATGATGTAATGATGGAAGCAGGGGAGCCTAGAAGGTCAGAGTGATCATTTGTTGGCTTTGAAGATGGAAGCCGTCCATGAGCCAAGAAATGCGAGTAGCTCTCAACAATGGGAAAATAATAATTTCCTTCCTCCAGAAGGAAAGCAGCCTTACTGACATCTTAGTTTTAGTTCCATGTGACCTATTTCAGACTTCTGACTTCTAGAATTATAAGGTAATAAATTTGTGTTGTTTTAAGTCATTAAATTTATGGCTAAAACAGCAATAGAAAATTTATACAGGGACTTGCCCAGAGCAAAGCTAATACTCTGCTGGAACTGTAGAGAATAATGAATTCAATTATCTGTACTGAAAGTCCAAAAAGAAAAAAATGTCCATCTTCACCATAAATAATTAGTATTTGGTTCATTCTATGTTTGTTCTAAAAATTAGCATGTGGTAGCAATTATATCTAAACTTTGTAAAATGTAAGTTTAATCAAATCAATTTCACAATTTTAGAAGGATAAAAAGTATCTCTTTCTCACCAATTAACACAGATATTTGGTTGTTTGTATTAACTGCTTGGGCTGCCATAACAAAATATCACAAGCTGAGTGGCTTAAAAAATAATTTATTTTCTTGCAGCATGGGAGGCTAGAAGCCCTGGATCAAGATCTGACAGGGTTCATTCTTGGTGAGAGCTCCCTTCCTGGCTTGTAGATGACTACCTTCTTGCTATGTCCTCATATGGCCTTTCCTAGGTGTATTCTCAAAGAGGGTGGGGAAGAGGAGAGAGCTCTCTGGTGTCTCTTGTCATAAAGACACTATTCCTACCGGATCAAGGCCCCACCCTTACAGCTCCATTTAAGCTTATTTATTTCTGTAGATACCATGTCTCCAAATACAGCTACACTGGGAGTTAGGGCTTCGGTATATGAATTTGGGGGGGAGTCACAAACTTACAGTCTATAATACTGTTTTAGTGGATTCATTTTAAGTGACCTTCTTAAGGGACATTTTTGTGACCTTAGACAATTTTGTTATTAATTTAAAATTTGTTAAAAAGGTAAGCTGTATAAGGGAAGAGAAATTGTTTTATCCCCTATTACATTCCTAGTACCAGGCATAGAGCTTAACATATTTTAGCGGTTCATTAAATATTTATTGAATGAATAAATTAATCACCCAGTGAATGGAAACTCTCCTCTAGGCTTTCAGTCAATGGATAGTAGCAGTCACAGAAATAACCAATCCCAGAATTTTCTGTTGCACATTCTTCTATTAAGAAAGGAGAGAGAAGAAAAGGGAATACATTAGTTTTCAAGGCTGCTGTAAAAACGTACCATAAACTGGGTGGCTTAAAACGAAAGAAATTTGGTCTCTCATGGTTCTGGAAAATAGCACTTTGAATAAAGATGGAGGCAGATTGATTCCTTCTGAAGGCTCTGAGGAAAAATCAGTTCAATGCCTCTTCCTAGCTTCTGGGGGTTTCCAGGAATCTTTGGCATCCCTTGGTTTATAAGAGGAATCCTGTCAATCTCTGCCTCTAACTTTATACAATCTCCATCTGCCTTTGTGTCCTCTCCTCTTCTTTTTTTTTTTTTAAGATTTATTTTTATTTTATTCATTTGAGACAGAGAGAGAGAGAGAGAGAGAGAGAGCATGAGAGGGGAGAGGTCAGAGGGAGAAGCAGGCTCCCCGAAGAGCAGGGACCCCGATGTGGGACTCGATCCCGGGACTCCAGGATCATGACCTGAGCCGAAGGCAGCCGCCCAACCAACTGAGCCACCCAGGCACCCTCCTCTCCTCTTCTTAAAAGGACACTAGTCATTGGATTTAAGGTTCACCCAAATCCAGTATGATTTAATCTCAATCCTTAAGAAATTACATCTCCAAAGAACTTATTTCCAAATAAGGTCACATTCTGAGGTTCTGAACATGAATTTTTGGATATACTACTTAATCCACAACAAGGATCTGATAGAAAGAGTCACTGCTAATAGATTTCTATCATTAAGTAAATAAATAATACCTCCTGCTATGCCTTACATAAATTGTCAAAAAAAACAACTATGGAAGTCCACATATTTTTTGACAATTACTGATACCCTTTCATGAAAGATGAGAGATGAGAGCAAAAATCTATCAGACCAATTAGCAAATCGAAAGATAGCTTTCTATGAATAGAAATTTACCGTGAGGGGGGCCCAGATGTTGGATTCACAGACGAAAACTTCAAAGAAAGTATTATAAATATATTCAAATAATTAAATATATGATAATAACTAACAAATTGGAACTCTTAATAAGTAAAAGTTATTAAAAATTGAAATTTGAGAGTTGAAAAGTACAATTGAAATGAAAATTTCACTAGATAAGGTCAATATTAGAATTGAGACGGTAGAAGCATCAGTAAGCTTGAAGGCAGATTAATAGAAATGACTCAATCCAAAGACTACATAGAGATAAAAAGGATGAAGGAAAATGAACAGAGTATCAGAGACTTGCACGATAATAGTAAGGATTCCAACATGTGTTAATGGGAGCCCCTGAAGGAAAAGAGAAAGAAAATGAGTAGGAAAAATATTTGAAGAAATTATGGCTGAAACCTTCCCAAATTTGATTTAAGAGAAACAAAACTTACAGATAGAAAAATCACAGCAAACAAATAAAATAAACATAAAGAGAACCACACCTAAATTCATGGTAGCCAAGTTCCCGAAAGTCAAAAATAGGAAAAAATTATGAAAGCTTCAAGAGAAAAATGGCTCATTATGTATGGGGGAAATAAAAACATAACTACTGGCTGGCTTCTCAGAAACAAAAGAGGACAGTGGAATGGTAGATTCAACATGCTGAGAGAAAAAAAATAAAAGAGATCAAGTATGAATTCTATATCCAATGAAACTAGTCTTCAAAGATGAAGGTAAAATAAAAATATTTACAGAGAAACAAAAACTGAGAGTTGTTGCTAGCAGACCTGTCTTCCAAGAAATACTAAAGGAAATGATGCTTGACAATTACTTGATCTGCAGGAAGGAAAGAAGGGCATGGGAAATAGTAAATATGTGGATGAGTATAAAAGACCATATAATTTTTCTCTCTTCTTAATTTCTTTGAAAAATATGTTTGTTCAGTAATAAATATAATATTGTATTATTCATTTTATAACATATATAGGTGTAACATATATGATAATAATAGCATAAAGCAAAGAGGAGATCGAGTTCTCCTGGTGAAATATATTTTACCAGAATTAAGGCGGTATTAACCTATCTTTGGGAAACATATTAACCATGGTGCACTAAAGGAACTAGAACAAGAACAACAACCAAATCTAAAACCAGCAGAAGGAAGGAAATAATAAATATTAGAACAGAAATAAATAACCCAGAAACTAAACAAATAGAAGAGATCAATGAAGCCAGGAGCTGGTTCTCTGACAAGATCAACAAAATGATAAACCTCTAGCCAGACTCAGAGAGAGAGAGAGAGAGGGAGAGAGAGAGAGAGAGAGAGAGAACTCAAAATCATAAATGAAAGAGAAGAAATAACAACCAACAGCACAGAAATGTAAACAGTTGCAAGAGAATATTATTAAAAACTATATGTCAACAAATTGGACAACCTAGAAAAAAATGGATAAATTCTTAGAAAAATACAACCTACCAAAACTGAAGCAGGAAGAAATAGGAAGTTAGAACAGACCAATTACCAGTAAGAAGACTGAATCAAAAAACCAAAAAACTCCCAACAAACAAAAGTCCAGGACTAGATGGTTTCACAGGTGAATTGTACCAAACATTTAAAGAAGACTTAATACCTATTCTTCTCAAAGTGTTCCAAAAAATACAAGTGGAAGAAAAACTTCCAAATTCATTCTATGAGGCCAGCAATACCCTGATACCAAAGCCAGATAAAGACACCACAAAAAAAAGAACAAAAGGCCAATATCTGTGATGAACATAGATGCAAAAATCTTCAACAAAATAATAGCAAACCAATCAAATAATCCATTAAAAAAATCATTCATCACAATCAAGGGCAATTTATTCCCAGGATGCAAGGGTGGTTTACAAATCAATTAACATGATACATCACATCAATAAAAGGATAAAAATCATATAATCACTTCACCAGATGCAGAAAAAGCATTTGACAAAGTACAACATCTATTCATGATAAAAGCCCTCAACAAAGTAGGCTTAGAGGTAACATAATAAAGGCCATATATGAAAAACCCACAGTGAACATCATACTCAATGGGGAAAAACATAACTTTTCCCCTAAGGACAGGAACAAGGCAAGGACATCCACTCTCATCACCTTTATTCAACGTAGTACTGGAAGTCCTAGCCACAGCAATCAGACAACAAAAAGAAATAAAAGGCATCCAAATCAGGAAGGAAGAAGTAAAACTTTCTATTTGCATATAACATGATATTATATATAGAAAACACAAAGGACTCCACCAAAAACTACTAGAACTGATAAATGAATTCAAAGTTACAAGATAAAAAAAAATCAATTGCAGAAATCTGTTGCATTTCTATACACTAACTATGAAGTAGCAGAAAGAGAAATTCAGAAAACAATCCCATTTACAACTGCACCAAAACAGTAAGACACCCAAACCTAACCAAAGAGGTGAAAGACCTATACTCTGAAAACTATAAAACACTGATGAAAGAAATTGAAGAGGACACAAAGAAATGGAAAGACATGCCATGCTCATGGACTGGAAGACAAATATTGTTAAAATGTCTATACTAGGGGCGCCTGGGTGGCTCAGTGGGTTAAAGCCTCTGCCTTCAGCTCAGGTCATGATCTCAGGGTCCTGGGATCAAGCCCCGCATTGGGCTCTCTGCTCGGCAGGGAGCCTGCTTCCCCTCTCTCTCTGCCTGCCTCTCTGCCTGCTTGTGATCTCTCTCTCTCTGTCAAATAAATAAATAAAATCTTAAAAAAAAAATGTCTATACTACCCAAAGTAATCTATACATTCAATGCAATCTCTACCACAATACCAATAGCATTTTTCATGAAACTAAAACGAAGAATCCTAAAAGTTGTATGGAAACACAAAAGACCCCAAATATCTTGAAAAAGAAAAGTAAAACTGGAGGCATCACAATTCTGGACTTCAAGTTATATTACAAAGCTACAGTAATCAAAACAGTATGGTACTGGCTCAATAGATCAGAATAAAAACCCAAAAGTAAATCCACAATTATATGGTCAATTAATCTTTGACAAAGCAGGAAAGACTATCCAATGGGAAAAGACAATCTCTTCAACAAATGGCTTTGGGAAAACTAAAACTGTTCAGCTATATGCAAAAGAATGAAACTGGACTACTTTCTTATACCATACACACAAATAAACTCAAAACAGATTAAAAATCTAGATGTGAGACCTGAAACCATAAAAATCTTAGAAGAGAGCACAGGCAGTAATGTTTCTGACACTGGCTGTAGCAACATTTTTCTAGATATGTCTCCTGAGGCAAGAGAAATAAAAGCAAAAATAAACTATTGAGAGTACATCAAAATAAAAATTTCCTGCACAGTGAAGGAAACAGTCAATAAAACAAAAAGGCAACCTATTGAATGGAAGAAGATATTTACAAATGACATATCCAATAAAGGGTTAGTATCCAAAATATATGAAGGACTTATATAACTCAACCCCCCCCCAAAAACTTCAAATTATCCAATTAAAAAGGGAGCAGAAGACATGACTAGACATTTCTCCAAAGAAGACATAGAGATGGCCAACAGACACATGAGAAGATGCTCAATGTCACTCATCATCAGGGAAATGCAAATCAAAACAACAATGAAATATCACCTTACACCTGTCAGGATGGCTAAAATCAAAACCACAAGAAACAAGTGTTGGCAAGTATGTGGAGAAAAAAGAACCCTCTAGCACTTTTGGTGGAAATGCAAACTGGTGTATCCATTGTGGGAATAGTATGGAGATTCCTCAGAAAGTTAAAAATAGAACTACCATACTATCCAGTAATTGCACTACTGAGTATTTACCTTAAAAAATACAAAAACACTAATTCAAAGGGATACATGCACCCCTATGTTTATTGCAGGATTATTTACAGTAGCCACATTATGGAAGCAGCCTGTGTCCATCAATAGATGAATGGATAGAGAAGCTGTGGTATATACACACAAGAGAATATTATCCCTCCATAGAAAAGAATGAAATCTTGCCATTTTTTAACAAGGATGGGGCTAGAGAGTATAATGTTAAGAGAAATGTCAGAGAAAGATAAATACCATATGATTTTACTCGTATGTGGAGTTTAAGAAACAAAACAAATGAGCAAAGAAAAGAGAGACAGAGATAGATGATAGATAGATAGATAGATAGATAGATAGAGAAACCAAGAAACAGACTCAAGTATAGAGAATAAATGGCTGGTTACCAGAGTGGAGGTGTGGGGGGATGGGTGAAATAGGTGATGGGGATTAATGTGATACACTTGTCGTAATGAACACTAGGTAATGTATGACATTGTTGAGTCACTATATTGTACACCTGAAACTAATATAACACTTTGTATGTTAACTACACTGGAATTAAAACAATAATAATTTAAAAATAATAATAAAAAATTTTAGAAATTGACTAATCTCTATATTAAGTATGCATGATTTCAGACAAATCTCTAAGTGTCCAAGTGTGCAGATAGATACATATTCAAAAGGAGCTGAGATGACATTTTATAAAAATGTAATAGAATGCATTAGATGCGAGTTCACGGAAACTATAAGGAGGACAAACTGGAGCAACTGCTGAATTTCAAATACGTATTTCCTTCATCTCAAGATGCACCATTCCATAATATATTCCTTTAAGGTTAAGAAAAAGTTATTAAACAATAGGATGGAACCATAAAAAAGAGGAACATTTCATAATTATAACAGGATCAGTTCATCAAAAAGATATAGCAATTCCAAATATACTTGCATGTAACAAGAGAACCTCAAAATATGTGAAGCAAAAATTGATAACTTTGAAAGGAGAAACAGACTATTCATTAATTACAGTTGGATATTTAAATATTTCTCTCTCACTCTAATTGATAATACTAATTGATAATTAACTATGCAGCGAATCAGAAAGGATATAGAAGACCTGAGCAATATTAAACAACTAGAACACTCTATCCAACAACAGTAGAATATACATTCTTTCTAGTACCCATGAAAGATTCTCTAGAATATACCACATGCTAGGTAATAGAACAAGTCGCAATAACATTTATATGGGTTGAAATCATACAAAGTATGTTCTCTGACCATAGTGAAATCAAATTGGAAACCAATAATAGGAGGAAATCTGGAAAATCTCTACATAGTTGGAAATTAAATAATATCCTTCTAAGTAATTCATGGATCAAAGAAATCACAAGAGAAATTTAAAAATATCTCTACTGCAACTTTGGGGTGGAGTCTTTTGGGTTTTCCACATAGAGTATAACATCATCCACAAAAAGTCAGAGTTTGACTTCTTTTTTACCAATCCCGATGCCTTTTATTTCTTTTGTTGTCTGACTGCTGAGGCTAGGACTTCTAGTACTATGTTGTACAGTGGTGATAGTGGATATCCCTGTTGTGTACCTGACCTTAGGTGAAAAGTTCTCAGTTTTTTCCCCATTGAGAACGACATTTGCTGTGGGCTTTTCATATATGGCTTTTATGATATTGAGGTATGTTCCCTCTATCCCTACACTGTGAAGAGTTTTAATCAAGAAAGGATGCTCTACTTTGTCAAATGCCCTTTCTGCATCTATTGAACGGATCATAGGGTTCTTGTCCTTTCTTTTATTAATGTAGTGTATCACACTGATTGATTTGTGAATGTTGAACAACCTTTGCAGCCCAGGAATAAATCCCATTTGGTCATGGTGAATAATCCTTTTAGTGTACTGTTGGATCGTATTGGCTAGCATCTTTGTGAGAATTTTTGCATCCATGTTCATCAGGGATATTGTCTGTAATTCTCCTTTTTGGTGGGGTCTTTGACTGGCTTTGGGAGCAAGATAATGCTGGCCTCATAGAAAGAGTTTGGAAGTTTTCCTTCATTTCTAGTTTTGAAAACAGCTTCAGAAGAATAGGTATGAATTCTTCTTTAAATGTTTGGTAGAATTTCCCTGGAAAGCCATCTGACCCTGGATTCTCATTCATTGGGAGATTTTTGATTACTGCTTCAGTATCCTTGCTGGTTATGTGTCTGTTCAGGTTTTCTATTTTTTCCAGTTTCAGTTTTGGTAGTTTATACATATCTAGGAATGCATCCATTTCTTCCAGACAGCCTAATTTGTTGGCATATAATTGCTTATAATATGTTCTTATAATTGTTTGTATTTTGCCAGTGTTGGTTGTGATCTCTTTTATTCATAATTTTATTTATTTGGGGCCTTCCTTTCTCTTTTCTTGTTAATAAGTCTGGCCAGGCCTTTCCCAATCTTATTAATTCTTTCAAAAAACGAGCTCCTAGTTTCTTTGATTTGTCCTACTGTTCTTTTGGTTTCTGTTTCATTGATTTCTGCTCTAATCTTTATTTAATTTCTCCTTCTGCTAGGTTTAGGGTTTTTTTGCTGTCTTTCTCCAGTTCCTTTAGATGTAAGTTTAGGTTGTGTATTTGAGACCTTTCTTGTTTCTTGAAAAAGGCTGCCTTAGCCTCTCAAAGGTTTTGAACAGCTGCATTTTCATTTTCATTTGTTTCCATGAATTTTTTGGTTCTTCTTTAATTTCCTAGTTGACCCATGCATTCTTTAGTAGGATGCTCTTTAACCTCCATGTATTCAGTTTGTTCCAAATTTCCTCTTGTGATTAAGTTCAAGTTTCGAAGCACTGTGGTCTAAAAATATGCAGGGAGGGCGCCTGGGTGGCTCAGTTGGTTGAGCAATTGCCTTTGGCTCAGGTCATGATCCTTGAGTTCCGGGATCGAGTCCCACATCGGGCTCCCGGCTCCACAGGGAGTCTGCTTCTTCCTCTGACCTTCTCTCCTCTCATGCTCTCTCTCACTTTCTCTGTCTCTCTAATAAATAAATAAAATCTTTAAAAAAAAATATGCAGGGAATGATCCCAATCTTTTGGTAATGGTTGAGTCCTGATTTGTAACCCAATATATGACCTATTTTGGAGAATGTTCCATGTGCACCCAAGAAGAATGTGTATTCTGTTGCTTTAGGAAGGAATGTTCTCAATATATCTGTGAAGTCCATCTGGTCCAGTATGTCATTCAAAGTCCTTGTTTGCTTGTTGATCTTCTGCTTAGATGATCTGTCCATTGCAGCGAGTGAGATGTTAAAATTCCCCTACTATTACTCTGTTATTATCAATGTGTTTTATTAATTTTGTTATTAATTAGCTTATATAATTGGCTACTTCCACATTACAGGCATAAATATTGAAAATTGCTAGGTATTCTTGTTGGACACACCCTTTAATTATTATATAGTGTCCTTGCTCATCTCTTATTAGAGCCTTTGGGCTAGATCTCATACAGGGATTCAGCAAAGTGGCAGTATATAAAATCAATGCACAGAAATCAGTTGCATTTCTATATACTAAAAAAGAGACAGAAGAAAGAAAAATTAAGGAGTCAATCCCATTTATAATTGCACCCAGAACCATAAGATAACTAGGAATAAACCTAACCAAAGAGGCAATGGATCTGCACTCAGAAAACTATAGAACACTCAGGAAAGAAATTGAGGAAGACACAAAAAAATGGAAAAACGTTCCATGCTCCTAGGTGGGAAGAACAAATATTGTGAAAATGTCTGTGCTACCTA
>CM052809.1:95424434-95447295 GCA_028533885.1 Nasua narica
CAAGAATATCCAATGGAAAAAGGACAGTCTCTTCAACAAATGGTGTTGGGACAATTGGACAGTCACATGCAGGAGAATGAAACTGGACCATTTCCTTACACCACACACAAAAATAGACTCAAAATGGATGAGAGACCTAAATGTCAGACAGAAATCCATCAAAGTCCTAAGGAAGAACACAGGCAGCAACCTCTGTGACCTCAGCCACAGCTAATTCTTGCTAGACACGTCTCCAAAGGGAAGGGATGCAAAATAAACTATTAGGACTTCATCAAGATAAAAAGCTTTTGCACAGCAAAGGAAACAGTTGAAAATACCAAAAGACAACTGACAGAATGGGAAAAGATATTTGCAAATGTCTTATCAAATAAAGGGCTAGTATCCAAAATCTATAAAGAACTTATCAAACCTAAAGAACAAATAAGCCAATCAAGAAATGGGCAGAAGACATAAATAGACATTTCTCCAAAGAAGACATCCAAATGGCCAACAGACACAAGAAAAAATGCTCAACATCACTTGGCATCAGGGAAATACAAATCAAAGTCACCATGAGATACCACCTCACACCAGTCAGAATGGCTAAAATTAACAAGTCAGGAAATGACATGTTGGTGAGGATGTAGAGAAAGGGGAACTCTCCTACACTGTTGGCGGGAATGCAAGCTGTTGCAGCGACTCTGGAAAACAGTATGGAAATTCTTCAAAAAGTTGAAAATAGAGCTACCCTATGACCCTGCAATTGCACTACTGGGTATTTATCCCAAAGATACAAATGTAGTGACCCGAAGGGGCACATACACCCCAATACCCACGATAGCCAAACTATAGAAAGAGCTTAGGTGTCCATCAACAGATGAATGGATAAAGAAGATGTGTATATACATACAATGGAAGATTACTTAGCCATCAAAAAATGAAATCTTGCCATTCGCAATGACATGGATGGAACTAGAGGGTATTATGCTAAGTGAAATAAGTCAATCAGAGAAAGACAATTATCATATCATCTCACTGATACGTGGAATTTAAGAAACAAAACAGAGGACAATAGGGGAAGGGAGGGAAAAATAAAACAAGATGAAACCAGAGCAGGAGAAAAACCAGAAGAGACTCTTAATCATAGGAAGCAAACTAAGGGTTGCTGGAGGGGAGGAGGTAGGAAGATAGGGTAACTGGGTAGTGGACATTAAGGAGGACCCATGATGTAATGAGCACTGGGTATTATGTAAGACTGATGAGTCGCAGACCTGTATGTCTGAAACCAATAATACATTATATGTTAGTTAACTCAATTTAAAGTAAAATAAACAAATAAACAAAAAAAAATCACTGAACTCTCCATCTGAAACTAATAATACACTATACATTAGTTAATTGAATTTAAATATATATATGTAAAGAAAGAAAAATACCTACAGCATGAACATAAAATCATGATATATCAAAACTTAGGGTATACAGGTAAAGCAGTACACAAAAGGAAATTTATAGCCTTAAATGCTTGTATTAGGAAGGAAACAAGATTTAAAATCAATAACCTAAAAAAAATCCAATTAACTGACCTCTCAACTTAAGAATTAGAAAAGCAAAGCAAACCCAAAGTAGAATGAAGGAAATAATAAGGACCATAGCAGAAATCAATTTTTAAAAAACAGTAAAATAATAGACAAAATCAATGAAAATGACAGTTCTTTGAAAAGACCTATGGAATTGATAAGATTTTAGTAAAATACCAAGAAAAAAAAAGAAAAAGTATAAATTACCAAATTTAGAAATGAAAGAGGAAATATTCTGAACCCTACAGAAATTTTAAAAATTATAAAGGAATATTATAAACAACCTTATGCCAATAATTTAACAATGTAGTTGAAATGGGCAAATATGCAGACAGAAATGACCAAATTGACTCAAGATGAGATATAAAATCAGAATGGGCCAATATCAAGTAATGACATTAAATTATTTGAGTTACTGAAAAATTAAGGCAATTAGAGGCCCAGATGGCTTTCTTTACTGGTGAATTGTTGTTGTTGTTGTTGTTTTTTAAGGTTTATTTATTTATTTGAGAGAGAGTGAGAGAGAGAAAGAGAGCAGTGCACGAGGGGAGGAGCGGAGGGAGAGGGAGAGAAATCCCCAGGCAGACTCCCCTCTGAGCACTGAGCCTGATGTGGGGACCAATCCCAAGAGCCTGAGACCATGACCTGAATTGAAATCAAGAGTTGGACACCCAACTGACTGAGCCACCCAGATGCCCCTTTACTGGTGAATTCTATCAGCATTTAAGGAATGAATAATAGCAATTAAATACAAACTCTCTAAAATACAGAAGAGAAGAGAATACTTTCTTGCTCATTTTACCCTGACATCAAAGCTGCAAATATATCATAAGAAAAGTACAGACCAATACCCTTCATGAATATACATGTTAAAATTCTTAAAAGAATAGTATTTGGATCCAGTAATGTATAAAACAGATTATCTATTTTGATCAAGTAAGGTTTACCCAGATTAACTTAACATCTAAATATCACTTAATGCAAAGCATATATTAACAGAATAAAGCAGGAGTCCGCAAACTACGGCCTGCAGACCAAATCTGGTGTGTCTTTTGTTTCTGTAAATAAAGTCTTATTGGAATACAATTATGCCTATTCATTCATATATTAGCTAAAATTGCTTTCATGCTACAAGAGCAGAGTTGATTGATTGCAACAGAGATCATATAGTTCACAAAACCAAAAATATTTACTATATGGTCCTTTCTGAAAAATGTTGCTGACCCCTGGAATAAAGGATAAAGTCATATGATCATTTTTTTTAAGATTATATTTATTTATTTGACAGAGAGAGAGAGATCACAAGTAGGCAGAGAGGCAGGCAGAGAGAGGGGGAAGCAGGCTCCCTGCTGAGCAGAGAGCCCTGATGTGGGTGGGGCTCTATCCCAGGACCCTGAGATCATGACCTGAGCTGAAGGCAGAGGCTTTAACCCACTGAGCCACCCAGGTACCCCGATCATTTCAATAGATGTAGAAAATGTATTTGATAAAATCCAAGAAACATAATAAAGCTCTCAACAAACTAAGACCAGAATTTCTTTAATTTGATGAAATGCTGCTATGTAAAACCTACAACTAACATCATGCTCGAAGGTGAAAGACAATGCTTTCCCTCAATATTAAGTACAAAACAAGGATATCTACTCTTGCCACTTCTATTCAACTTTGGACTGGAGCTTCTAGCCATTGCAATGGACAAGAACATATGAATATAATATCAATATACAACCAAGTAGAAATGAAATTAAGAAAAATTATATTCACAACAGTATAAAAATATTTAGGAATAAATATAACAAAAGAAGTGCAGACTGTACACCAAAGATTACAAGACATTATCAAGAAAAATTAAAGATCAAAATAAATGCAGATATGCCCTAAGTCTGGAAATTGGAAGACTCAGTACTGTTAAAATATCTCTTTTCTCAAAGTTGATCCACAGATTCAATGTAATTCTTATGTAAACACCAATAAGGTGTTTTTTTTTTTTTTTGGTGAAAATTGATAAGCTAATGCTAAAATTTATATGGAAATCCAAAAGACCAAAAATAGGTAACAGGGTTCTGAAAAAGAACTAGGTTTGAGGACTTATTTGACCTAATCTCAAAATTTACCATAAAGCCGTAGTAATCAAAACAGTGTGATAGAACACTTCCAGAGAAAAAACCTTTTTAACCTTACATTAGGCAAAGATTTCTTAGATATGACGACAAGTATATTGATAAATTAGACTCCATGAAAGTTAAAAACTTTCGCTCTTCAAAAGGCATCACTAAGAATGAAAAATAAAAAGAATGAAAAGAAGCCACAGACTGGAAGAAAATATTTGCAAACGCATATCTAATAAAGAACCTGTATCCAGAACATATTAAGAAACCCTAAAAAAAAAATCTCCAGGGGCTCCTGGGTGGCTCAGTCATTAAGCATCTGTCTTCAGCTCAGGTCATGATCCTAGGGTCCTGGGATGGAGCCCTGCATTAAGCCCCACATTGAGCCATGCATTGGGTCTGGGCTTAACGAAGCCTGCTTCTCTCTCTCCCACTCCCTCTGCTTGTGTTCCCTCTCTTGCTGTGTCTCTTGGTGTCAAATAAATAAAATCTTTAAAAAAATTCCCTAAAAATCAAAATTAAGAAAACCAACAACCTAATCTAAAAAAAATGGGCAAAAAGAGTTTAATATACACTAGGCAATGAAAACATATGAATAGCAATTAAGCATATGAAAACACACTCCGGGGGGCGCCTGGGTGCTCAGTGGGTTAAGCCTCTGCCTTCGGCTCAGGTCATGATCTCAGGGTCCTGGGATTGAGCCCCAAATCAGGCTCTCTGCTCAGCAGGGAGCCTGCTTCCTCCTCTCCTCCTTCCTCCTCTCTTCCTTCCCTCTGCCTGCCTCTCTGCCTACTTGTGATCTCTTTTTCTCTGTCAAATAAATAAATAAAATCTTTAAACAAAAACGAAAACAAAACAAACAAAAAACCCCAAAAAGACACTCAGTGTCATTACTTATTGTGAAAATGTAACTTAATTTATTTTTTTAAATTATTTATTTATTTGAGAGAGAGAGAGAGCAGAAAGCAAGCACAAGTTGGGGAAGGGGCAGAAGAAGAAAGAGAAGCAGACTCCCCACTAGGCAGGGAGCCCCAAATGGGGCTCAATCCCAGCACCCATGGATCACAACCTGAGCCAAAGGCAGATGCTTAATCGACTAAGCCACCGAGGCATCCTGTGAAAATATAATTTTAAATCACAATTATTTACTACTACATATACTACATACTCATTAGAACAGCTAAAATTTAAATGACTTAGGATAACAAATGTCAGAGAAGAAGCAGGGAAGCTGGGACCCTCATTTATTGTGAGTGGAAACGTAAAATGGTACATACATTATGCAAACCAGTTTGACGGTTTTATAAAATGTTATACATATACTTACCATAGAACCTAGCAATTCTGTTCCTAGGTACCACAAATATTTGTATATGAAAGGACATTATGTTCACAGCAGCCAAAACTTAGAAATAATCCAAATACCCATCAGCTAGTGAGTGGATAAACAAGATGAGTGAGAGACATCTTACAACAAAATATCTATGTACAATTTGGTATTTCCATAGAAAGGAATACTACTCTGTAGTAAAAAAAAAATGAATTACGAATACATTCAACTAGGATGAACTTCGAAAACATTATGCTAAGTTAAAGAAGCCAACCATTAAGCTTACATATGATTCTGCTTAAATAAAATTTCTAGAAAAGAAAAAATTACAGAGACAGAAAGCACCTGGGGTTGGAGGTGGGAGCAGAATTTACTGCAAATGGAAGCAAAAGTTTTTTGGGTTTCACTTTTGACCTTTTTTTGAGTTGATGGAAATGTTCTCAAATGAAATTGTAGTGACGCTTACACAACTTTAAAAATTCATTAAAACTCATCAAATTATACATTTAATTGTAAACATATAGAAATCAAACCCCAAAGAAGCTATTTTTTGTTAAAAAAAAAAAAAGACTGCTTTCTGCTTAAAATATACTCCCTGTACACTATTTGCATTGCTGTTACACAGGACTGTCATATCACTTTTTAAAATTACTAACTTAGATTGGAATATCAACTATTCCTGCACAAAATCAACACAAATTTGATTTATTTCTCTGCCTCTTTTATCATTCTTTGTGCACATAGTTGGCTCTTCTATTTAATCCCTAGCTCAGCAGTTCTCAAGAGGTGGTTCAGAGACCAATTCTTTCTGAAAGTCTGGTAGGTTAATACTATTATCATAATAACTCTAAGACAATATTTGCCTTTTTCACTTCTCTCATGAATGCACAGTGAAGCTTTCCATATAACATGTAAATCACAACAGACTGCCTGAAGCAGAAATGAGCATCTAATTGTTTTCTTTTTTTTTTAAAGTAAGCCAGACACTAGATTTACAATGCCACTCTTCTAATTTTGAGGAAAACATAGTTTTAGCATAAAAATGTGTTGTTAATATATAATGGGTTTATTATTGATATTTTAAATGAATTGATAACCATTCTTAAAGTCCTTAGTTTTTATTTATAACATGGCAAGTATTTATAAGTAAAACCATATTGATAGATAAAACTACAAATATTGATAATTAAAAAGCTGTTTGGAATCTTCATTTTGGTGGGTGTAAAGGGTTCCAAGATATTAAAGTTGGAGAACCACTGCTTTATGTACCTGCCAGATATAAGAACTCCTGTTTGTCACATTTGACAACAGGGGATTAGAAAACTGGACAGATCTTCTTTGAAAGATAACTTTTCTTGGTTGAAAAAATCATCTGCCTCAAGATAAATCTATAGCTTTTAGTCAGGACATCATTTAGAAATGTAGCAAATATTAATTCGAGATTTCTATTTCTTGATTAAAATAAGCACAGTCCTAGAAAAGGAGAAGCATAATCATGGAAAGCACCTAGGATAAGAGTAAACTCTTAAAATAGGTAGTAATTACTATGTTATTATTAGACTATGGCAGTCCTTATTTATGTAACAAGTATTTATTGAACGCGTACTAAAGCCAGGCTCCACGGGTCAGCACTGAGGATTCAATAATGAGCAAAACACTGCCTGTCCTCAAGGAATTTATAGTCAAGTAGTGGAGTCAGTAGAATAATGACATAAAGAAATACATAATTATGAATTGTGGTAGAAGTTTTAAAAGAAGTGATGGATATATGAGTGCATAGAGATTTGACCTGATTTTTAGAACCAGATAATAAAAATTCTCTGAGAAAGTGACAATTGAACTGCAATTTTAAAAATGCACAGCAGGAGGTAAAGAGATGCAAGACAGAAACTGCGTTCAAAGCCCCTTAAGGTAGACTGATGAGAGAGGCCAGTGTGGCTGGAGTCCACAGAGCCAGAGCCATTTGGGGCTTTATATGCTTTGCAAGTATATTAGATCTTTATCACGTGGTCAGTGGGGAGCCATGGTAATATGTTGGAGCGTGGGGTGTGTCAGAACCACATTTACACTTTAAAAAAGATCTCTGGCAGCTGGAACATAGTGGAACGAGGGTGAAAAATGGAGACTTCACACAGCGATAGCAGTATCCAGGTGAAAGATGATGGAAGCTTGGAACAGAGTAATGGCGGTGGAAGCCCGAAGAAGTAAACGAATTTGGGATGTGTTTTGGCAAATAGGGCCCAAAGAACCTTACGATTAATTCAAAGTTTAATAGTACAGTTATTGTACAAAAGGGGGAGTTGTAAAGCCTCCCCCCTTTAACTCGGGTACAGATCCAAAGATCCAAAGTGATGCCCGGAGCCTTCCGTGTAATCGGCAGAGCAAATCGCACACACAAGACCCGGTTCCCTACCCCGCGTAAGGGACTCACTCGACTTCATCCTCTGGAGGTCAGTGGCGTGGAACCGCACCGTCTCCTGGGCAACACCATTGTCGGGCTCTCCGGGCGGGGGAGGGGTAACTAAGGACAACGGCCGGATGAGAACTCCGGAAGAGAGGCAAAGTCAGAGGGGAAAAATGGGCAGCACGTGCCACAGCCCAGGCCATCGCGGGTGATTCGAGGACCCGGCACGAGGAGAGAGCGGAGGGCGGGAAGGGCCAGAGAATGCGCCTGTGATTGGAGGGCCGGGGGTATCGGGACGCTTGTGATTGGGCGAGGCCAAGACGGAGGGCCGCTTTTTGAACCGCGTAGGGTTCTGGGTAGCAAGGACCTTGGAAGGGTCTTAACCGAAAGGGGGAGGGGGAAGGTCGCCAACAAACGGCTGAGCTCACAATCCGGGCCGGGACCAGGCCGGGGCGTCCCCCTCCCCCCATGGAGAGAGCCAGGCCAGAGCCGCAGCCTCAGCCGCGCCAACTGCCGCGGGCGACCCCGCCGCGCCCGCTTCGCCCTGCTCCCCCACAGCTGCCGGTCGAGGGCGCCTCCTTTAGGGCTGCGGCCGCGGAGCTTCCCCCGTCGCCGCCCACCCCGTGCGCGGCCGCCATTGCGACCGTGGCCTCGTCGTGCGGGGAGGCCCAGGCGTCGGGTGTACAGCCCGCCGCACGGCGGCTGCTGCAAGTGAAGCCGGAGCAGGTGTTGCTGCTGCCGCCAGGGCCACCGCTGGCTCAGGCCCGGGACGAAGGCGTCGTCGCCTCGCCGGCGCAAGCACGGCTGCTGCAGCTCAGGCCCGAGCTGCTGTTGCTGCCACCGCCTCCGCCCGCGTCCGACGGCGCCTCCTGCAGACCAGAGTTGCACCCTGTGCAGCCCCGGGCGCTGCACGTCAAGGCCGAGAAGCAGGAGCAGGGGCCCGACTTGGATCCGTCGGCGGGGACGCGAAGGCCTGTGGAGGCGGGCTCTAGGGCCTCCAGGGCGGCCAAGGTGGAAGGCCCGGAGCCAGCTCTCGACTGCCACCGAGGGGACGAGAAGAAGGGCAAGCTGGAGGCAGAGGAGGTCATGAGGGACGTGGCGAAAGGCGGGGAAGGCAAAAACTTGGCGAACCTCAGAGAAGGAGTCATCAAAACAGAGGAGCCCGAGAGACTCCGCGAGGACTGCAGGCTGGGCACGGAGCCCGCGTCCAATGGCCTGGTCCATGGCAGCAAGGAAGTCATCCTAGCCCAGCCATCCAGTGCCTTTGGGCCACACCAGCAAGACCTCAGGATCCCTTTGACTCTCCACACGGTCCCCCCTGGGGCCCGGATCCAATTTCAGGGACCTCCGCCTTCAGAGCTGATACGGTTGACCAAGGTCCCCTTGACACCAGTGCCTATTAAAATGCAATCTTTACTGGAGCCTTCTGTAAAAATTGAAACCAAAGATGTCCCGCTCACCGTGCTTCCCTCAGATGCAGGTATTAGACGGCAGGGGAATCTGGTTTTCAAACTTCGTCTCTGTTGCCCCATAGCTGACATGTCAGCAGTTCAGAAGCCTAAACTAGAAAAATAAAATCATGGAACTGATTCATTACAGGGCAAAGTCTGCACAGGTATCACTTCCAATTGACTTGTACATATACCAGTAAAATACACTATAATGTTCCAAGATCCCCAAACATTTTTTTAAAATCTATTTTAAGGCCCAGTGAATGATGAGATTTAGAGGTGACTAATGTTTATACACAAAATAGAAATATCCTCACTATAAACACAGTTATTTCAGCCCTCAGTTTCTATGCTACACTTTATTGTATTGTAGTAGTTCAATATTTTTACATGTATCAAGAAAACTTTATTTTTTAAAAAGATTTTATTTATTTGAGAGAAAGCACAAACGAGGGGAGAGGCAAAGGGAGAGGAAGAAGCAGACCTCCCACTGAGCAGGGAGCAGGAACCAAGGCTCCATTGCAGGACTCTGGGATCCTGACCTGAGCCAAAGGCAGATGCTTAGCAGTCTGAGCCACCCAGGTGCCCCAAGAAGAAAATTTTAAATAGTGTTTAATGAAAAAATGTTTATAATCAAATAAGAAAGTTTATACTGAATTTGGAGGTGATTTATCATCTTTAAAAATGAATAGTAAACATTTTTCTAAGAGAAAACATGATTAATGTAACACATTAGTATTCTAAAAGCTAAGGATTTATAGAAATATAGAAAATGACAATGAAAATAGAATAAGCTAGAAATTGTTTTCAAAAATTACTATAGTTAACAGTAACAACTACAAATAGGTATTTTATCACTACTCATTATTTACAAATATATAGTTAGAAAATTCTTAAGATTTAATTCGGACAATTTTATGCCAATGAATGTCATGGAAAATCATGCCATCAGTTCATATTTTTATTCACTTTTATATTTGCTGTTTTCTTATTTTCCTTACTTATCCTTTCCATCTCACCCTCTTTTATAATCTTCATTTTCTAAAGGGGAGAGAGGGAAAGCTTTCTTTATAATACTTATTTAATCCTTTGGGCATTCAAAAAAATTGTATATCACAAGTAACTGAAGAGAGACAATATAAGATGTTTATAGACAGTTGTTTTTGTTTTTATTATTATTATTATTATTATTTATATTAACATATAAAGTATTATTTGTCCCAGGATACATGTCTGTGAATCATCAGGCTCACATTTCACAGCATTTGCCATAGCACATACTCTCCCCCATGTCCATATCCCTACCCCCCCACCTCCCAGCAACCCTTAGTTTGTTTTGTGAGTTTAGGAGTCTCTTATGGTTTGTCTCCTCCCCATCCCATCTTGTTTCATTTCTCTTCCCCACACCCCCATAACCCCCTGCCCTGCCTCTCAAATTCTTCATATCAGAGTGATCATGTGATAATTTAGACAGTTGTTTTTGATGAATTAGGTAAGAGATGTGATTTAGCCACTTTTCTTTATTGTAATTTCACCTGGTTCTATGACTCTCTAAAAGTCACTTTTATTATTTTTCTTTTATTTTTTCTCCCAGGTCATAGGATTAGTGTCAGTCACCCACTTTGGCAAGAGCTTCACTTTCATAATGAAATGGAATATAGTATTATATTACAATATTTTTACTTAACGGACACTACAGGGGCATGTAAATAAGGTCCTTTAAACATTTAGGGAACGCCTAGCTGGTGCTAGGATTATAGTTATGAATAAGTCATAATTCCTGTTCCCCAGTAATAGAAGATTTTTAATGGGAAAGAAACTAAATGTTACTTATTGGTAAAGGTATTACCAAGGAAGTAATAAGCCAACAGTTTAGTGTGTCTTCAACATTATCACTCCTATAATATCTTCAACAATATTATTTTTTTGAGGAAAAGAAAAGTCATTCTAAACTATAGAATGCTCAGGGGTTGTGAGGCATTCTGGAATACTGGCAGTTCTTTGTATTTTCTCCAGTTAAAAATAAATATAGATGAAGGTGCACTTCACTTTAACATTGTGTGTGTGTGTGTATGCGTATGCGGCACATTAATTCAGTCTCTTAATTTTTGTCATGTAGGAATACCAGATACTCCCTTCAGTAAGGACAGAAATGGTCATGTGAAGCGACCCATGAATGCATTTATGGTTTGGGCAAGGATTCACCGGCCAGCACTAGCCAAAGCTAATCCAGCAGCCAACAATGCAGAAATCAGTGTCCAGCTCGGGTTAGAGTGGAACAAACTTAGTGAAGAACAAAAGAAACCCTATTATGATGAAGCACAAAAGATTAAAGAAAAGCACAGAGAGGAATTTCCTGGTAATCAAATGAAATAAACAAACTTCTTTCTAATTTCTTTTAAATTTATTTAGGTAAAGATTAGATTAGGTTGAGATTGAAAAACAAAAATGCATATTTTTTCAAATCTGATATGTATAATAAAGAGAATAATGGCTAATATAGTAACGATTGAATTGATACAGGGCATATATTTTCATAAATAGAAGCAAGTAGAGGAATATCTGGTCTCATATTTGCCAACTAATAACAAACCAGGGGACATAATTTTACTGTGGTTTTGATTAAATATACAGGTATGAATTTAATGAAGGTAAAACTCCAGAGTTCAAGCCTACAATGAAGAGTTAAAATCATAGCAACAGGAACAAATATGCATCATACACTTAAAGACAATGAGAATGCAGGGATTGACATCATGCTCCATTTTAATGTTATATGGTTATCAGAACATAGTTATGTCTTCTAACTGCCAAATTTATCCTCATCATGACATAGTTTGAAACAATTTCTGATTTACTTCCCAGCCATGAGGGCATTTGAATTAAGCTTGGGTAAAGGCAGAGTGTATGGCCAACATAACATGATGAGAAAATAATTTTTTTTTCTAAAATACGACCAGAAAAGTTTTGGGTTTCAGCAGCAACAGTTACAGGGAACCAGTGATTCCCCTGGTTATACAATGGCTGCAAACTGTTAAACTCCACTCTTCTGACTTTGGGAGAAAATTGGGTTGTTTGTGAACTTGAGACTGCCAACTTTAGGAGAGTGACTTTTCCTAAGCTAGGTATAAAAATAGTGACTGGTCATTAATGACCATTCTATTGTAAGATATAGACAATTATATCTCTTAGAAAGTGAGGGAACAGAAGGAAATGAATATCTTACAGGGGCATTATTTTATAGGTAAAGGAAAAGCTTTGGGATTCAAACTTAGTGTCTTAATGTTGATTTTACTATGGATTCAATATGTGTCTTTGGATATAAAACATTTGGTCTCACTCTTCCTCTGAATTATAGGTTACAATATTGACCACTAGTTAGGAACTACATAGACATTAAAATGCACAGAAATTGCATAATAACGTTGGAGAAGATACTTTAGACAATAACTTATTTTTTTAATTTAGAAGTTTTTTGGTTTTTTTAATTGTGAAAAGAGCTATTTAAAGGCTAAATAGGGTCCTTATGTTCAAATTAAAAATTGCTTATCTTCTATAGGTTGGGTTTATCAACCTCGTCCAGGCAAGCGAAAACGCTTCCCTCTAAGTGTTTCCAATGTATTTTCTGGTACTACACAGAATATCATCTCTACAAATCCTACAACAATATATCCTTATCGCTCACCTACCTACTCTGTGGTAATTCCCAGCCTACAGAACACCATCACTCATCCAGTTGGTGAGTTCGTTTTTTTATAGATTATGAATTTTTAATAGCTGTGTGAAAATTTTACCTTAAGTTAAAATTTTGTTTCCATTAGCTTAAGAATTTTTAGAACAACAGTATTAAGGAAAAAAATCAAGAAGAAAGTAAAAACATGAAATTGGAGAAGGAAAAATTTCAGTAGATACGAAAGCATTTGGGTTTGCCAGAGTAGCAAATGTTCTGTGTGTAAAACCTCAGACTGTTGAACCAAATCGGATAAGCCCATAGATTAGGCAGATAATGCAGGAAATGATGAGGTAATTCAGTAGGAAATAGGAGTATCTTTTTACTATCAGCATAAAAGAATACCTTGCTAATGGGATATAGAGTATCCTGTTCTGGAAGTTAGCAATGATGACTGATCTGTTAATACCATTCTCTTGCTGCTCTAGACAAGCAGTGGAAGTAATCTATTTTCTACCAAATATTTGGTTCTCGATATTGTCTTTACTTAAATTTCTCCTCTATTATCAGTTCTTTTTAACACTCCTGTCTTAGTAAGGTCTTCTAAGACCTTCAAGAGGTCTTAGAAAAAGGAATAAAGATGAAAAAGTAAGATACTAGTTGAAAAATAACTTGTTGTAGGGCTGCCCGTCATGGGTTTGTTCTTCCAGAACCTATTTTAACCATCTCTTAGGCAGAACTTTCTACATTCACTACTGACTATAACTTGGCCTAAAACTACTGCTCTTTCCAGTTTCCACCTGCTCAAATCCTTCTGGTAATAAAGCCACCCCTATGTGCTAAGAGGCTTAGATATCTTAAAAATTGACTTCTTAGAATATTACACATTTCCAATGTTTTTTTTTTTCTCTGTATCATTGTAGCAATTGACAGCAACAAAGCCACGGTCAAGATGTCTAGTGTCAAGAGAAAGATGCAGAAATCTCATTCTATTGCCCTATTCTCTTCCAGCACAGTCAGGCACTTCTACACTTCATTATTTTGCAGTATCTCCCTTAATCCTATATTTCAGCCTAGGCTTAATTATGCTTTTCTTAACTTACTTTATTTTGTCTGCTATGTTATTTATGATTTCTGCTTTCATGATCTATATGTTTTCTCTTTATTCCTTTTTCTAAGACCTCTCTTTTATCTGCTTCTATCCACAGTTAAATGCCTTATGAGACCATTTATATTTACTTCATCTAATATTTTCTCCGTTCTGACTTTGAGTTTCTCTACAGATCTTAGCTGGCATTCACCTAAGATCTAGTTATATTAACTTTGTCAATTTAGATTAGAACATTCTGTGAACTTGCCATTATACTACAGTGATGTATATATTCTTAACATACCTGCTATGACAATGAATTGGGGTTCAGAAATCTTACAGTCTTTTGAGTCAGAAGGGGTTTATTGAGTCTTTCTGTTCTTCTTTCAGTTGCCGTTTATACTGTAATGACTATTCCACTAATTCCACTGGGTTTCTTGTTTGTGTAAGAGAGTCACTTAGCATTGACTTTGAGGTCCCTCGGATGTGGCTCCTTCAATTTTCCTTTGGACTGCCTAATTTTTATTTGCACTAACACACTTGGGCTTCTTATTTTACACATTTGGATAAGCTTTTCATCTTTAAGAGATGTCTTTCCTTTTTGATAGGTTCTCTCTGATTTGCTCAGTTACCATTAACAACTTACTGATTTTTGAGACACAATTTTTCCTTCTGGGTTTTTAGCATTATCAAATAAAATAACCTTCATTTTTTTTAATAACCTTCATTTTTTAAATGAACTCTTAATTTTAGTTGTTCCTATTCCCCCCTAGCCAACATTTGTATTTCCAAAAATCTGATAACCCCAGGATGGACTTTTTGTCTTTTCTTATTGTTGTTAGGATCTTAATATAAGTATGTTGTGATCACTACTGCCTAATATTTCATATACAGAATTCATGCACTTTGTAGTAGTCCTTATCCTTATTTGGTTCTCAATCAAGCTTATCTCATTTTACTGTGTCTTCTACTAAACCTGTTTGTTCTAATAAGCAATTATTTGTTATGTGCTATATCATCTTAGTACATTTTTATCTCATTAAGTCAATCTATTTGAAATCTAGCAATGTAATTTGGTATTCTCCTTGTTTTGGTGAATATTTCCATCTCAGATGTTTTCTTAGTCTGTAGTATATTCCGCTGTCATATTTGCATGCCTGCCTATCTACCCCCCATTACCTAGTATTTATTAAGTACCAAATATAGGTCAAACTCTGTGTTTGAGATAGAATACAAAGGTATCTGTATAGTCTCCTAATGAAGAGCTTATAAGGTAGTTGTAGAAAGAATAGATAACAATACAACTAATTTTACTATTTCTTTGATAGAATCTATAGTGCCTTGTCTGTTATATCTATGACCAATGCATTATGTTCACTCTGTCTTTCACATTTAATGCCATATCCCAAGCTCTTCTTCTATTTCTCGTTTCCAAAAGTGATTACAGCATGATAGTCCAGAATTCTTTTTAGATATCTTTCTTTTATCAAATGTCTTTGATGCTGGTTATGCCAGCATTCTCATTTTATGTTAAATATCAAATTTGTTTATTTTAAAGTCTTCTAGAACTCTGGTGGAAGCTATATTTATTTTAGCCTGGCTTTTAAATGTCACTTTATACATACATGAATTTTCTGGTGAATTATTTTGTTCTCTACATTTTATTTCTAAAGCTCAAAATTGGTTCGCCTTATTATATTGTCACTCGGTCGACATCTTTCACTCTTCTGAATTTATACATTTTCTCTAAATTTTTAATTTAAAAAGTTTACTACTATTTCAGTTGTTTGGTGGTAGACATACGGTGACTCTTTGGTTTACCCACCTCTTCTTGTTTAACTGAAACAAACCAAAAAACCTCCATTTTTCTGATATTATTATAATCCAAAAAAAATCTGGTGTTCTCTTTGCCTTAAGATCCATTCCAGCAAAGTATCATGTCCATGAGAAACACAAATCTGTCTCAAAAATTCCTTGAAAAGTGATGTAGCTCTTTATTGTAGGTTTTCTTGAGGGGGCAGGGAAGGAAGAATCACATAGTTCAACATATAGTAACTCATCTTGGGGCTCCTCATTACCATTGTCTCTCTCCAAAGTTCCACTTCTTTTTTTTAATCCGTTCCGTGTTTATCCCAATTCTCCATTTTCCATCTCTGTCTCTATGTCTCGGCCTGTTACTCTATTTCCCTCTCATCTCCTTCTCTCTCTGCCTCTTTTTCTCATTGTTCGTTCAGCCACATGCTTGTCCTTCTCTCCTTACTACCTCCATATAGCTTTTTCTTGTAGGGAAATTTGGTCTATCCTCAGTTTCTGCCATTCTTCACTCCTTCGCTATTTATCCCAGTCACACAACAAAAGCCTTAGTGCACCCTCTGTCCAGTCAGTACAGGCAGTAGATTCTTTCCCTTTGGGAGAGATGGTGGGAGAATATTGAAAATTAATAACTTCTTTTGTTCCTGTCATATTATACCATTGATCTAGAATTCTGCTCTTTATCTCATGTAATGATTAGATAATGCTAGCTGCTTTATAAGCACCTAAACAAAATGGTTTAATTTTTAAGAATTTTAAGAATTATGGTTTATTTTTATCCATTTAAAGTCTAAAATAAGTATTTCTAGTCAGTATACAGCTGTCTTTGAAGGAGTGACTCCTGGGCGCAAACTTCTTCTACCTTGTGGCATTGCCATCTTTAATATGCGGCATTCAAGACCACTGGACTAGTGTGCATGAATCTGCAGAACAGGAAGAGCATGGAAGAAATGCCTAAAAGGATTTCAGGGGCCAGGCTCGGAAATGGTGCACATCTCTTCTACCTTCCATTAGGTAGCTCTTGGCCACATGGCAACTCCTCTGACTCAAAGGGAGGCTGGGAAAGGTAATTTAACTTGTGTTAGAAGAAGAGAAAACAGATGACGGGCTAGTCTTTTCCATACTTTATCTAAAGTTTGATACATTAGAGCTCTGCTCTTCCCACAAGTCTTCTCTCTTCACTGACAGTTTATGGAGATGACTGGATGTTGCAGACTTTAACTTCCTGCTTAGCAACCAGAATTTCAACATTTAGGATATCTTCCTTATACTTCTATATAACTCTGTATGCATCTATTTTATTTTTAACTTCAGACCAAAACAGTGCCTGACATATGTTAGTTACTTGGTGAATATTGAATTAAAGGATGCATGATTTATCGTCTCATGCCTCGTACTGCTTTTTTATAGAAATATCTTTGGTAAAAAAGAACATTTCATGTCAGCTAAAAGATGAGTCCCTTCTTCAGTAACTAAAATAAACCAGTTGGTCTGTACAGCTCCGTTACTTTGCCTAGAAAGATCATCCTTCTTTACTGAGGACAAAGAGCTTCTTGTACTAGCTATAGGGAAGAGAAACCTGGGTCAGAGGTCTAGCTCTTAGGAGCAGATGTCTTGAGTACGGTGATAATTCAATTACAAGTCATTCTGGCTTCACTGCTGTTTAGAGAAGGGAGTTTTCCTTATACCAGAGCAGTGGTAGAAGTGCTATCAGGTATAGATTTGTTTGTTAGGGTGGGTTTTTTTTCCCCCATCTAGTTACAGCTTTCTTAACTATTATTAGCCAAGTTCTGTGTCAAAAACTGGGATGCAGATATGAATGAAAGTGCTCCTGCTCTCAAGCTTCCAGTTTTGTGATTGTGGTAGGGGTGGCAGAGAAGCAAATAACAGAGATTTATAATATTTTGTGATAAGTTATAGATTTGCATGTTCTAAGGGAACATGAAAGAGGAAATTATTTTATGCTTGATCAATCAGGAAAGGCCTAAGGCCTGTGCTTCCCGGGTTGGGGGTGGGGGCGCATAACCCTAACAACTGTGAGTCAGGAAAGCTTCATTCACACTCTGCCCCTGTGTTGTTTGTGCTTGACTGGGTCAGGGGCCATCTTTGAAACAGATAGATAGATCCCCTAATTCCCTACCTGCAGGTTTAAGAGGAGTATTATATTCCTTTTCTGGAGAGAAAGAAGGAAGGAAAGGCCTTCCCTGGGCAAGGCTAAGAAAAGATCCACATTTCTTTCAGCCTCTCACAGAGACATATTTCTAATCATAGAGTCTGTTCTTGGACTGCATCTTCTGTATTAACAGAGGTCTAACTGCACTGGAATAAACCAGATCATGACTCTATTGCTATGGCTTCTCTCTATATTTCTTTGGAAAAGTTTAAGTTTAGGCTAAATGTGTCATTTGAATAACTTGGTAACTCAATTAGTAGTCCTCTCTTGTTCAAGAACATGATTGTTTCACCTACCTATAAAATTCTGCCATATTTGTTATGCCTTGCTGCAATAATACTATTCTCATATCTGTCACAAATTGTTGACCTGTGGCAAGTCCTCTTCTCACCTGGGAATTTCCTTTTGTAATCACATTGACATTGAATGCCATAAAGCAAAATAATTTTACTGATTGTTTATTTTTTCAATTAAAAAATTAAACGTCAGGGCACCTGGGTGGCTCAGTTGGTTAAGCCACTGCCTTCAGCTCAGGTCATGATCCCGGAGTCCTGGGATCGAGTCCAATATTGGGCTTCTGCTCTGCAGGGAGCCTGCTTCTCCCTCTCCCTCTGCCTCTCCCCCTGCTTGTGCTCTCTCTCTCTCTCTGTGTCAGATAAATTTAAAAAAATGAAATGTCATTTTAATGTCAATTTAATACAGAGAAGTATATGGAATAGTAGAAAAATGATCCATATACTACCCTGAAGTCTCAATATTCAAAGTAAGGTTAATAGATTTACACAATAGAAAATTCAAACAGTACCAATAGATATATAATAAATAATATATATTAATATATAATATATTTTATATATTTATTGTTATAAATAAATTTATTTTATTGTTAAATATATTATATATTAAATATATAATAAATAATAAAGGTATAGCTTTTCTTTCTGCCTCATTGTCCTGTCCCTTCTCCAAGATGATTGTTCCTTAAAAGTAACCACTGTTAGTAGTTTCATATTATTTTTTAAAGAAAGAAACATTTATATATACACATTAGCATTTGTATGTATTCATCTTTCACTCAGTCACTCAATTTTAGTCATTTATTTATCCATTCATAAATATTTGTTGAGCGCTTATTCTGTGCCATACAGAATTTTGAGCTCTGGAGATAAAGCAGGGAGCAAAACAGAACAGGTCTCTCCTCTCATGTCACTTAGAATCTAGATGGGAAAGAGAAACAAAAAATGTAATAGGTAAACAAAATGATTTCAATTTGTTCAAATACTGTAAAGGAAATAGAGTGGTGTGATGTGGTAATGTTATGAGGTGAGGTGGTTAGTGAGGCCTTCTGTTTGTACAGTTTGTTAAATTCTGAAATAGAGCAACTCAAGTAATGCCAGACCTATGCTATTTTTATTTCTGAAGGTGATGCCCCACCTGCCATCCAGCTGCCCACACCTGCAGTCCAGCGCCCAAGCCCCATCTCACTTTTCCAGCCCAGCGTCTCCAGTACTGCCCAGGTGGCTGTCCAGGCTCCAAGTCTGCCCCTCCGCCCAGCACTCCCGCCCCAGCGCTTTGCTGGGCCCCCCCAAACAGACACTCATCGGCTGCATTCCGGAGCCAGTCGCTCTGTGAAGAGACCTACTCCTGTCTCTCTGGAGAACACCAACAGGATTCCAACTAGTGCAAGTACTGCCCATGCCAGATTTGCGACCTCAACCATCCAACCTCCCAAGGAGTATCCCAGCGTTTCCACTTGTCCCAGAAGTGCTCCAATTCCCCAGGCGGCTCCTATTCCACACTCACATGTCTACCAAGCTCCTCCCCTTGGCCATCCAGCCACGTTGTTTGGGACACCACCACGATTTTCTTTTCATCACCCTTACTTCCTACCTGGACCTCACTACTTCCCATCAAGGTAAATGAGCTTTTTTTTCTTTCACCTAAAGACACATACAGCTAATGAATTTTTACCTCTGAAGGTACCCCTTTTTTATTTAGAAAGGGACTCCCTCAATTCTGGTTGGAATCTGATTTAGATTAGAGGCTGAATAGGAGCCAAGCAGTTAACATAAATACGTGAAGGAGGCTAGACGAGGACTAGGAGGGCCAAAGAGAGTTCATGCCACATCTAATGGGGTAGCTGCTACTCAGCTGTAGCTGATGGTTGCCACAAGATAATACAGGCCCCAATGTTATCAGATCTGATTTTTCGGAAAAATCAGTCGTAAGGGTCCTTAAGATCATTTACCTAGTCTCCCCATACCTTACTCATAGAGTTGTTCTTCTCAGACTTACTTTTATACGTATATCATTCCTGGGTGATCTCGTGATGAAGATTCTGAGTCAGTAGGTCTGGCGTAGAGCAGTATCCTATACCAGGGTATAGTAAGCCTGATATTCTCCATTTCTAACAAGTTCCCAAGTGATGCCAGTTTTGTTGGTTTGTAGACCAAACTTTGAATAACAACAGTATAAGGAAAGTGCTTAGTCTGAGAGGTTTAATGACTTGTTCAAAGTTACACAGTGGTCTTTTTAACCAAAAAATTTCCCATATAAATTATCAGTAAAAGAGTTGATTTTTATAGGAAAACATCTAGGAAAAACAAGTTTGTAACTTTTCATTTTGGAGTGATAGAATTTAGCTTCCTTGCAAACATTCTAATAGAGTATAAGTTCTACTTTTCAATTGTTGTTAAGCGCATAAGCAGATAGTTTCTACTGAGATTAGAGTGTTACATGTCCAATACCAATCTTTTATTGTTACTTATTTAGGAAAGTAAAATTATTTCTCATGTAGGCATACCAATAGCTCAAAGAACTTTTCAGATATGTATTATGTTACTTCAGTTCATAATAGGATAGCTTGTTTTCAAGTCCTTAGCTCAGTTTGCCACAACTGTTCCCTGTTTTATGATTTAGTGATGGTCAAGGGATTGGTGACTCATGTTCTGGTACGACTTTTTGCTGTTAGAGGAAGCAGCATAGTCCATTTTTATCAAAGCATTATGGGTGTGCATTATGACTTATTTGCTGGCTTCCTGAAGAATTGGTTCAAGGGCTTACCTTTGTTTCATGTGCCTCAAAACACTCTCAGAGTTTGAGTTGTCTTTCAAGTGGTGTTTGTGAAAAATATTCAAAGCCATATATTACCCTCAGCTTTCTGGGGTAAGGGACAACAGATGGGGCAAGCAGCAGGCAAACAAAAAATCCTAGAAGAGGCTGGGAAATGAGGTACATGAGGAATAAGGGCTTTGAAAAGCTCCTGTGTATACTGAGAAATCCAGAATGGCACATACACATCCAGGGCTAGACACATATTCAGCAAACACCTGAGAAGACTGTAAACTTTCATCTCTGACTGATCTTTAGGCTCTGTGTAAGTAGGAAATTGAGTCTAAGAAAGAACTGTAAACAGCATGGATAAACACTGAAGGAGTGCCCCAACTCAGAAACAACCTACATAGACTGGGAGGGTGTTTTTGCTCTGGTTTGTTTTGTCTGGCTCTACATGTTTAAGGAAAGCTCTGCCAAATTGCTAAGTTAATGGAACAGAGACTTAAATAATCACAAAAGACAAAGAATGAAGTCTTTACAAAAATAGTTTAGAAAAGTCACCAATGAAATACGCAAGTACAACTCAAAAGAAGCAACAGTATCATATCCTGGGGAGGGGCAGAAATCTGATTTTTAGAAATACTGTATTATAATACTCAGAAGGCCCAGTTTTCAAGAAAAAATTCATATGCATGCAAGGAAACAAGAAGGTATGGTATTTACAAGGAAAAAATTAATAGAAACTATCCCTGAGGAAGCCCAGACATTGGATTTACTAGACAAAGACTTTAAATCAACTGTCTTGAGCTAAAGGGAGCTAAAGGAAACCATGGACAGAGAACTAAATGAAACCAAGAGAACAGAGTACCACCAAATAGAGAAAAACATCAACAAAAATACAGAAATTATAAAAAGGAACCAAATAGAAATCCTGGATCTTAAAATTATAGTAACTGAAATGAAAAAATCACTATGGAGATCCAGCAGCCTATTTGAGCAGGCAGAAGAGTTAGTGAATATGAAGATAGGTCAATTGAAATCATCCAATCCGAGAAGCAGAAGAAATAATAGTTAAGAAAAGTAAACAGGGCGCCTGGGTGGCTCAGTTGGTTGAGCGGCTGCCTTCAGCTCGGGTCATGGGGATCGAGTCCCATATCGGACTCCCGGCTCTGCGGGAAGTCTGCTTCTCCCTCTGACCTTCTCCCCTCTCATTCTCACTCTCTCTCTAATAAATAAATAAAAAATCTTAAAAAAAAAAAAGAAAAGAAAAGTAAACAGAATCTAAGGGACTTGTGGGACATTGTCAGATCTACCAACATAATCATCAGAGTTCCTGCAGAAGAGGTGAGAAAGGAAAGAGCAGAAAGAGTATTTAAAGAAATAGTGGCCAAAAAGGATCCAGATTTGAAGAAAGATGTGAATCCAGGAAGTTCAATGAATACTAACTAGGATAAATTCAAAGAGATCCACACTGAGATACATTATAATCAAACTATTAAATACCAAAGATGAAGAAAGAATCTTGAGTGCAGCAAGAAGAAAGCAGCTTATCTAAAGCAGGAGATTCTCAATAAAGATAACAGTCAATTTCACATCAGAAACCATGGAGGACAGAAGGCAATGAGATACATAGTGCTGAAAGAAAAAACCATCAAAAAAAAAAAAGAAAAAGAAAAAAGAAAAAAACCATCAACCAAGAATTCTTTTTTTTTTTAATTTTTTATTAACATATAATGTATTATTTGCCCCAGGGTACATATCTGTGAATCATCAGGCTTACACATTTCACAGCATTTGCCATAGCACATACCCTCCCCCATGTCCATATCCCTACCCCCCCACCTCCCAGCAACCCTTAGTTTGTTTCGTGAGTTTAGGAGTCTCTTACAGTTTGTCTCCTTTCCCCATCCCATCTTGTTTCATTCTCTTCCCCAACCCCCCAAAACCCCCTGCCCTGCCTCTCAAATTCTTCATATCAGAGCAATCATATGATAATTGTCTTTCTCTGACTGACTTATTTCGCTTAGCATAATGCCCTCTAGTTCCATCCACGTCATTGCAAATGGCAAGATTTCGTTTCTCTTAATGGTTGCATAGTATTCCATTGTATATATATACCACCTCTTCTTTATCCATTCATCTGTTGATGGACATCTAGGTTCTTTCCAGAGTTTGGCTATTGTGGACATTGCTGCTATAAACATTCGGGT